>ML685842.1:1524100-1555553 GCA_007922175.1 Pelusios castaneus | reverse complement strand
CAAAGGACCGCGGGGCTTCCTTCTCCCCGGGACATGAGTGGTCCCAGCGAGAAGGGAGCCCTGAGGTCCCTTCTTGCTGGGATCCCCGCTCCAGCTGCCCGCTGTTGAGCAGCTGGAGCGCGGGTCCCAGCCCGTGCTCCAGCTGCTCAGCAGCAGGCAGCTGGAGCGCGGAGCTCCGGCTCTTCCTCCTGGCCTGGACCACTCGGTCGGGGCAGGTGTCCCCGGACCCCAGTGGTCCAGGCTAGGAGGATTCCCTTCTGCACCGGACATGGGAAGTCCCGAGCAGAAGGGAGCCAAGTGGTCCGAGGCAGAAGGGAGCTCCTCGCTCCCTTCTCCCCCGGACCGCTCAAGGGCTTGCTGCCCCGAGGAGAGCCAGCCCCGCGGGGCTGGCTCTCCCTGGAGCAAACAAGTCGACTTAGAGAGTCCAGTGAGGACTCTCTAAGTCGATTTACTAAGGGCCCCTTTAAGTCGACTTAAGAGTCTAGTGTGGACTCTCTAAGTCGACTTAATAAGGTCAACTTAAAGTCAACTTATTAAAGTCGACCTTCTTAAAGTCGACCTTAATTCCCTAGTGTAGACATGGCCTTAGAGCCCTTCTCATCTAGAGTCTTCTCCTGGCCACTGTTTAGGATAACCAGATGTCCTGCTTTTATAGGGATAGTCCCCATATTTGGGGCTTTGTCTTATATAAGGGTGTATATTACCCCCACCCAATGTCTTAATTTTTCACACTTGCTACCTGGTCACCCTCCACCATTAGAGAGAGGATGCTGAACTAGATGAAAACAGAGCTGATCCAATCTGGCAGTTTCTACAGCCCTAAACTAGACTGGTGGCAAAAATAACTGAAAAATAAAGTGATACAAATCTACTGTTTCTGTGACAGGATCACTGTAAGTATTGGACGGAGTTGTCTTTTTTAATGAGGGTTAATATTCTCCTTACATTTCTATGGCCATGAGATGCCAACCCATTTATCTGTGTTACGAATCTCAGTTCCATTTCAAAAGACATTTCTTTGGACACAGAGCATCACTAATTTGCATTAGCGACCCATCTGAAATGGCTGACGTTTGAAAAATCACCAAGTAAGTGATCAAACGCATTATAAAACAGCCAGACTAATGCATCACCTCCAGACCCATTTGCAGGTTTCAATCCAGAGCCCACTGAAGTCCACAGGAAGACGCCTGCTGACTTCAGTGGGCTTTTGATCAAATCCTCACTGTGACACCCGTAAGGATTAGGACAGATGTTTGTATAGTTTTAGGTGTTTTTTTCCACCATGCAGGCCAGTAGCCTTTTCTGAGTGCTGTGTGACATTACACAAGTCACAGCTACGATGCTATACCTCCATACAGTGCCAGAAAAGGGTTTTCCATTGAGGCAGTAGTTAGGTCTTCCGTCAGCCTTGCCACATCAGTGTAGCTACGTCACTCTGGGGTGGGGATTTTTCACACCCCAGAGCACTGTAGCCATGTCAACCTAGTTTTAAAGGGTAGACCAAGGTGGTGTCTTTCTGGGTGCATCTACACTTGTAAATTAAGTCGACTTAAGCAGGCTTAATTTACTCTGTGTCTACACTGGGCTTTCCTTAATTCGATTTAAACTGCTGCGTAAGTCGAATTAAGGAAAAGTTAGTTCAACTTAGTAAAACCTCATTTTACTTCGAACTAACGCTTAATTCGACTTTATTAAGTCAAATTAAGCCAGTGTAGACGTGAATTAGCCCTAAATCGATTTAAATGGCCTCCAGACCTCCCCCACTGACCTCCCTCCCAGGGTTCCTGGCACAGCAGGAGCCTGGCGTGCCACCCACAGGGCAGAACACAGCCCTGCCCACCCCGCTCCTGTAACCTGCTCCTGTCCAAGACCTGCTCAACCCCTATGTAGCCAGGCACAATGGGGAAGGTGCTGAGCTCCCTTCCTCTTTTAAAGGGGTGGCTGGGGAAGGGGGGCACCTTTTGGGTGCCACATGCCACACTTCCACCATGCACCACTCCTAGGTCGACCTAGCCTCTGACAGTCGACTTAAGCATCTAGTGCTGACGCTCTAAATTGATTTAGCAAGGTCGACTTTAAGTCGACCTAAATTTATAGTGTAGACACGCTAAGTTGAATTAACAAGGTCGAATTAAAGTCAACTTTGTTAATTCAACTTAGCAAAGTCGATCTAATTGCACGAGTTTAGACATAGCCTCTGTGATTAATTTCCAGGCTGTTAAATGGGGGCAACAGCACTACCTTAGTGCACAAGAGTGTAGTCAAGATAATTTAACAGCTGGGAAGATACTACCATGATGTGGCCATATATATACCTATGACTGAGAGAGAGATTCCAGAATTATTCCTCGGTTTCCAAAATAGAGTAATTAGTCCAGAATAAAAACACCTTTATTCTGAAATGAAGTTTCCACACAGGAGAGCTATGCTGGGCTTTTTCTGTTTAGAATGGAAGCTTTCTGGGGCAGAGACTTCACTTTTATATATGTCCTGTGAGGTGCCTGGCATTCCTTTGGGCACAGTGAACTAAATAATGTAGGCCCCAATCCTTAAAATACTTGCACACATTTAACATTACATGTGACCGGTCTCATTGATGTCAATGGTACTATTTACGTGCTCCAAGCGAAGCACATACGTGTTTCACAGCTAGCAGGCTCAGAGTCTTAATTCATTCAGTATAGTCCTATTATGCTAATTTATTATACTTTGTAATACACTAGTCAACATACTCTTCTGCCTTGGATATGAGCCAGCCAGCCCCTTGATCAAAACCTTTTATCTTCCAAAGGGGTAGCCATGTTAATCTAGTTCAGCAAAACAAACAAGGAGTCTTATGGCACTTTTAAAGACTAACATATTTATCGCATGAGCTCATGCAATAAATAAATGTGTTAGTCTTTAAAACTACCACAAGACTCCTTACCTTTCATCTTCTTACTCCTTTATCTGGTGACTATATCTTATCAAATAATGGTTTTAAAAACCCTCTACAGATATTCATTTTGCTTTTAAAATGAATCTGCAGTTCCTCTTTATAATAAAGTACATATACAAACAATTTAGAAAGGGCTAATTAATGATTAATTAATTTTATAGGCATATTACAGATGTTAGTAGCTTGTATCATCTATCTATTATAGGTTCTGTCATAGCCCGCATTACTTTAGTATTTGAGCACCAAACAATATTTACCCTTACAACACCCCTGTGAGGCAGGGCAGTGCTATTATCCCCATTGTACAGCAGGGAAACTGAGGCACAGAGTGGCTAAGTGACTTGCCCAAGGTCATTCAAGAAGACTATTGCAAAGCGGAGAATTGAACCCAGGTTTCTTGAATCCTAGATGAACACAGGAATATCCTTCTTCTCCATCCCAAGTGTCAGATGCCCACTGCAGCTCAAATACCAGATGAGCCCCAGTGTGTTAGTCACCAATTTGGCTGACAGAGCAGGGAATGAACAAGGGATCTCCAGAGGTAAATGCCCCAGTTTCTACAGCTTGAGCTAAAAAGCTAGATTGTTAAGTGATTACATATTAGCTTGATAAGTAACCTGATTGAGCTATTGGGTTCTGCAGCAGGTTGTCGCCATTGATTATCCATTTATTAAAAGCTCTGTTAATTGTTTATTAACTCTTTATAAACTACATATAAATGGACCCATCATACTAAGTGTGACCAGATTAACTCTAGTTGCTCTGGTGCCCTTTTGTGTTTATTTCCTGTGAACACTAGACCAATCAGCATTTGCAAGCAGGAATGCTCACACCGGACCCAACAAGACCAAGTGCCGGTCACTGGAGTCCATGGGAACTAAGGGTGTGCTCCCTTTCTGCATCAGCCCAGAAAGCACATTTCAGTCACCTGTGCAAACTTTCCAGACAAAGCAAAGTTTAGACGCCTGCCAAAGTCCAGTGGTTGTACCAGGTGACTTACTGTAGCTGACCAATCACAGCTAAGCAACGTACTCTTCAGACATTGAATATCTGCTGCATTGATCCAGAAATAAATAAATAAATAAATACAAAGAACTGAAGATATCTGAAGAACAAATTTATGGTGGGGTTCTCATACCTTCGTTTGATGCTGGTCATGGACTAGATGGACCCCAGGTCTGATCCATCTGCCAAGTTCTATGTCTCTGTACATCAGAGGAAACCATGAACATTTGTAGATACTCTGTGAGCAGGAAAGGGGCTAAATTCACCAGGAAAAGTATTCTTGTGAATTATCCATCCAGTTCTTTGGAGTTGGGTCCCTTCTAGCCCCCACCCTATAGTGACCAACGAAGGAGAAATTGGTTGCAACATTTGGCTTCTGCTGCTCGCCACCCTTGACTGAGTGGTTTCCATCCAAAGAGTAGATAGATCCACTGAAGACTGAATTTCAAGGTTGGCTGACGATGCAGGAAGCATGATGTCAGTGTATCTCGTTGCTGGCTGCCTTGATATGGAGAATGCAGACTCCATGCTCTGGGAAGCAGACAGAGGAGGTCATTGCTGCAGATGAACTTTGGAGGACTTGATGACTTTACAAATTAGGAATGAAGTACAGACTATTTCACCTCTAGGTCTCTGGCTGAAATCTAGCTCATGCCAATAGTGAATTGAAAGGGATTTCTTTTATGAGGAGCTTTGTAATAAGTAATTAGTAAATGTTGTGGTAGACCAGTGGATCTCATTCTGAATCCCCCTCCATGTTCCTAAAGTCTGGGGTCATTTGGATTGGCTCATATCTAGAACCTAATTAATGAGTCTCATTTCACTTCCTAGAGAGATATCACTATTGAGACTCACTGGCACCATTATCACCACTGTAATGGTTTTACATCCACTGTGAGTCACAGAGTTTCAGTTTACCCCCCTACTATCTAGAAATAGTTCCTTCAGGTCAGGTAAGAAGAATCTTTTATGTGCACTGAATTCATTAGGGGGGAAAGCTATTGTTACAATGACACATTTGTACTCAGTGGAAACTATGGCCCAGATCCTCAAAAGTGTTTAGGCATACAACTACTATGGGCATAAGGCACCAAAACACCTTTAAGGTTCTGGGCCTCTATCCCTGCTCCTTGTTCATTGAAAAATCACAATTCATTTGGTCACCAGGAGAGCAGATAAATAATAATAATAATACATTCTGCGGGTTATCTCCTATCTAAACCATATCCAGCAGTCATCAAACTCATGCCAAAAACCCAAGACTGATTCCCCAGTCAAACAGATCCTAGGAGAATGGCTAATGTTCTTAGCTCCATTAGCACACCTTACAGCTATTCACCCATCTCTATTTGCAGTCCTCCATTATTTATAATAACTAGCCATTCAAGTGACCCACACTTTCAAAATGTCCTCCTTATAAAAGGTCTAGTCAAAGTGTATCTCTTGCCATTTCTTTCCATTGGGTTTTACTGAAAAGGCCAAACTCCATATAGGTGAAATTAACTCTGTAGAACTCTGCTCTTCCATGCTTTGTTAAAACCCATGCTTCATAAGCTGCACGTATAAAAATCAGCCATTTCTTTCCTATTTCATCAAACTGGAACAGCAGATGCTGTAATGAGTTTCCATATAACTAAGGTTTCACTGATTTTACAAGATACATATTGTTACAAGACACATACAAGAAGCATACAAGATATACTGCAGTATAGCCTCTCTTCCTAAGAGGGATTTTAAAACAAAGAAACAAGAGATGGGGGAGTGAAGGAATCCAAGTAATTCCCTCAAATCCTTTTTGTCATTTCCATATCGTCCTTAAACATCTGACAAGCCAAATCGACCATGCAAAGTGAAGAGGGAATCTCAGAGCCAGAGCTATAACTCTAAGTTCATTAACTGTGAATTATTTCAGCCAGCCTCAATTTTCATGAGCAGAATTATACATTCCTAAAATAATGTCCCTGACACATGCAGAAAATCGGCTTTACGGCTCTCACCTTGAACTCTATCAGAACTCCTACCTCATCTGTTACCCTTTCTCCAGATAGAAGACTCAACAAAGCACAGCAGTTTCACCTTTAATTATGCTGGATATTTAAGGGCTAATGTTCATAGAAGAGGAGTATACGAGGCAATAAATGGCTTTTGCCAGTGATTAAATGCCCAAGCAGAGCAGAGGCACTTGATAAGTGCAAAGGCTGTTTGCTCGATTATATTCCCGGTGCATGAACTTTATTCCTGCTACACAACAAGGCAAAGAATATTCAACAATCCATGGATAGAGAAAACAACAGAAAGCAAGTTTTCTTGCTGTTCATAGGTGCATGGGCAGTTCAGCCCGGCCCACACATCTCAATCTAATGAGGCCCAAAGGCAAGATGCAATATATTATGAAGAGCCAAAATGAGGAAGGTTACCAACAATTATTTCTCCAGGAAACTCATCACACTGCAGATTCAATCCCTTGCTGAACACAAAGAACATCCATTACATGATTCTTTGTTTCTGATGCAATACCTGATGTTGAGGACCCCTTGTTTGTGTGGAATATAGATAATTTGGGGATTTAGAGGGATAATATCCCTTGGAGGGAGGAACATTTATAAGCAGCATTGCTGCCCGGGCCTAGTGTGTAAAGTCAAGCACAAGTGTGTTATGTGGAAATGACTGCAGGCACTTGGGGGGGACACAATCCAGGAGTAACAAGACTTGTGCATCCCACATATGTTCCCAGCTTGTATGACTTTGATGGCTCTGGGTGAAATCTACTAAACATGTAACCCCTCATTTGTGAGAAGAAGGAGTTTGGTCTTATCCCGGTGGTGATCACCTAAAAGCCTTTGCTTGCCATAAAATTAAACAAATCTCCTGCCCATCCCTTCAGGCTTCCCAGTCTCCTCCCATTGCTCGCCAAGTTCAGGACTCTTAGGAATACTGCTACCAACATCTTGCCTGCAGCCTGGTACAGCGTCACCCTGAGTGAGCCTGCCTTTCAGAAATCTTCCTGCTCTGCTCAAGTTTGGACAGAGGGGTGGAGCTCTTTGTTCCTCTCTCTCAAACATTCCCTCCTGTTTACACCAGCAAACCTGACCTTGGCTTTCCCTTACCCTTCGTTTTAAGAATAACTAAATTAGCCTTTTTCAGAAGAACATAGGATTGGACACATTGGAACACAAAAGAGTTTAATCTATACCAAAAAGAAGCCATAAAACTTCCGTTGTCAGGATTGTTATTTACATTTGTACCACAGTAAAAATCTGAGGTCCCTGTGACTTGTTTTTTCAGATCATTAATAGATACATTAAATAGTGGACTTAGGATGGAACATCAAGGCCAACCCACTGTTAACATTTTATTATGAGAACAACAGACCTTTAATGATACACTTTATGTCTCCAACCCAATTTTGAATCTATGACAATAATGTCACCCCATGATCACATAGGCCTGGTCTACATACAGTTCTTGGACTAGTATAAAGATTTTGGTTACAGCAGTGAATTTTTATAATAAAGATAGATGAGTACAGCCTTAATGTGGACATTTCTATGCCACTCTAAAGGTGCCCCCTTCTTCTCTGGGGATAGCTGTACTGGTACAAAATGTCTTTATGCCTGTATAACTGGATCCACACTAACTATACAGGAGTAGTTATACATTTTTTGTATATACAAGCTGTTGAGCATCTTTAATAGCTGCTTGTGTAGGACCTTGTCAAAGGCATTTTGGAAGTCTAAATACACGTCAGCTGGTTCTTCTGTATCCTCCCTGGGAAAGCCATGCTTTATCTAGGAGTGGTTTCCTTAGCAATTACCTTTCAGTTGTGAGGGGTGTACCAGAAAACTGAGATCCTGAAATAAAATGGATGGGGGATATGTTTTTCTTGTACTCCATGGCAGTTATCAACAGCCATGGACTCCAGTGGCTACTGTTTGAGCTACACTAGAGCAATATAGACCAGCTCCAAAGCTCATTAAAATGTGACATTTTGCTGCCTTGATTTGAAATCTTTTGATTTATTGGAAATGAGGAGGGAAGGAGGATTGACCTACTGATTATTCCATGTTGTGGAGTATCAGAATTAAGAACCTTTCTACTTTTATCCTAGCTAAAGTAGTATAACTGCAGCGGCTATTCTGTCTACTTCACACAAACAAAGAGAGGAATTGGTACCCCTGAAAAAATCTATGGCCCGTCTAGTCTGGAATTCTTCTGCTAACCATGGCCAATGCCAGAAGTTTCAACTGGGTGGAATCAAAAAACACAAAGCAGCTCAGAGTGCAGCACTACATGATGGGAGCATATTTCTTCCTGACCCAAACACAAGACCAGATTCTGCTCTGGAGCCAGAGGATTTACAGCATTGTTTCCACATAAACTGCAAACAACAAGGAATGGCAAATAAGAGATGAGAAAGAGACCCAGGGCCTGATTTTTTAGAAATGCTGAGAACCCACCACTCCAGCAAAAGCACCTTGGACAATCAATCCTCCGAGAACCTGAATCTTTGGCCTTCTGTCCCTTGACTTCACTGGGACTTATGTTTGCTTAAGGGCCAGAGAACTTGATCTCACTTAACTAGGTTTATCTAGTGTTAGCAGAGCAAGGAGTGGAATCTCTTTTATGGAAAAACAGGCTGTGTCTGTATTGCAAAGCAATAGCGCTTGCGCCCTCGATTGACTCAGGCTTTGACCCTCCACCCCGTGGGGTCCTGGTCCGAGTGCTGGGTTAGCATGATATGTATGTAGACAGAAGCGGGATTAGGCCTGAGCCTGAGTTTGAATCCTGGGCTTGCACTGCAGTACAGACATGCCCATAGACTGCCTTCATCCTCCTCACCCAATACATACCCATGTTAGCCAAGAGTTCCCAGTTAGAAAAGAGTCCAAGCTGGAAAGCTCAGATGCAGGGTGAGAATCCAATTTCCCCACACCTGAGGTTGTTTTATAAGATTTGGCTTAGCCCATTCTAGAGATAAGAATCAACTGCGAAGTTTGGATCTGGACTTCTTCCAAGTACAAGAAGGTTGGGTGGTGCTCATTTCTATTCCCCTGGCAGCAGCTGATTCTAAAATATAGATCATTAATACCAAGTCTTCTTTGATAGGAAGAGTAAGCTGAGTGTCCAAACCATGCAACACGTTCCGCCCCTTTCATCTACACTCTCTCCCTGCCCAGCTCTTAAAAGCCTGCTTGTAAATCAATACAGAGTGCTTCATGCTCAGCAATCCAGGTTTTTCCTCCCCATTTCCTAAGTGCTCAGTTCCCCCATGGAGACAGGTGCTGAAATAACCATCAGCTTGCATGTTGCATAGTCCTCCTAGGCTAAGGGCTGCTGTCCCCATAAAAGAAAATGGGATACTCCAAGCATAGGCTGGAGAGAACAGGGATAAAATGGGAGGCAAGGACCCAATCATAGGGAGTCTTTCCAGAGCAAAGCTGACAGTAGGCATGTCTCTGGCTCCTTGACTTTGTGACCGTGACCCCCAGTATTGTTAATTCCTTGTACCAGACTGAGTGAAGGGGCAGATAATTTGGGATCTGGCCAGTTGATGGGCCTGGCAATTGGAATCTAGGAGCCTTTCATTTCTAGGTCACTACTCTGAATGTGGACTGAAAATCTTTGTCCTATGATGGTCATTCCGTGACCCCTATGAAACAAGGGGGTGGTCACAGTGAAACTACATAGAGGTGTCAGCTTCATGACTAGAACTTTTGGGAAGTGGGGTGGGGAAGAGAGAGAGAGAGTTTCATGTGGCCTACGGGGACTGAACTTACTCTCTGATTTATAAAACTGGTGCCTACAGAATAGAGAGGACGCTCAAGGGTTGAGCTGCAGTGTTTGGGAAGCGTACACTGCCTTTTCTTGTGCAGTAAATAGGAATTGTTGGTCTTGAGTCATTACAGGACCTTTCACCAGCACATGATTATGTTACAAAAAAGATTAAAACATCCTAAAGATTGATTGAGCCTCTTTTATTCTTATGGTATTATTTATCTACAAACACTGTAGCAGCTTCTACAGTTCCCAACCATGACCCAGGCCTCATTTTGCTAGGTTCTGTATAAATACATAGTAATAGATAGTCCCTGTACTAAGAAATTTACAGTGCAAATGATCACACAAAGGGTGGGAGAAAGGTTGAGAACTTTGAAAATGCTAATTCATCTCAACTGAAATTCCTTGCAGGGATGTGGTGGTTTCCCAACTGAATTCGAAAAATAGTTTAGGAAAAAAAGTTTCAAAATTGCCAGAATATCCCATTTCTATACTTTTTAAATGAAAAGCTTTGTTGTTGAGTTCAAAATGACTTTTCAGTTAAAAATAGTATAGTTAATTTATACTATTAAAAGGGTGAGGGGTAGGGTTTTTTTTTTTAAATGTCAAAATCAAAGAGAAATGCTTCAAAATTATCAAAACAAAATGTTTTGATTGTCCCAACCTGGAAATTCTTTTCAGACTATCAGTATGTGGATATTTTCAAAATTTTGACTTTTCATCCCAATTTTGGACAGGATATTTTCAAAAATCTCAAAAATTCTTGTAGAGTAGTAAAAATATTTCCCATCCAGCTCTAATTGCTATCCCCATTTTAAAGAGGAGAAGACTGAGGCATAGAGAGTTAAGACAACTTGTCCAAGGTCACACGAGGATCAGGGAATTAAATTCACTGTTCCTAAGGCTCAGTCCATCACGCAAAATGTGTAGAAACATCCTGAAAATGTGAGGACCCAGTAAAAATGAGATCTCTTAATTCTCCATTTAAGGTTAGTCCAGCTGGTTCAGCAAAAGGAGTACCTCCTTTAGCTTTCACTAAAATTCAACCTGAATATCAGGAGGGATTGAAAATTTTATTTTTTATTATTATTATAGGCCTCCATTTTTTTTTTGTCAGCATACTCTCTATTTCTGGATACCTATCTAGAAGCAGAAATGACAAAATACATTCAGAAGGGGGTGTAGTCATTCAGTGCTTTGGACTGATCATGTCACTACGAGACACTACTTGAAAAGTCTGATCTCATGGTATTTCCAGAGAGAAAGTATTAAGGAAGGCTGTTCTGAGAACCCCAGTTCTGCAAACCAAAGAGATCCATAGAATTTGGATAAATGTCCAATAACCGGACAATTTATCCAAATGGCATCTCTCCTTTTTTTGCACTTGTTCTATTCCGTTCCACAGCTACTAAGATGCAAGTACCAGTCTATTTATGTCAAGTTGCCCATTAGCTCAGGTGTTTATTTTGTGCTTTGATTTTATGCCTCAGCAAAGCATGTCATTTACATGAACAGAATCAGGAAACTGAGACCTACAATATGAGACAATTTCTGAGGAAGGTTCATTCTAAAACTTAAAAAACTGTGACAGATGGTAGGGACCAAATTCATCCATGGTGTCACGTCAGTGGCTTCACTGAAATGCAACTTGGATTGCATTTAGCCTTACACACATAATACCACTTTGAAGGGCTCCAATGAATATGGGATGTCATTTCTTCACTTCATCTAGTGGCTTCTTCCCATTTAAATACCTGATTCATAGGATACACTTTCAAGCTAGATATCACAGGCTATGCCTACACTTACTAAAGTTAGTTCTAATTAGTTAATTTGAACTAACTAATTCGAACTAATTTTAGTTAGTTCAAATTAACTTAATTTGAACTAGCAAAATTTAGTTCGAACTGAGCAAGTGCTATTCATGGCACTTGCTTAGTTCAAATTAGCGAATTGCATTGAGTTCAATGGGCCAGTTAGTTCGAACTAAGCAATTAGTTCAAACTAACATGGCCACATTGGTTAATTTGAACTAACTAGTTTGAATGAATCCTTAGTTCGAATAGCATATTCGAATTTATTAGTTCGAATTAAGGAAGCCCTTAATTCGAACTAAGGAAAGCCTAGTGTAGCCATGGCTTAAGTTAGTTCGAATTAAGCTTCCTTAATTTGAACTAACTGGCCAGTGTAGACATAGCCACAGATGGCCAGTTGGATCTGGGTCTTGCCTGCATTTTAATATGTGAGTCATTCCCATGGTCTTCAATAGAACCATTCACATAGCAGAGAAAAAAATTGATGATTTGGAAAATATTGCTTAAGTCAAACATTTTGCTTGTAGCCCTTAATCATATCTTTTGTTTGTCTTGTCTATTTGGAGTGTACGTTCTTCTGGGCCGAGACTGTCTCTTACTCTATGCTTATACAGGACCCAGCGCAATTCTTGTTTAGTACCTAGGTGCTACAATAATAAGCATGATTGTGGAATATCCTGAAAATATTTTTGAGGTGACAAATTGTATTAAGTTTCATGAACTCACTGCAGGCCATACCCCTTGCTGCTCTCTGTAAGGAGCTGTTTCTTTCCTAAGTAGCCCAAAAGATCAACAAGAACCGAGTCTTATTCTGGTATTTGTAATTCCACCAGATGCCTGCTTGTCACAGCAAACTTCCTGTCATTCCACTTCTACCTGTAGCCAAGATTTAGGAAAATGCCTCAGTGAAATGTGGCATTTTTCTGCCTTTAATTATTGGCAACATGATCTCATTTTCCACTCCTTCATAGGCAAAATATTTCATAACATTTTTTTTATCAGAAACGAGACTGTTCATTTCATTTGTACACCTAGATGTGTGCTTCAGAAAACTAGACATAGATGATCAGAAAGAGGAAGGATGGTCTTGTGGTTAAAACCTGGAACTGAAATTCTGGAGATCTCGATTCAAAGCCTAGTTCTATCATGGACTTCATGATCTAGAGCAAGTCAGTGGGAATCATTCTATTAGTTTTCATGGATTTTGGAGTGGGCCTCATATTTTCTGTAACTCAGCTGTCCCTCTCTAAAAGGTCTGTCTTGTCTTTTAGGCTATGTCTACACTTACAAAGTTAAGTTGGCTTTGTTAAGTCGACTTAACAAATTGACTACACTTTAAGTCGACTTTGTTAAGTCAAATTAACAGCAGAGATAGCCATTATATTGGCTTTAAGTCGACTTAATAAAGTCGACTTAGCATTAATCCCCGTCTACACTGGCCTTAAGTTGACTTAAGGAGTCGACTTAAGGCTATGTTGACCTAAAAAGAGGTGTTATTAAGTCTACTTAACCTTTCCTTAAGTCAACTTAAGGAAATGCTTAAGTTGACTTAAGAAAAGCCCAGTGTGGACGCGGCTTTGTTTAGGTTGACTTTGGACTATAAACTCTCTGGGCAGGGACTGTCTCTTATGATGTGTATGTATCATTGTTTAATGTAATGGTCTCTGAGCTTGGTTGGAGCGTCTGTGTGCTACTGTAATACAGATAATAATAATGATAGGTAGCGAGAGACAGAGAGAACACCAAGGCCTGCAGATGTCTTTACCATAAGAAGCCTCTGAGTTGTCCGCGAAAAATGTTTGCTGTACTGTGTCAATTTGCAGGACAGTGCAATAAAAATGTCCACAGCTGTCCGAGAGCCAGTGGCACCACTCACAAAATGGAATGGGGAGCTATCTATTTACTAACGGTCAAAATAGTGTGGAACCAGCTGCAAGGTATCTTCTGCCATTGATTGCCTTGCACAATAGTCCCATCTGCCTGGTTTACTGTGATCAGGGCTGGAGAAAAATCAATCCAAAGCCGAGATTGGATACACTAATACAATATTTACGGCTCTAGCACTCAAGTCAGGTGCTACCCAAGGAGCACAGAGAGAGAGATTGACTCGTGTGTGTGTGTGTGTGTGTGTGTGTGTGTGTGTGTGTGTGTGTGTGCGCGCGCGCACGCGCGCGCTCAGGACTGGGGCACATCAGTCGATCTGTGTGAGGAGACCAAGTCTGGAAATGCCAAGGTGCTACAAGATCCAAAGGCCGGAAGCTGAAGCAAGACAAATTCAGAATAGACTTAAAGCATACATTTTAACAGTGAGTGTAATTAACCATAGGACCAATTCATCTAAGATTGCAGTGCATTTTCCATTTCTGGCAATTTTAAAAACAATATTGGATGTTTTCTAGAAGAGATGCTTGAGTTCAAACAGAAATTCAGGGAAGTCCTATGGTCGTTGTTATAGGAGACGTCAAATTAAATGATCACAGTGGTTTCCTACAAGGCTTGTTGGATATGTCTTCACTCACAGTGGCCAATTCGGTGCCGCTAGATCAATTCTCTGGGATTGACTGAGCATCAGTGGAGACCCACTCCGTCGATCTGGAAGCCAACTGAATAAATCCATCTTTAGAGAAAGATTAATGCTGCGTCAATGGAAGGGCATTTCCCATTGGTGCAGCATAGTGGGGACGCTACACTAATTAGAATTTACTCAGTGTAGTTTGCGTGTCTCCCATCGACTGCTGTGGAATTTCATGGCCAGTATAGATCAGGCCTATGAAATCAGGACTGAAGAGCACTGGCAGAGTTATATGGAACACCTTATTTAGCATTTGCACACATCATGCCTTGCTTTAGTCTAGTCTGACCAGATTGAGGTGTTCATAGGAATCTATCAACTGCCTTCTCACCCAGCCCACCAACTCTGCCCGGGTATCTCACTCAGCGTTTTTGAGGGCACCCAGCCAGATCAGCAGAATTTATGAGCTGCACTGAAAGCCAGAGCAAGGCCTTGACATGCTCAGATGCAGTGTGTCCTGCACATGTCATTAACATTCCATGGACTGCTAGAGCAAGGGATGAAAAGAGGCCCCAAAATAAAGGGGCTTCCATGCAGAAAGGCCCTTTGTCCAGAGGAGGCTGCAGGGAGGAGGTTTGCTTGCTCCCTCACCCCCAGGTCAGTTGGAGCTTGGTGTTGCCGCATATGATTCGTCGGTAAGACCCTCTGTGGGCCTGTCTATATGACAGACGTGCAAATGTCAGTCATTTGACTAGAATGGCTCCCAACAATAACCAAGAGGGGCCAGATGATGCTGGCCAGCTATACCAGAGGTTCTCCAACTGGAGGGCACGCCCTGTGTGTGTGTGTGTGTGTGTGTGTGTGTGTGTGTGTGTGTGTGTGTAATGTATTCTGAGGGGGTGTGAGAAGCTTTAGGGAAAAAGCATCTTACTGTGCACATTCATATATAGGGAAGGGTGTAACTTTTGGAGGGGTGCGGGCAGTGCTTTTTTTCTGCCGGAACGCACCGGAACGGCGTTCCGGCACCTTTTTTTCCCCGCCGGTGCTCCCTCCCAGCTGTGCAGGCTGGGCCGGGCTGGGGAGATTTAAATCTCCTGCCCTGAGCATGCGCAGTTACAGCGTGCTCAGGGCGGGAGCGGACTGGCCGGCAGCAGCTCTGCCGGCTGTCTCTGTGGTTCCCAGCCTCCGGCCAGGTAAGGGGGCTGGAGGGAGGCCTGGAGAGGGGTGGGGGGACAAGGAGACGGGCCGGGTTGTGGGGTGGGGTGGGGTGGGGACAAGGAGACGGGCCGGGTTAGAGGGGTGGGGGTGGGGACAAGGAGGAACCCCCGCGCAGGCCGGCAGCCCCCACCGCCCCCTGCAGACCCCCGGGGCTACCTCCTTTCTCTTCCTCTTCCTTTCCTTCCTTTCCTTTTTTTCCCCTCTTCTTTGTCTTCCTCTTCCCTGCCTTCCTTTCTCTTCCCCTTCCTTTCCTTCCTTTCTCTTCTTTCTTCCTTTCCTTTTTTTCTTTCTCTTCTTTGTCTTCCTTCCTTCCTGCTCTTTCTGTCTTTGCTTCCTTCCTTTCTTTCTTTTTTTCTTTGTCTCCTCCTTCCTTCTCTTTTTTCTTTCTCTCCCTTCTTTTTTAAAACTTTTTTAAAATTAATTTTAAATAAAAACCTTTCTTAAAATTAGATTTCAATTCCAAATTCATTCCAATTAAATTAATTAAACACAATTAATTAATTAATTCTATTTACAGTCACTTTATCTTCAATTAATGCCTATAATTTCTGTCTTGTGAGTTTTCCCCAAAAATTTATTCTGAAAAAGTTTTTCACACGGCTTGAAAATTTTGCACACAAGCCACCAAACCTAGAGGGAACATTGGCTACTAGTTGCGTACACAACAGCAGGCCAGCAGGCTAACATCGGTCAGTCCCACACTCTGGGCCTGGCCGGAGCCCACAGCACCAACAAAAAGTGTGTGGATGCATTACTGCCTGCCACCCAGTACCCAGAAACACAGGCCAGCAGCAGACGTGATAGCTACGCGTTCACGTTTTTTTCTAATTATAATACGGCCCCCCAACAGTCTGAGGGACCGTGAACTGGCCCCCTATTTAAAAAGTGTGAGGACCCCTGCTGTAAGACCTCACAGGTTGTCTTTCAGTATATTAGCGGCCTGCATAGTTAATAAAACTTAACAGTTTTTACCTTGTATTTTTATTTCTTTGATATATTCAAAAATTTACTGTTTACTGCACTATTTTCAGTGTTATTTCTTTATGACACGACGGACATCAATAGGAGTTCTGGTACCTTTTTTTTTAGAAAAAAAGCACTGGGTGCGGGAATCAGAGTAGGAGCAGGGGTAAGGGTGGGGAGTGCTCATGTTTCTTCCTTTTAGAGGAGATTGTCTCTGTATCGCCCCCCTGAGGTGAAATGGAACAAGTTGCTCCTGGCTCCTTAAGGAGGGTGGGGGAAAGGAGATGTCTGCGGAGCCCTCTCCCCTGTGAGCCCCTCCACACCACATCACACACGCAGGTGCCCCAGAGAGACCTCTATGTGGTCCCCTCACTTTTTAGTCCCAGACACTTTCCATGACTCCCTTCCCTGTGAGTCACCTCTCCACTCAGGCCCCTCATCTCCGAGGAGCGGATCGGGAAGATTTAGAGGGCTACTCTAATAACATACCGTCTCAGTAACTGCAGCCTCATCATTGTAAAAAATCCCATTTGCCAGCATATTAGAGTCCTATTAGCACTCCCAGTGGAGGCATAACCCAGGCTCTTCCAGTGAAATTAGAGACTCAGGCTCCAACGTCACAGCTTTATGGCCCTCCTCTTCTTCCCCCCATGCTTATCAAACCAAGAGATATAATGCCAGGCCACAAGTGTCCTTGGCCCATAAGCCCAATGGAAAAAGCCCTTTGAAGACAACCTGTTGAAGAGACTGTATCCAGGTAAGCAGACTTCATCCTGCCAGGCATACAGGAAAGAGACAAGTGACTACTAATTTGTTTGTTTCAGCCTCACATAGTTTAGAGTTAGTTAGAGACCTAGCTGGATATTTCAATGTAAATCTTAAACCTCAGAAGGTGCAAATTATCAGAGCTCCATGGAAGTCAATCTCTCTCTCTCTCTCTCTCTCACACACACACACACTTTCTCTCTCAGAGAGGCCATAAGTAAATGTCATTCAAAATAGTGCATCTCTAATCTGTGGCACAGAACACAGGGAGGCAGAATATACCCTGATGTTTTAAAGGCCATGAAAACAGGCCAGTTGCATAATACTTATCGCAATCACACATATATAGCTATGGATTGATTCAAAGCATTGTAGAAAAGAAAGACATTCCCTAAAAATAATAACTCCTATACAGGTCAGCACTTCCTTATATCCTCTAGCATAGAGCTGGTAGCATGGATTGAATGCAGGATGTTCATCACCACAAGCATGAGCCTCCATCTTCTGGGCAAAAAGAATAACTCCTTCAGCTGACAGCATTAGCAGGCTGTTATCCTCTACGTGAACCAGCCACCGGACAGGGACAAAACACAGCTAATCCACAGGTTACGAGGATTAGCCAAAGTTCTTAAAATACCTTTCTGAAATAATAACATCATCCCTATGATCATCATCCCTGAAGAGGCACAGAGACTCAGCTAAAGTCAGAACTTGAGAGATCCTATCTTCCAAACCTGGTCATCATCCATCCAAACAACACTTCTTCCTGCCAGACTATGCTGATGTGTGTCTCTGTACACATGAATGCATGCATGCATCTTCACACACACACACACACACAGCAAAATGTCTCTGATAGTACACTGTGTATTTACAATGCATTTCACAAGATATGTAGCTGTCCTGCAGGGCCCTGGTACTTGTCCCATTTTCTTCTATCCTTCCAAGCTGTCCCCTTTCCTTTCATTGTCAGAACTATTTCTTCTCCCTCTGTCACATTCATTCCTAGCTCTCTACGGCTGCGTCTACACTGGTAAATTAAGTCGACTTAAGCTTGGCTTAAGTCGACTTAATTTGCCCTGCGTCTACACTACACTTTGCTTAAGTCGACTTAAGCAGTTTGCTTAAGCAATGCTTAAGCAAAATAAAGTCGACTTAATGAAAATTAAGTCGACTTTATTAAACCACCTTTTTACTCGACCTAAAGCTTAATTCGACTTTTTAAAGTCAAATTAAGCCAGTGTAGCCCTGGGGTAGCCCTAAGTCGACTTAGGGCTATCCCAGGACTACACCAATGCCCTCCCTGCTGGGGGGGGGGGGCACAGAGGGAGCCTGGCATCCCCCTAAAGGGCAGGGCATGTGGGCAGGGTGTGACACTGTCTGGATTTAGGGAAGCATTTATGATATTATTTTCTATGGATACCTCATAAATGCTATAATCCATAGGAACTGTGTCATGTTTGGTATCAATAGAAAGGTAGTAATTTGCTGGGAATGATTATATAGTTTATGTCTAGGAATTCTATTTCGATTAGAAGTTAGGAATTTGATGTTATATCCATACTTTAACTTGTGTCATTCTGGACAAATGCCTTAGATGGGAGGGTGTGAACAACCATTGTCTCCTTAATGTTAAGGAATCTGCCAGGTGATATGTTCCCAGGGAGTAAACAGATGAGCCATTAAGGACACAATGTAGTCTTTATGTCCTTAATGGCTCATCAGGATATTCCCTGGGACCATTGTACCTGGAAAATTCCTAAACATTATGGAGACAACGGTTGTTCACACCCTCCTGTCTAAAGCATTCCTTCAGAATGACACAAGTTAAAGTATGGATATAACATCAAATTCCTAACTTCTAATCGAAATAGAATTCCTAGACATAAACTATATAATCATTCCCAGCAAATTACTACCTTTCTATTGATACCAAACATGACATAGTTCCTATGGATTATAGCATTTATGAGATATCCATAGAAAATAATATCATAAATGCTTCCCTAAATCCAGACTGCATCACACACAGGGCTCTGCCCTGCCAGGGTCCCTGTCCCCCTTTGCCCCATTGCACACTGGGGGTGCCCCCCTCTGCCACTGTGGACCTGCCCAAGGTCCCCCTAGCTCCACAAAGTCGACCTAGAGCATCCAGTGTGGACACTCTAGGTCGACTTTGTAAGTTCCCCTTTAAGTCGACTTTAAGTTTAAGTGTAGACACACTAAGTCGACTTAACTAAGGCGACTTTAAGTCGACTTAGTTAAAGTCGACTTAGAAGTGCAAGTGTAGACATAGCCTACTTGCTCCCCGTGCTCCTTTCTGGACGGGCTGTAATCTTCTTGCTCTCCTCAGCCTCTGGCATGGTACGGAGACCACCAGACAGTGAAGGAATACGTCCTATCCATGAGGAAGATAGCTTCTGATCCTGAAACATGATTATGAAGATAGGACACAAGGGGCACATCCACACAGTGTAGCAATGCACCCCAGAATTCTCACATAATTCTTATATGCACCAACATGCCTTGCACTAATTGGCCCCTGGGCACCCTGCTGGTGTGCATTAAAAGTTCCCAATTAATGTACTATGTTAACACATGTTGGTGCTCACTGGAATTCACCCCCACTGATGTGCATCATTGCACTATGTAGACAAGCCAATAGTGCTGCATAAAAATTTTCAGTGAAAAAATGCAGATTTGACATCAAAAAGTTTCATGAATTCACGTTGGATTAATCAAATTGTTTCATGTGGGTTAAGGGGAGAAACCTTAAAACCCTGAAAGAAAATCTGGGGAAAAGAGACATGGAGAGTTTTTGGTTCCCAATGACTTTTTGTTTAAAGAATTCCTTGTGCTTTATTAAAACAAACAAAACTATTTAAAAATGATCAATGCCTAAACAAACTGCTTCATTTGACCTGAAACAATTTTCTTTTGCGGGGAGATATGTTTTTACATTTTGATGCACTGAAAGAAAAAATTAGTTCTGGTTTACCTTCAAACAGTGGTTTTGTTCTTTTCAGAATTGCCAGTGAACTGAAAAATCCGAATAACCAAAGAGCTCTTTGCGCAACTCTAACAACATGCAGCAGATGAGATGCATGGACAGAAAGAGCAAAGTCAGGTTTGGCAGCTAGTGCTATTGCCAATCCTGGCAGCCTGTGTGTAGCAAGAGCAGCTCCCCCCGAATGGAATGTGCTTTTATGCAGCGGTGGCATGGTCTGGAACTGGCATGTCGGCCTCTCTGGTTGCCAGCTGCTCTGAGCAGTCCACATGTGTTGTGCTTTTCCTGGCCTGCCTGCTGGACCCCACTGGGAAGAAACTCACTGTGGGAGCTCCGTGCCTAAAGGGCAGAGACAGAAACCATGGAGATGGATCCCAGTGCCATTTCTACTTCTCTCTGGGCCAGTTGCAAGTGCCATCCAGAAAAAGCCAGGATGGAATAAATAACTAACTTCAGGTCACTTGATCAGCATGGCTATAAATAGTTCATGAGCTCCCAGAGATTCATTCCCCTCCTCTTGCGCTAATGAGCCCATGGCGCCAACAGAGAGCTGGGAATGTTCACAGCTGCCAAATGATTCTCACTGGGAGATAAAGGCAGCTCCACAGTGAGCCGCAGAGGTGGGTTCAAACAAGTGAGCCCTGCTGGACCAATGGCGGAGGCAGACTGGCCCCTCAGAACAGGGCAATTGCCAGATCGGATGCATTTAGTCCAGTATTCCATCTCCACTGGTGACCAGCACCAGTTGTGCCAGAGGAAGGTGAAAGAAACTTTGAATGGGGGGAATTATGGTTCAACCAGTCCCCCACTGGATCATTTCCCTCAGTTACAGGCTGGCTTATGCCTTGAAACATGCAGTACAGAGCTATAAATGACTCATGCATTCATGGCTATTTCTCACAAGGCACCGTCGATAGGTGCTATGCAGGCATAAAAATAAAAATAAAAACCACCACCATGGCCCCTAAGTTCTTTGCAGTCTAATTTAAACAGATTAATGCAAGGAGGAAAGAGAAGAAAAATCACAAAGGAGGGGAGGGGAAGTTAAAGCTACTGGGAGACAGGTAAGATAGGAATAGGTGCCTGGTGCTTCTAGAGCTGTCTAGTGGTAGCTTGGCGTATAGGAATTCTTAGCACTTTGATTACACAACCCAGGTTGTGCCATGGACAGAACTGTGGCACAGAGAGATGGCAGAATATCAGCTTTGAGGGAACTGAGGAACAGAGGCTATGTCTACACTTGTAATTTTAAGTCGACTTTAACTAAGTCTACACTTAAAATTAAAGTCGAGTTAAAGGGGAACTTACAAAGTCGACCTAGAGTGTCCATACTGGACGCCTAGGTCGACTTCTAGGAGCTTAGGGGGACCTAGGGCAGGTCCACGGGGGCAGGGGGGGCACCCCTTGCCCAATACCAGGGGGCTCAGCCTTTGCCCCATTGTACATAGGTACAATGGGGCAAAGGGGGTCAGGGACCCTGGCAGGGCATAGAGGCAGGATGGGCAGGGCTCTGCCCTGCCCTGTGGGGGGCATGCCAGGCTCCCCCTGTGCCCCCCCCAGCAGGGAGGGCATTGGTGTAATCCTGGGGTAGCCCTAACTTGACTCAGGGCTACCCCACATCTACACTGGCTTAAGTCGACTCTAGGAAGTCGACTTAAGCACTAAGTTGAATTTAAAGGAGGTTTAATAAAGTCGACTTAATTTTCATTAAGTCGACTTTATTTCCTTACTGTAGTGTAGATGCAGGGTAAATTAAGTAGGTTTAAGCAAGCTTAAATCAACTTAATTTACAAGTGTAGACGCAGCCAGAGTGAGGTGCTAATCACACAAGGAGGAAGGAAGGATTATTGGGTATAGGGGACAGCAAAGAAGTGAGGATGAGATTCTTTGATTGCGAGGCCATACTGGATCTTTGTAATCACTTAGTTTTCTAATCCTTTAATCATTCTCATGGCTCTTCTCCAAACTTACACCAGTTTATCAATATCCTTCTTGAATGATGGACATCGGAACTAGACAAAAGAGTCCAGCAGTACCAAATACAGAGGGGAAATCACATTTCTACTCCTCCTTGAATTTCCTTTGTTTATGCAATCCAGGGTCACATTAATCCTTTTGACCACAGCATAACATTACGAGTTCACATTAGTTGCTTATCCACCATGACACCCAAATCTTTTTGTGACTCTCTGCTCCCCAAGACAGAATCCCCCATTCTGCAAATATGGCTTGCATTTTTAGTTCCTATAGGTATACATTTACAGTTTGCCATATTAAAACAGATTGCTGGCTTGTGCTGACCTTGCTAAGTGACCTAGATCTCTCTGTAGTAATGACCTGTCCTCTTCATTATTTGCCACTCCTCCGCTTTTTGTGTCATCTGTGAACTTTATCAGTGATGACTTTATGTATCTTACAGGTCACTGATAACAACATTATATAATATAGGGGAAGAACCAGTCCCTGTGAGACCCCTCCGGAAACAACAGTTGGATGACAAATCTCTGCTAAAAAAATTACATTTTGAGACCTTTTAGTTAGTGCTTTTAATCCATTTATGTGCGCCAGGTTAATTTTATATCATTCTAGTTTTTTTTTTAAGTTTAAATCAAGGTGTTGTTCAGTACAAAGTCAAACACCATACAGGCGTCCTAGTGTATTACATCCCTATTACGGACTGGTGGAGCGTAGAGCGTGGTAGGAGATGAGAAATGAGACAAAGGCAGAAGCAGAATGATGGAGTGCAGTGAAGGTGAGATCGAGAATCTGAGCATGAGGAAGGAAGAGATGTATCGCAAGGGGACTTGGGCTGGGGCTGAGGTAAGGGGTGGGTGAGGAAGACGGTGAGGAAGAATCAACCCAGCACTCAACCTGAGCTCTCAACTTTCTTTTATAGTTTACCAAAGACTCATTAAATATTCTTGCCAATTCCACTTGCTTTCTGGTTCTAGTAGGAAGAGGGGGTGGCAGGAGAAAGGCTGTTCTGAGGGCATTTCAGAAAGCCTCTTCCTACAGAACTTCCAGCCTGTTCTATTGCGGAGTGGACTCAAGAAATGTGGCTATGTTCCCATCACTTCTCTCTTCCTTCTTGCACTGTGCATGGCTGTACTGACATGGCCAGAAGTGGATAAGCTTGCAAGGGGAAGAGACAGTGGGGAAATGATGTCAGAGACCCCTTCTTCTTGCTGTTGGCACAAACTGATAGTGACCTGAGTCACAGGCAGCAGCTGAAGAAGGTGATGACCACAACTCAGATCTTTACTTTGGTGACCGAGGTGCCCTCTCCATCTCCAAAACAGGTCCGGCACAATGGGGATATATAGCAGCAAAATCTCCCACACTCTTTGTATTTCACCTCTCTCCTAAAGCCCCCATGCTACTAAGGAGTTCACTGATGATTTTGTAGTGCTGCTCGGAGCTGGTCTGAGTCCCACAACACGTCCAAAAGATCCCCAACTTGCCTTAGTTTGAAACCAGCAGTGTATAGGTTTTATCAGGCCCCAGAGCCATCCAGCCTCCCCTGCTAGGTCTCTTTATTATGTTCCTTGACATTTCCAAAGGGTTATATTTCTGCCTGTGAGAACCATCAGTCCAGCAGCACACAGTAATATACGGAATAATAGAGTCTCGGCACAGCAGGTTTAATCTCATATTGCTGAAGCCCCTGGTGTCCTAGCTGAAATAAGTTTGTCATTAGGAATTCCTTTCTCCCGACTGCAAGCTTGTTTTGTTTGGGGTTATTATTTTTCCCCTAAAGAGAAGAGAAACTCTCAAGATTGATTTACGACTCTCCCATTTCCTTCTCTGCAATGCAAACCAGCAAGCTCCCAGAAAAGAGAGACCAGAGCTGGCCAGTACAGGGGTATCTTCCCCACTGGTTTTTGCCACCACTGCACTCTGGATCAGTCTCTAATTCTAGAGCCTCCGGGATCCCATGGGGAGTAAGATTTGTTACTGCCTTGGCCAAAACAGATTTATGAGTAGAGCTGGGCAGTGTGAAAAGATTAATGACCAGTTCTGGTAAGTTCCAAGAGGGTAGCTGTGTCAGTCTAGTTCAGTAAAACAAACAAGGAGTCCTGTGGCACTTTTAAAGGCTAACACATTTATTTATCGCAGCTTTTGTGGGAGAAAATCCCACTTCGTGAGACGCTTGAAGATGGGTAATTTACAGAAACACCCCATCTTCAAGCATCTGACGAAGTGGCATTTTTCTCCCACAAAAGCTCATGGGATAAATAAATTTGTTAGTCTTTAAAAGTGCCCCAGGACTCCTTGTTTACAATTCTGGTAAATCTACTAATTCAATGAGAGGGTTGGCTCTGACGGCGAAGGGCCGAGGGGGAGTGAGGGAGGATCTGATCATGATACTTTCCACAATGTGTGGGTTGGATGCAGATGGATGCGGCTGCCAGTAGGACAGTAGAGGCCATCTGAATCCGAGAGGGGATTTCATCTGTGGGTTGTGTTCCTTGGCACCTACTAAGGGAAGGGCTGAGAGTCTCACTGCTGGAGACATCTTAAATGGGACTGAGCAAATTGCTGAAAGACACCCTCTCCCGGCCGGGACTCCTTTTTCCCTGGCTAATCTGCATGGTACTATGTCTCACTCCTCCCAATATCTCTGCGAGCACTCAAAGACCACGAGTATGAAAATCCCTCAACACACCTGAGCCATCGCAGCAGCTAATTGGGCTCTGAAAGCCTTATGTCAAACCCTAGTTTCACTCAAAGCAGGGAGCACAGGGACGCTGGCTGTTTCGTGGGTCTTGCTGGTTCTGGTGGCCCAGGAAATGTGGTGGGGTTCACTGGACAGACTACTGTTTGTTCATCACAGGACGAAGAGCACAGCCTCCATCAGGAAGAGATGTTGTGGGGTGAGGAAAGAGAGTTCAGCCTATCTGCCCCACAACCAGCTCTGTATACCCTCTCTCAAGCCCCCTACTCCAGTCCCTAACCTTCCACCTGCCAGGCATTATTGATTAAATTGCATCACAGCATCAAATTCCCTGGCACCCTTCATGCCCCAGAGAGGCATTTTTTGGAACAGGCCTTTTTGTCCTGTGCTTGCACAGCACCTGGTACAGTGGGACCCTGATTCATGACTGAGGCTCCTAAGTGCCATCAGAATACAAATAAAATAGTAACAATAGAAAGCTGGAAGTGGGGGTGGTTGCAAGCAGGAACCTCAAAGCCTAGACACCTTAGAGAAAGAGCCAAGCACCAGCATCAGAAACAGGCCCAAACTGGAAACCTTGACTTCAAAATCCACACCCCCACAACCATTGGGAGAGTTCTAATCCAAACCCCATGTCTTGGGCCTAACTCTACTCAGACTGCACAGCTGCCAGTAGGTTTGGGGAGTTTTTTGTTCAGGATTTCTCTTCTCCACTACGTATGATGGCTTATTTTCCCCAGAATATGCTCATTCGCGGCATCCTAACTTCTCTGAGGAGTGCGAGAAAGAGCAGACAGGAAAGGTGCCGGCACCATTGAGCTCAATCCATTCCAGGCCAGCTGACATTTTCCAGTTGAAATCTCTGGCTCTGTCTAGAATGCGATGCTCTGGCAGTTGCCGGAGAGCGAGTCTGGAAAGTTTATTCAATTAGATGGTTTACTCGGATGTCTTGGCCATGGCAAACAGGGAGCTCAGCTGGACGCTTTGAAGTCTTTCTATTTTCATTTTAACAACTAATTGCCAAGGCTCAGGCTGTTTCATTTGGTCACCCAGGTGTGCCCAACGTCTGTACCGGGATGCTAGCCTGTGGATTTCTTTTGTGGGTGAGAAATTCTCCTTGACAAAGCTGACAGAGCTTTCAGAGCCAAAGCCCCAGCTGGCACGTCTGCAAGGGTGTTAACATGGAGGTAATCCTAGCTGGCCCTGAAGAAATGTGCTACCACCAAAGGGCACCTCACACAGCTCAGCGCTCTGAATTGACAGGACACTGCTGGCATTGACAGGGCACTGCTGTGAGGAAGCACACAGCATTGTCATCCTACCTAGCACCAACATGGCCCTGCAGGGTCAGCCAGCCGGCATTGATGGTGCCCTGCCATGTGGAAAGTGAGGGCATCATGAAGTCCCTGGCAGGCAGCAGTCTGAAGAAGAATCAAAGAGAAATAACCAAAGGAGCCACCTCCTCCTCCTGCCCATGTCTTCCTGCTCAGACTCACACCCGCTGTGGCTCCCTGAGAGAGCTGCCTTCCTGTGAGTCAGGCGACTGTGCTGATCCTCTGCCCAGAGGCCATGTCTCCGGAATAGGAATGAGGAGGGTGCGCTCATGAATATGCAAAGCAGGGCAGGAAGACAGCCCGCTGGAATTAACATTTTTAATGAAATAATAACACGGGCGAGATGCTCGCTTTCCAGCCATTTCTTGACATCTGTGGAAGCCCCGATAATATGGAGCAGCGGGGGGGGGGGGGGTGACAAACTGCTCCTGGATGCTTGCAAAGAGTGCTAGTTTTTCAAACTCAATTTTTATGTTGAAATCCGCTCCCCCAGCCTTTGCTATCCACAGCCCCGAACAGAGGTAGTTCCAAGCAGAGGCTGAGCGGCTGTGCTGAGTCAGCAGCCACTGCCCGGGGAAACCCGTCGCTGCATAGCATGTAGCTTAGGCACTGCTCAAATCCCACTCATGAGGCCTAGGCACCACTTGGGCTGAAGTGGGCAGACGTGGTGCCTAGACCATATGCCTGCCCTCTGACTGAGCGAGTAGGACTGGACTGTGCTCATCCCCTTCCATCTCTAATACCTATTACATTGATCAAACGCTCTGGGTTTTTTTCACCTTCTTCCGTAGCGCAGGGCATGGTTCAGCTATTGGTGAATTCTCTGTATCTTTAAGTCCTTAAATCATGATTTGTGGGGGTAAATAACTCAGTCATAGGTTGGAGGCTTATTGCAGGAGTGGGTGGGTGAGGTTTTGAGGCCTGCATTGTGCGGGAGGTCAGGCTAGATGATTGTACTGGTGTCTTCTGACCTTAGAGTCTATGGGCCTCACGCGAACGGTGTCTTCTGACCTTAGAGTCTATGGGCCTCATGCGAACGGATCTTCACAGAAAACCAGCTACCGTGTCAAGTCAGCAGTGATTAGCACCCAATTCTTGGCACAGTAGACCGAATCACCTAGCAAGAAATCTCCTAGGACACCCCTGATCCTCATGTGCTGAGGACCAACAACCATGACAGATAATATGTGGGTAGCTACAAGAGCTCCTCTGATCCCCAGAGGCTAACCTGGGGGAGCTGGCTTGCAGCTAACAATCCAGGAGCTAAGCGCCAATGGCCAAGATTTCCGTAGGTGACTAGTAATTGGGGGCACTTCCTTTACTGGAGGAGCCCAATATGATAAGGGTCTTGGGTCTTCAGGAAGTGCTGAGCCCCTGCCACTGAAGTTAGGGCATCTGTAAGGTGCTATGAGTTGGACACCCACAAAACTGAGAGCCCTGATTGTCACCAGACTCTTTTGAAAACCTTGACCAATGTGCCAGGTAGAACATGGCAAGATTAGCTGGTGCCTCACTACAGGCCCTGGGTGGAGAACCCCAGACCAGGGTTCTAGGCATCCACAAGCCAAGGAAACATGCAGCACAGCTGGAAGTTGGTGGGTGCTGGGGCTCACAGTTGGGGTTTTGAATGCCATTTTCAAGAAGTCACTTAAATCAGGTTGTAGAGGAGGTGTGGGCTAACGGGGCAGCTTGGGAAAGACAAATGGGAATCAGAAGGAGGGATGTTTATGGTCTGATATCCCATGAATCACCAGGAACAGGTGATTGCCTGGTGCTTCCACAGCTAATATGACTAGTCTTTGGTTTCTCAGACTAGGCATACAGCCCATTCACCAGACAGGCCAGGGTGTTTTCCACATCCAGTCTCTCCCTCCCATAAACTGCTGCATCCCAAGGCTGAAAAGGATCTCTCATAATGGAAAACTGATCATTTTTCTATCAATTAGAAAGAGTGGAGAATTAAATTAGCAAGCATCCCATCTGCACTGGGGGGGCTGATGGAGGGAGCAGAGACCAGGAATGTAGCTGGCTGTATAGAGATATGGTTGCCAAAGATATGGAGCCTGCATAATAAAAAAAATGAATTTTAATGTAATGGCACCTTGAGTCCCTGGTTGCAGCCAGGATTCCAGGATGAATATGCTAAAGGGCTCAGTATTGTAATGTAAAACATCGCCCACACTACCGATCCTGGATGCTCTAGTATAACATGTTTCTACCTTCCCCTTGGTACATGCTCCCGGCCCAGCAAGCTGTCCTCATGCTCCCCTTTCTCAGTGTAGTATAGGCAAGTAGTCCTTTCCATGAGTGCTAGATCACAGCCACAGGTTAGGCAAACTGGCAGTCTGGTAACAAAGGTCAGGGATCTAAAAGTCCAAAAGAACTATAGGATCTATCTGAGTCCTGCAGCCTCAACCAATGACTCCTTTTCTACTCATTAAAGCCGAGTCCTGTTCTTCTCTGCCACAAAAACAGCAGAGTCCTGTAGCACTTTTACAGACTAACAGATTTATTTATCCCACAAAAGCTCATGCGATAAATAAATCTGTTAGTCTTTAAAAGTGCCACAGGACTCTGTTATTTTTCTGCAATAGACTAACACGGCTCCCCCTTTGGAACTCTGCCACAAGAGATGCTAGAACCTCCTTCTCGTCTCTGCTTTGCACCTCCTTTCACGGTACTCCTTGTAGTAGAAAGTAAGAACCTGAAACATGAGGCCTAGCATAACAGGCCAGACATGAGGCCTGAGCTAAAATCATGGTCAAGTCTGCTATAAAGCAAAGTTAGCAGAAGTCAGGCTGTGAATGCTGGCAGTCTCACAGTAACTGACAAGAACAGAACTGGTACATGCAAACACATGTTCCAAAAAAGTACTGCATATAAATACATTCCAGAAAGGTACCAGGACATCCAAATAGCCCTGAGAGAATGATGCTGTGCTGCCCTCCTCAGAAGATGCTATAATGGATAGAAATGTCTTGTTAATATCATGAATAGAGATGTTTTGACCCAACTATCCAATGCAAGGTAATGGGTGGGATCACACCACGTCGAAGGCTGGTACCTTGCCATGTCAGGGTGTGGTAACTACATGTCAGAGGGGCAATACATAATTTGTTTGTGTCAGTGTACAAAAGGAGGTCCCAAAGGAAAGATCTTTGTCCAACCTAGGGGATAATGGAGAGTCCCACAGTTAACTGAGCCATTCCATTGAACAGAAAGCACTTTTAAGTGAACTTGTAAGATATAGGTTGCTTTTCATTCTGCTGCGTTGTAATAAACCTGGCCAGGTGTCTTGTTGCTCCACAGAACCGTGGTGGCGTCAATTCTTTCAATCATGAGTGCTATCTTGGTTACCTGCGCAGAGCTCGGACAACATACACACGGGGACACAGCTGACAACACCCCTACACTAGGAATGCCCTCCTCCAAGCTTTCCTCTTAAAGGCCATTTCCTTCAACATAGGCTTCCTGTATCTGTTTGCTCACCCACCGCATTTGCGCACTTCCCGTCTTATTTCAGTCTGAGTGAGGCTGTAAACACCTCCGGGCAAGGACCTGGGTCTGGATTGTTCTCTCATACCAGACTGACACCAGTAAAACACCATGAGCTTCAGTGCATTTGCTCCTGGTCTCCAGCAGCGTATGGAAGATCAGCGTCAGGTCCCCTGCTTGTCACATGTCTGTGAAGGGCTCTACACACTTGTGGAGCTCTGAAAATGATGCATAATTGCAATCATCCATCCCCCCCCAATATCCGTCCCACACCAGTGACTAAGTCACAAGCTTTCTTATCACTTATGGGACTTTTCTTTTTGTTACCACAACTGGCCAGATCCTGAGAGGGGCTGAGAACCTGCAGCTGCTATTGCTTCCAGCTGATTTTGTGAGTGCTCAACATCTCTGCAAATCAAGCCTGACCTGCCACTTTCCCTTTATTGGAGTTTCCATTGGAGCCATACAAGCAGCCCTCAACCTGAGCAAAGCCTTAGTGACATCAATGGGGCTCAGCACAGGGGGATCCAACTGCAGGATTAGGGCTTCAATTCCCACCCACTCCTCGAGTCTACAGGAAGCTGCACTCTTAGCACCAGGCAGCGTATCACCTGGGCAAATCTCTTCTGTCTTATATTTAACCTAATTCAATGTAGAAAAAGAGGAGGCATTAAATTGATAAGCAATGTTAAAAATAGCAGGTGAAGCAGTGTCCCTGTCTTCTCCGCCCCTCAGTATGAATCATTCAGCCAAAGGGTCGTTTAGTAGTGCTTTCACTGCCTTGAGGGTTGTGCTAACAGGAGTCAGATTTTGCCACCTATTAATATTTCATCTGTGTGCTTCTGGAGGGTGAAGGGTTAAGAGGCCATTGCACTGCAGAGGAGCTGAGGCAGACTGAAGTTTCTCACTCTCTTTTGTCAGGTCAAATTTACTGCAGGGGAAGAATGTTTCTGAGAGATCCGTCATTGCTTGTGGCAATCTGGAAAGCTCCTAAATATGCTCTGTGCAATCGTGAATGTAAATTGAATAGAAGGAAAAGCAATTTGTGAGGCATTAAAATCCCTCTGTGGATTTCTCTGAAATGATCAATGTCTGTAAACCACGATGTTATCAAGACATAACTGAGTTAGGTGACACAATCCCATCCTTAAACTCATCAGCTGCACAGGTTGCTCCTTAGCAATTTACCAGACCATGGATTACATCCACCACTGACCTTTGTGGATGGAACCCTCGTGGCCCTGCTTCCACCAATGGTGCCTTTGATTCTATATAACGCCAAGTGCAATGGGCATGTCTTCCACCTGCCTCCTCTAACATAAACAGAGCAGCATGCGCACTTTTAAAAATACCCTGCCAAAACAAAACACTCCACTGCAGCCACAATTCTTCCCCAAAGAGAGGATAAGGGAGAAGAAAGCACGTGACAGAAGTTGGCTATGTTGCCTAATGCACTACTGAAAGGTGCTTGGGTGCAGATCTGCAGAGGTATTTAGGTGCCTAATTTTCATTGAAATCAAAAGCCTACGTACCCTTTAAAATGTGGGCCTCTTATATGACATGACAAGGGTGGTATAAGAAGCAAGACAGAATAGAACAGACAGTGGTCCGTCCACTCTAGTATTCTATCTCCCACAGTGGCCAGAACCAGCTACTTCTCATAGCCCAATCCTGCTGCAGACAATTCTGAGATAACTTATTCACAAAGAATGTTTCTTCCTAACCCTCATTAGTTAGAGGTGGTCTTGTGCCCTGAAACATGAGGGCTTATATCCTTTCCAAAGCTCTAGTTTATTAAAATAAATGCACTATTATTGTAACGGTGGATATTCTTGTCATTCTTATAAAGGTTTAATCCTTTGGAGGGCGGGTTTGGAATCCTTCTAAGCGCTTGGCGGAAAGAAAGAAAGAAAGAAAGAAAGAAAGAAAGAAAGAAAGAAAGAAAG
>ML685842.1:1474958-1524090 GCA_007922175.1 Pelusios castaneus | reverse complement strand
AAGAAAGAAAGAAAGAAAGAAAGAAAGAAAGAAAGAAAGAAAGAAAGTTAAGATGCAACCCTTCTCTGTCTCCATCACAGGCAATGTGTATGTCTCTCAATCAGAGTGTGATTGCAATCAGCAGGATGGTGCAGTTTGCATTAAATAGAGCGGGGAAAAAACCCACCTAGACTGCAATCTGCAAAATTTATGTCAAAAATCACAAACAACAATAAAAACAGCCATTTCCACCCCCCTTTCCCCTGGTTGCGATTTTCCCTAAGGGCAGAGGAGCTAGTTGAAAGGTGGAATCAGCTCTTCTGAGCCCCTCATCTGCGCCTGCCTGCCTGACATCCCTAAAACTTTCCTACGTCAGCCTTTCAAATCAGTCTCTTTTACTATTAATTTTCCCTCATGTTTTTAATTAAATTCTCCTCTTCCTTCAAATACTAGTCAATGAAGCATCCAAATTTCCTCCAAATACCCTTGAAAATGTTGAATTATGCAGTTGTGCATGGTGTAATACAATCACATGAAAGGGAATATTGCCATGGACCCATTACTCATGGTATATGCAGGCCACAACGGGAACTGGTGAAAAGCCTACGGGCTAAATCACACAAACCTTCCCTGCTCTGGGGCCTTTGTTTTGAAACAAATCTGTGAAGGTTCAGAAACCTTTGGAGCTATGCTGAATATACAGGAATTATCACAGAGGCTCAGGTCAGGGGCTTATTCTGTATTCTGTTCCACAGAAGCTTCAGAAAAAGGTGTAGGAAACCCTAAAAGGGGTAGTTACAGGATAACCTACAGCGAGGGCAGGTTTCTTCCTGACCCTCATTAGTTCATGGTTGCCTGAAGCATGAAGGTTATATCCCTTGAAAGTCTTGATTTTTAAGTCCTTTCCATTTTAACTCTGGATATCCTTGTTATCTATAATAACACCAATCCGTCCATGGATTTCTCATGACCTAAGCAATATCTTGCAGCAATGAGCTCTACAGGTTAATTGTACCTCTGTGAAATAGTATTCATAGTCATCCATTTCCAATCGGCTACTTTTCCATTTCCTCATACGTCCTCTCATTCTTGTATTCTGAGATCGGTTTAACAAAAGGGCCTGCTTTGACTACTTTCCCCAGTCATTATGTTCTATCCCTGGTGCATATCCCCTCTTATTCATCTCTCTAACTTTTGGGAAGAGCCTGTCTACAATTTTACTGAGGCTGGGACCAGTGTTTGTGTCTTACTCTTGCAAGATTTCCAGTTCCCTTGGTTTGGCCCCGGTCCTCACAGCCATGCTAATACACCTATACTGTGTGTATGAGACCTTCTGACTAGAGCCTGCAGCTTGAACTGCATCCATGCTGCAGAATGACAGGGCTTGTACCTGAGTGACAGCAGAACTCGGGCTCTGCCCCCCCCACCTGCAGTAGGGCCCTAGGACCTGGGTCCTGAGTGCTTGCTGACCCAAGTGAGACTGATTTGCATGTGGAGAGAAGGGGAGCTTGCCTCAAACCTGAGTCATAGCCAAGGCTTAGGGTACAGTGTAGATACCCACTAAGGCTCCATCTTTCAAAGGAACCTAAGGAAATTAGGGCCCAAACATCATTGACTTTCAATGGGAACCAAGAGATGGCTCTGCACAGAGATGCCACCATCATAACCAAAAGACGACCTTACAGGCACAACCTTATGACAGAGAAGGTAGGATGTCTCGTAAAATGACATGACTGTATTGTGCTCAAAGAAACTATTATGATTTTGTGGACCAGATCCTCAACTGGTTTAACTCAGCATTGAAACCACAGAGGCCAGGATGACTCACAGCAGCTGAGCCCCTTGCCCCATTATCTGCCCTAAGCCCTTGGGCTGTCTGGGGTGGATGTTTCTCAGTCTCTCTTGTTGAAGTCGTGCCACTTTGGATAAAATACTTCAATAGTCATTGGGCCAAAGAGAAAGAGAATTCATGGCTCTCTCAAAGAGAGCGAGAGTAACTCTATAGGTTGGTGGTTAGGGCACTCACAGGGGAGGTGGAAGACTCAAGTTCCTCTCCTTGCTCTGGTGACTACTTAATTATTTATGCACAGTGAAAGAGCTTCAATGGGAGAGACCGAGCGAGATGCCTATGGGTTGGTAGTTAGGGCACTCTGCTGCGAGGCGGGAGATCCAGATTGAAATCGTCTCTCCACATCAGACGAGGGGAACTGAACACAGGTCTTCCATGTCCCAGAGGAGTGTCCGAGGGTAGGTTACACTGGAGCGAGCTCTATTGGCATCTCTTCCTCCTTCACCCTCTCATTTTGGGAATGGCGCCTAACTCTCCTCCAATTTTATTTTTTTCCCATCAGAAACTATTCAGGGAAGTTGTGTCAAGTTCACCAGTGGTTTCAGGTCAGCCAACCTGCATTTTTTAGCAAGTAGACAATTAGTCTGGAAAAATTCCCCCAACTCTGTACAGAGTTGGATTTCACGTGACTTCCAGACCTGCACCTAAATTCTCCCAAAGGCTGAGGGGTTCCCTGATATATCAACTGATCGGACCACTGCTCACCACAGCACACAGATCATCTCCAGTGTGGGGACAGGTAGCATATCTAAAACCCAGACTAGAACTCAGAGGAGCATGTGAAACTGGACATTGCTGAGTCTGACTAGCAGACTGCTGGAGAAGGGGTAACAAGGGGCTTTGTTAGCTTTTTTGCTGACGCGTGGCCAGCGACGTGAGCCTTATTTTAGGAAGGCAGCAGTTCTAGTGAGGATGGTAAACAGGGTAATATCCTACTGAGAGATCTTCCATTTTTAAGCAGAGGATTGCCTTAGCGCCTTCTGTTCTCTCTGCATTATTCATAGGCCTACTTAGTTCTGTGCTCCGCTTTATCCACCCTCCAAGGGGCTCAGTACGAAAATGAACAATTTTAATAGTGGCTAAATGAAAGATACACCCACACCCACTATATATATATATATAACTGAATCCATACTGGGGAGGTGACAGCAAGCACATCTCAGCCCCAAGAGAAGAGGCTGCAAGTACAGACTCCTTGCTGCTCAGAGTGGAGACAATCTGTATATAAAATTGCTTATTGCTGTTGCCCTTCCACTAACCTGACTCTATGTGTCCTTTTACCATGGGCTTTTAAAAGCAGGGACTGTTTTACAGAAGTGTTGGAAAGTTTTTAGCATGGGGTGGGAGTATGCCAGTGTCAAATAAATACATAATGGAGTTGTTTATTTCCAAATTTTGATTTTTTTTAAGCCAGTTTCTCATAAGTTCAGACAGTGGTGTATTGGCAACACCATAACCGTTGTGAAAAAGGCATCATGTTTTTCAGCCAATGATAGATGTTTGTTTTTGAAGCTTCAATGGAGAATGTCAAAATGCCAACCTGCAAAAAATAAGATGAGTTTTTCCCAAAACTTTTTATCAGTTCCCCCCTGGGCCTTCGAGCCCCACTTTTCAAAACGGTTCTAAATAAATAAATGGTGTTCAGTCCATTGGATAGAGGCAAAAGAGTGGAGAAGCATGGGCCTCTTCTCTCCTAAAAATTCCCATCTGTACTTGCCCCTGGACCATGCACCTGTCCGTCTAGGTATCGCTATGATCACCCTTGTGAAGTATACAGTCCAGTTTCCACTGTGAATGAATTATCATCTCCTCAGACCCATCATCCTGGTGAAAAAAGGGGTTCTTAAATTGTTTCTTTAATAGGAGCTGGGCTCCCCGGGCTGCAACGTGATATGCTAGTGTTGGTGCAAGTGGGTTCTCCAGTTCTATTTAGGGCAGGTAGGCACTGAGCTCACACTTTCCACTGTAAAGAAGTGTGTGTAACTAGGGTGTGACAGACTGACAAGATTCCATTATGGAATTGAAATAAGCTGTATTGAATTAAATTAAAGCTTGTTGAATGAATATGTTTGAGGTCCACTGTATAAAGAATGCACGTGTTTATGTGTTATTGTAGAACTGTGTGCAGCTTTTCTAGGAACTTGACTAATGCAAATGTTAGGAAATTCAAAGAAGTATTTGAAACAATCTTGTGAAATGAATTTGCTAGGAAATACCTGGGAGTGAAAGGAATCCAAGTGACCCACTTCACCTCAATCCTTTTGAAGTTATGCCCTGGGGACAGACCCACTGGTTACTGGATTACCTACTCTTGGAAACTCCAGAGCAAAGACTCCTGACCTGCAGAAAGGATGGATTAAACATTTCATGAGTGTGTTCATCCTAAACTGAAGCTGTTATGAGCTTGTGACCGCAAAAGAGACCTCTTTAGGGGTTTGAAGGTCTCATTTGCCAGAAGCCCTGAGAGAGTTGGATGATCCCTGATAAACATATTGACCTGTATGCAGATACCTCTATGGTGTTTTTTACCATGTTTTCTCTTCTAATAACATAGGCTATGTGGTGTGTATAACTGGGTGGGCATCTCTGAAGAGAAAGCCTGCAGGAATGTTTGAGCAGCCTGTCTCTGCTGAAAATAAGACAGGGAAGGCAAAGAACTGTTCCGTTTGGAGATAACCCAGTGAGAAGGGAGACAGACATCTGTCTCCACCCAAGAGAAATGACAGCTAAGAGAGCCAGAAGCTTGACGGGGTGCCATTGATGGATCACAGAGGGGGAAGTCACATGCCATTGCCCTGAACTATGACCACAGGCACCCTAGAGTAACCCTGTCACTTATGTTCTGGACAGGTTTATTCCTTGGAGTGGCATCTCTGCCCTGACCTCTCCTAATTTCACATTTCAGCTACTCAGATTCTGTTAGCGAGCCAGCACACCTCCTTCCAATATTCACGTAGAGCATTTGACAACTGTCCCAGCTAATTTCTCTCTTTACAAGTGATGGGGCTGGCTCTCAGCATGCTGTCTCATGGGGACAGAGTCTCCTGGAGCAAACCCACTGTCATACTCCAGCGCAGCACGTGATTATGCATAGCTGTGCTGGCTGGAATAGAGGGGTAGGAGCAGTCCTTGCTCTCCAGAGAGGGATAGGAGGTGCAGGTGCTCATGGGGAGTGGCCAGACACAGCCTAGCCCTCAAACTGTAAGCCCTTCAGGGAACGGGCCTTGTCTTCATGGAGCTCTGGAAGAAAATGGTCAAGCTGCATTTCTTCATCCATAATGGATTTTTTCTCGGCTTCTTTCCCCTCCCATTTTCCACTGTCTCTCCCCAACCCAGCAGAGTGTAAACCTGGTCTAAATGAGGGTGAATAGCTCCCATCGCTGAGCATCACAGCAATGCTACCCTAGCCTCGTGGTGCAGAAGGGGCTAGGTGATGGATGAATATTTCCTCCAGCAGAGGGGTGGGTTACGACAGCGATGGAGAAGCCCTTCCATCTTTGCAGCATGTGTTTACGTGACAGGACTACCGTGGTCCAGCTGCTGCACCACATCGATGCTGTTGTAGCCACTGTTGTGTGGACAAGCCCGAAGTCTGACTCCAGTTTGTAGTGTCTGAGTGGGTTCAGCAGTCTCCCATTGGATACACAGGGTGGAGGGCCAGGGCAGTGCCTGAAGGAGTTCATCGATCCAGCATCTCCTGTCCAGAGGGATGGATGCTGAGTCTGGCCCCAGCGCAGACTAGTTTATCAGTGAACACACTCAAGCTGAGCTAGCCTTCCCCTCCAACAAGCCAAGGGTCTCCTCCCCAGACACATTTCAGCCAGATGTTCACATTGGAAATGTACTGACGTGAGTGGGTGCAGCTGGACAAGTGCTTCATACTCCGCTTTGGCCTCCAGGGTAAGCCTGGGAATTAGCACTGCAAGGGAAGGAGTAGCATTAAGCGTGCTGTCTGTCTCGGCGTCCTGGCATGGGCACATGGGGAGGCAGCCCCTCTACGGTCAGCGAGGCCGATGGAGAGAGAAACACGCAGCACACTGTTCCTGTCTCATCTATAGTTAGTGCCTTCCTGCTGTCTGTGCTGGTGACCCACTGAACGCAGTAGCAAATTGGTGCTCTCTGCCTGCCTGCCTTCTGTATTTCTAATGCACCAGTCACAAGGCAGGAACCCCAGCCAGCTTTCCCTAACTTACTAACCCAAACTGAATGAAAGACAGAGACACCTTTGTTAGCAGTGTTGGGATGCTCTGCTGGAGCACTGAAAACCGTTGGCGCCGATGGCTATGTGATGACATCGTGACGCTGGCCTGAAGCATGGCACCATGACACTCGGGTGCCAGGGACCACCTTGGGTCAGAATGTGATATCATGCAGCAACACCTTCCCTCCTGCCATATCTTCACTCGGACATGAGGCGACTTTGCTCAGAAGTGGCCACATTGTGCCTGATCCGTTCTTCACTATAAAACCTGCTGACCCCATCCCCTCGAGATAGTAGCAACCCTATTCCGCTCCTAACACTGAAGAGCACTCCTTTGTCTCTGGGTGGTTTGATGGGTGCTCCTTTTCTTGCTTCAATCTGCCCCTGGAATTCCTCCTTTGTAGAGCAGCCCTTCCACTTGCCCTGACATTAGCCATGCTCTATCTGGCCTGTGGCTAAAGAGAAAAACTGGGTCTCCAGTGCTGTCATAGATGAACAGTGAAAGTGTTGTGCATTGTTTGCAAATGGGAGCAGGTACAAATCCACCTTAATCTCTTGTAGAAGAAGTGGAAAGCTTGGGCACCTTTCTCGAGTGCTGGTCCAGAGATGGCTTGCAAACATCCTGGCTCAGGCCATGAGCTCACATTAAAATGAGAAAGGGGTCAAAATCAATTAAAAGATATATAAGAGAAAGGAGTTAGATGGGGAAGTGGTTGGCAATGCCTTCTGCTCATCAGAAGAGGGGAACTTAACACAAGCAGCAAATTAGCCTTTAATCATTGTTGTCTTAGGCTGGGTTTTATTGTAAAGCGGACTTAATCCTGGCACCTCCCTCCACACAAGCAGCCTTGTGGACTCGAGCACGCCTCCTGTTTATTCCCCGGCTGCTTTGTTGTCTCATATCAGCAGAATTAGGGAGCCGTGGCAGCAGAGATACTCCTGTGCAGCCAGTGAGAACTTCACAGAGAAAATTGATATTTGCTACAAATTATTTTGGATGATTTACTGGAATGAATTAACTCACAGGGACGTGGGGAAAATTCCAACAGCACCGTTGCCGCCTGCTTGCCCTGATTCTGGGGAAAACTCATCTTCCCTACAGGAAGATGTACCAAAGGTTCTCAGTCTGGGGGGAGCACTGGTGGCTGTTAAATATTTGCTAGTAGTCTATGGGAAACTACCTGATCCCATGGTGTTGGCTTGTGCTCCTTGTTGCAATGTGTTAAATTGCAATCACAGAAGCAAAGCAGCACACCCTCTTATGTTCCTTTCCCATGTAAGCTCTAGTCCAGTCACCAGTAGGAGGGGAAGTGGTGTCCTGCCCAGACAGGTGGGGGAAGTGGTGTCCACGAGACCTCCCATCTACTAAAACATGGCCCATCCTCTAAACAGGGTTGAGGAGCCTGTTGTAGAAGAGTGCTGGTGCCCACGCCAATGGGCAGAATTGTGTTCCCTGAGAAGAAAATGAGAGCTTTGCCACAGATATCAAAGGATAGGAAAAGGAGAAGAATTACAGAGAGAGAGAGAGAGAGAGAGAACTTCACTGAGCGTGGAGATATATAGATGGATGGACCAATCGAAGAGAAGGAGCAGCGTCCTTTAAGATAGTTACACAGCTAGGGAAGAAACCACAGACATACATTTGTCCATCATTCAAACAGCCACTGGGATTTAGGTAAACAGAACAGGCCAGCCCCATCCCTGGCACAAACCCATTGACTTCAGTAGATGAATTTAGCCAGGATCACAGTCTTATTCTTGCAAGAAGTGCCAGGGCTTCCTTAATTACCAAGCTTTGTTACACATTACTCCCAAAAGACAGCAATTCCAGTGTGAGACAGTACTGGATGGTTGGCTCACAGGGCAGAGTACTACCAATGGATCACCAACACCACTAAGGTGCTCTTGGTGATCTGGCATCCACGCTCTGACTAAACTGAGCCCTACTCCACTGACAAGATCCAACTGGATTCCACTGAAAGTTAAGACTGTCCGAACAAAGAACATTTTTCTGTAGCTCTGACCATCTGACTGTCGGCCATCAGAAATTAGTGAATGTACCTGTCGCCGAGTGGGTACTGAGATACAGTCACTTTACACTTTGTGCATTAATGTAATGATGAGAGAGGAAGGACTGCAAAGAAATTGATAAGAGGCAAAATAGATCCTGTGAGAGAATAAGAAAATTGCTTCCATGTCATCCTTAGTTCTCTGGTCTGAAGGAAGCACTGCAAGGACATTAGTGTACCAATAACTAGATTTGGGATGGGCTGAAAACCATAACTTTTGTCCACTTATGGTCCATTAAAGACCCTGGGGCACGTTCTGCAATTATAAGGGGTGGCTGAGATTGAACACCCTAAGGCACAGACAATTTATGAAATCTTTAGCCTTAACCTCTCTGTTCCTCAGTCTCCATATCTGTAAAACAGGAAAATAATATTCTGCTAGGGAGGCAGGGGCTGTGAGACTTAATTAGTGTTTATTAAGCTCTGGGAAACCCTTGGCTGAAAGGGTCAATGGAAACAAAATTAATTATTTCTTGAGAAGTCTCTAGATTTAATCTGATGAAGTGCAATCTGCCAGGGGGTCATGCAGATTGCCCCAGTCAATCAAACTCCACACATCATGGGCACTGGTGTCCTCAGGGAACAGAGCCAGTTTCTCTCGCTCACCGTCGTTTGAAGGGTGAGACTCTCACACTATTAACACAGGGAGTGAGTGTTGTCTCACCAAGTGTGTTCTCTCATGATAGTTGGATTTGCTGCTTTGAGTAACTGCATGAGATTTCCAAAGGGCTTTCGGGAGGGTTAGGCGGTCTGCATGCCTCACACTCAGTCTCCTTTGAAAAATCCCCATTTACATGTGCCTACTAAATGCAGGAAGCAGAGAGTAGCTATCATGCAGTATGCTTCTGCCACACACCTGATCTGTCCCCTTTTCCCAGGGCTGGGATCTAGGCCAGCCTAGAGCCCTTATGCCAGTTCTGCACTTATCAAGGAAGCCTCTTGCATTTCCCATTTTTATCTGCTACAGTCAAACACTGCTAGAGAGGACCTTAAAGGGGTGCTAGTGTATCTGAGGATCAGGCCCTAGCTTTCTCGGATAGTGTTCCAGCAATGGAACAAAGCTCTGACACACCAGTCTCAAACCCATTCTCTGAAACTTGTGTTGGATTTCATCCCACCTTCCATTACAGGTGTGAACCAGGGAGTTCTGGACTCTGAAGCCAGGGGAGTTACTCCAAATTTACACTACTGCACACAAGATTAGACTTTGGCCCCCATTGCATGCCATCTGCCTTCTCCCTCTATCTCTGCAGGGCACCCAGCCTTGTCAAGTTTAGTTCTCCCGTGGCTGGTTTACGTGCAGCCTGTACATAGCTGTCTAAATGCTGCAAACACTTTGAAATAAGCATGAAAATTGGTTTCCAGGCTCCAGCAGTTTCTAAATAATGCATGTTTAGGATAATAATATTAAAAAAAAAAGTGACAAAGTGGATTCTGGAAAGAACTGGAGCATTTTCTTCACAAGCCTCCAAGAAGGACTGAAACGGGGCAAGAGGGAACAGCCCCGCTCTGTTAGAACAGGGTAGGAGGGGAGAGAAAGCCACTGGCTGGAGTGGCTGAGTTTAACTCTCTGCTCTCTCAGGGTAGCAAACCTCATTTCTCTTCATTCTCTGCAGCTTCTCGTTACTTTACATTCTGCCTCGATGCAGATGTAATATATTCTGTCAGTGCAAAATTTGGCCTGAAAAATGCGCTGGCCTTCGGAGATGTCTAGATGGTATCAGGGGAAGAAGAAGGGGGGCTGGTGCTAAGATCGGCGCTATGTAAAATCAGCTTGGCAGCACCCAGAGGTCAAAGGGACTTGGGGATCTGGAAGGAATCAGTGTGAGCCCTGGGGTCTTACTAGATGCACAGAGCACTACTGACTACTGGTGAGAGAAGTGCATGGGAGTTAGGAGACCTGGATTCTTCCTAACTAACTAGTTCACTTGTGTGACTTCTGCAGAGCCAGTGCAATGTGCTCATTCTCCCCAGCCATGTAACGAGGAGAATGTTTGCCCAATGAAGGTTTATGGCAGAGCCAGCTATCACTTGCCAGGAGACTAGGAGAAGGATGTTGAGAGTGCATGAGTATAAGGACGGTGGAGATCCAGGTATAAGCGATAGCTCAGGAACATAAGGAGGGTATTGCACTAATCACACCATCATAAAAAAAGTGATCCAATAAAAGATAGAACCACACCTACCTCTTTCATATCCTGGAACCAACATGGCTACAACAACCCTGTCAATCACACCCAATTCTATACAAGTCTGTGCATAACCACGTCACTCCTCACTGAAATGCAGTCACCTCTGATGTGAAACCCAGCAGCTGTTTAAAGGGCATTAAACTCAGTGAAAAGATTCTCACTGACTTCAGTGGGCTTTGGATCAGGCCGCAGCAGTGCACAGCAAATCTAGCCCATAGTCGAGGACAGGAAACTAAAGAGAAAATTTAAGTAGAAATAACATAATTCGCGCCAAACACTGGAATTGACTGGTGTTAAATGAGCTACAGGATATTGTTCTCTCATATCAAGCAGACAGAGCATTCCCCACCACTACGCTGGAGCAGTACAAACTCGGGGGAAGACGTCTCCTGTTGCCGATCTCTCCACCCAAATTCAAGCCCCAGACTCTACTGTTACCAACAGTTAGGCAGTCTCATGTTTTCTAAAGCGGTTCCTCCCGTTCCTTATTCAGAGTGCTAAGGAACCTTCGGCATCACAGATTTGGATGGGAGAATTTCAGTCAGAGAATCTATGGGGTCTCCACGGGAATTAACAATGCAGGACCTTGGGCCCAGCTTCTCTGAAGGATTTAGGCACCTAACCCTAGTGGCTGTTAGACACCTAGCACCTCTGAGGAGCTAGGCTGTGGCACTTTCTCCAGACTGGCTCCCTCAGCTGGCACTTGCTCACAACCCATCAGCCTCCCGCCTGCGCCAGACCCCTCCTCACCCCTCGGGCGGTGAAAAGCCCTTGATGGACTCATTAAGTTCCCTGGCCTCCATGAGATGCCAGTTGCCAAGGCTCAAGTGGGAAGCCATGGAGGGCAGCTAGGGAATTGAATCCTGGCCACACCACCAGCTGATGTCGGGGAAGAACCTGGCACTCTGCGGATATGTAGGACATGTAGGCCTCAGGACGTTAACAATCAGGACTACTGGGAGCGAAATGCAGATGGCCCCCAAATAAAAACCTTCTGAGGCTTGGTGCATTTACCCGCTTGCTTTGTGCACGTCTCTCCCAATCTCACTCTCCCTCCCTGTGTGCTGCAGTAGCAGCAGCTGGCAAAACAATTGCTGAGCCTTTTGCCTTTTCCTGGTTGTGCTGGAGTCTGAAGTGCCCACTCCTGGTCACTGCAGACCCCCAGTGTTTCACACTCTGCCTCTCTCCCTCAGCACACATGCTGGGCCTATGCAGCCCATCTGGGCTTTGTCTCTGCCAGGCTGCGCCTGGGTGTCGGCAGGGCTCAGAGCAGCCCCTTCTCCAGCATAGCTTCTCTCGAGTCATGGGCCATTACTCAAGGGATGGAGATGATGGACAGAGGGGACCCAGTTCTCATCTCATACTGCTGTGAAGCAAGAGGAACGGCCCTGAAGCCAAAGGAGTTACCCAAGAGTGGTGCTAGCGTATGGGAGAACAGCAGCAGCCGCACCTGGGAGTGGATGTTGTCATGAACAGCAAGAGGATGCATAGTCCAGCAGTCAGATTAGGGGACTGGGAATTACGACTCCTTGGTCAATGCCCAGCTCTGTTGCTCATTTCCTGAATGAACTGGGTGAAGTCGCTTCGCCCTTTTACAGCGAGGGAAACTGAGTCATGGGGGAAGGGGATGATCATATATATCTCGTACCTGACAGCAGGACATCTGAAGCTTTATTCCTGAAGGTGTGCCAAGTTCTTGTCCGTCTTTGCTGGAAGCTACAGTTGAAGTGGCATTGCCCCACGTAGAAGGGGCTAGTTCAAAACCACTTAAGTCCTATATAAACCCTACTTTAAGGACGAGGGGGTGTCACTCTATGAAAACACTGACAACACGGAGCTAGGATTGTAGTTCTGAAATGGCTCCTGTCCTGAAGAAGACAGAGGATATTTTGCTTTTCCTTTCCATGGGAATGCAGTGATAGACAGTGGAATTCACTCTGCAGGGAAGAAACATTTTAAAAAGCCAGGAGACTGCTCCCACCCTCTCCCAGTTTCTTTGCCACACTGAGCCCCACAAAAGCAACTTCTGGGAACTCCAGCTCTCAGAGGACAATGACACCAACCAGGAAGGCACACACTTTAATTATGAGAAGTGTGCTACCTATCCATGTCATCCAAATTATATACAAGTGTTGTAATTCACTCAAGGGGCCTTTTTGCCAAAGTCAGCAAAATGGAGAGATTCAATTATAGCCTTTGACTGGGCCCGCTTATTGTTATTTATAATACAATACATCCCAGCTGCAAGAGAGAGAGAGATAGAGAGATGTACAGATGCTGAAATGCCAGTTAATTGAAATGCCTGCACCTTGCTAAAATTGCTTCTTCTGGCCTCCATCACATCAGGTGGTGTGGGGTACCTGGGGCCCTGAAACAGAGAGGCACTCTCTTGAAAGGACGCTGGTGGAAGGAATAGTAGACCTCTTAAATGCAGACAGCACCTGTGCTCTAAACCAAATAGCCACTGAGTTACAATGGGGTATTTTAAATGAACCCCAGATGAGTGGTGTTAGAAGAGTGATTCTATTTTAAAAAATAGCATTGCAGAGTTCTAGAGTCATTCACTCTAAACAATTTCAGAGCTGGCCATGGTTGATAAGCAGAGAGATTATTCCCTCCCAACCAGCACTATACATTCCACCTGGGAGGCAAGAAATTCTTTGTCTCCTCCTTGGTGGTAGAAAAAGATTCTAATGCTGGTTATCAGCTCATTTGCTGTTGCAAATGCACCAGGCAGGCAGGAGTAGAATTCCACTTACTCTCCTTTAGTTGAGTTGGCCCAGCAGGGCTAGTCAGAAAAGCTTCAGTTAATACACCTCTCTGCCACAGATGCTCAGTGTCACCATGGTCAAGTCACTTAAGGACATATTTTGAAGGGCTTAGAATCCAGTAGCTCCCTCCTGGACAGCAGCCTATGCTAGCTATAAAACAGTACTATCTCTGCTGCACCAGTTCAACTCTTCTATCCGCTGGTCCAGAGCCAAAGCTTAGCCCGGTCCCAACCATTCATCCCCCACCACCGTCCTTGGAAGAGGAAGAATAAACCCCTTAGCATCCCTTCCCTGTATGCAGCTGGACGGAAGAGACCCAGAGACCCCATGCAGGAGCTTTATGGCACAGTCTCACTTCCTGTAATAGCCCTGTTTAGAGTAAATACTCAGCTGGAAGAAGAACAGTTCAGGCTACTCATTGAATACACTCCCGTTCCAGACATACTCTGCTGCAGACTCCCTGTGGGACCGTGGGCAAGCCGTTTGGTCCTTCCTGCGTCCCCATTTCCCATTAGTAAAGCGGGGCTTACAGGGGCTGGTTGGAATATAAATGCACTTCATATATACAGTAATGAGGGCCATTTAGGTACCTAAAACAGACAACAAAGTACCTCTTCATCGTGGCTCGAGGAGCAAATCCCCTCACAAGGCTCCCATGCGTGCAGTGAGCCAGGGTTAGATGCAGGCTCCCTACAACCCTCCCTCCTCCCCTTGCTTTGCAACTTCAGCTCTTGATCACTTCTGCCAGCAAGAGTTTTGTCGCCCCATCAGAGTCCAGAAAAAGGCAAAGCACCATTGAGAGGTGTTTGTGTAGATAAGTGATTCCTTGACTGCCAGAATGCTATCAAACTTAGTTTTCTTTATTACAACTGGGTGATGAGATGTGGGAGGGAAAAGAAGGGCTCTGGAGATAGCAGCAAATATGTAAACTTTCTTGATTGTCTCTGCCTACTCAAACCACAGTGTGTGTGTGTTAACAAGTCGACAGGCATCTTATATATATTCAACAAATAAATCTCTCCATTTATTCAGGGAAGTGAATTTGTAGCTATTATGATTCAAATGGCGTGACATGTTTGGGGTTTTTTGCTACTGATTGAAACCACCCCCCCCCCGAAAATTGCAAAAAAATAAAGCAATTTTCTTTGCATTTGTATTTCTATGAAACACATACGCACACAAATAACTTGTCCAACTGCCTCTTCCCTTGAGGAAGTGGGTGAGGGGCACGATAAATAATTTAGAAATTGCTACCATCGCTTGATTCTGAGCGATGCATCTGGCATGTGTTAAAACAAGGCACATGCTGTATTCATTACCCATTGAGCTACATTTTAATTTCTCCCTCATTAACATTATCTGCTACCAGGGTTGTGTATCAAGTCAAATCCTTGGGCTGTCAATCAATTCATTAGATGGTTGTTTAGTTTGTCATATGTGCTGTTATCTCTTATTAGGCCACCACGCTGATCCGTCAATCAAAGGGAAATGAAAAGAAAGCTGAAAGGGAAAGCTCTGTTGTGGGATGGGAAAGATGCTGTGCTTCAAGGTTTAAACCAATCTTGCTACCAGATATCAGGAGGAGCTGTTTCATGGGGAATGTCACAAGTTCTGATTTTTTTTTCCTGCTCAAAAATGGAATGAAAACAAAAATATTCAAAATGTCCCATGATATGATTTAAAAAAAAAGGTTTGGGGATGGATTGAAACATCTTGTTTTCATTAAAAACAATCAAAACATTTCATTCCAATTTTGAGTTTTTTACATATTACATAATATGCATTTTTAAAATGTAAGTCTAGAAAAGAGGAGGACGGTGCTATGGGGTTCAAGCACTGATTGGTGCTCAGACTCCATCAAAGATGCCCTAGGTCAACTTTAATCGCTCTGTAATTCAGCTCCCCATATGTGAAATGGAGCTAATTCACCTCCCTCCCTTTCTCAATCTTGCCTATTGGGATTGTAAACTCATCAGGTCAGAGTGTGCACTACCTAGCACCATGTGGCAAGATTTTTCAGATGTTTACGCCCACCCTGCAGAACCAGTGGGAAAATCTAGCCGGCTGTGTTACAATAATGGGACATGGTAGGGGCTGTGGACTCTTGGAAATCCGATCTTGTGTGCTAAGGTAACAAGTGACTAGCAATTCTATTGCAAATGAACTTCGTCTCTGCACCCGTGTGGTATTTACAACCCTTGGTATTTGGTATTTACAATCCCATTCAGACATTTGGTCAAGTGAGTCAGTTGACTAGGACAGTTGTACAAAGCAAAAGCCATGAGAGTCCCAGCATGAGCATCATCGCTCTGGGAAGAAGCTGCATGATCGCTCTGGAAAATTACCATTCAGTAGCAGAGGAAGGACTCTGCCCGCTTAGGTCATCCGCTCAGCTGTAGGGACAGGAGTATCTGTTGCTCTACTGAAGGGAAATGCAGGAAAATCCCCACTGAGCATCAGCAGGATGGGGCTTGAGGCTGCTTGTAAATCTCTGGTTTGGTTAGTTTTGCCTGCGTCTCCTCGCACCTGCGTTTGATCCCAGCCAGCCCCTGGGAATGGGGCAGGGGTATGCAGACAGCCCAGGAGGGAGTCTGATGATTTTGCTCCCCTCCAAGAGTCATCAAGGTTGGTAACCCGCGTCCCTCCTTCCATCTGCCAGGTTCTTCTCATTTCTTCTGCACCACAAGATACAACTCGCGCCCCAGAATACCAGGGCCTCACTGAGAGAAGGTGCCATTATCTCTGACTGTCCTTCCTCCTCTCCCTCATTTCCCCCCCACTCTCTCCAATGCCTGGATTCTCTCTGGCTCTTGCATTTTCTCTCTCCCCTCGCTCTCTTTGTTAGGGAGGAATTTTTTATTTCATCCATCATCATTCACGGCCTTCTGCAGCGATTCCCCAGCGCCCGCATGGCACAGACACCAGAAACAGCGGGGAGAAGGGGCTGCATGTGTTATTGTGATTTCTTTGAAAGTCAGGCGTGCTGGGCACAGATTTAATTTTCACTGCAGTAGCATGCAGCGAACGAGCCAGCAGCACCAAGAGCCAATGAGCGTGCATTTCCCCAGCACCGAGAAAAAGGAACAAAACCAAGAAGAGTAAGGGGGCTTTTGGCTAGTGTGTTGTGAACATTTCCCTCTCCTTTGAGAGCGCACGAGGTACAGCCCCTCTTTCAGTGCTCCATCTGCTCTGACCCGTGCACACAACACAAGCAGGACAGTCCCTGCATGGGAGTGTGACGGTATAGTGTGAGGAGTGCGCACAAGGCATCAACCACACTTTGCACCCCTGCACCAACTGTTTGTGCTCCCTCAGAGTGCGAGGCTGGCTCAGAGCTCATGCCCTCCTGTGTGCTATAGGCCAGGTGGCTGGGCCCAGCTGCTAGCTGCACCAGAGGAGAAATGCTGAACCCTCCTAAGGGGTGGTCTGACAGCTGTGAGCCAGCAGGCATTATACCTTCTGGGGTGGTGTGCCCCTACCTAAGGCTCACAGTGGATTGGTTTATTGGAACAAATCCAGAGTCACCTGGAACACACCTGTGCTGCACACCCCAGTCCATCAGCACTCTACAGCCACAGGAGGGCTAGAACATGGCTCTTCCTGCTCCAACAGCGGGGCCTCCGCCTCCTGAGCTAAAGGAGTCGCGCGGCCATTAGCATAGGATCTAGGACAGTCATCTGAGCTGTCCTGATTTCTTCCACTAGAGGGCAGTACGGCCCACCCACAGATGCCCAGTTCATAGTTGCATGGCCAAAGCAATCTTAACGCAGAGCTCTCCAAGTTCTTAGGGCCAGGAGAGAAACTAACTAAGCGCTCCACATATCAGGGTATTCAAGTTCTTCTGCCATGCTGAGCCCCCTGACGGAAACTTTGCCTGCTCTTCGGTTAAGCCAGGCAGATTTAACAAACCCCTGATGACCCTCCTCCTCTGCAATGTAGGAAGGTCCCATACCCTGTCTGCAACCCAAGAGTTCATGCGCCATCTCTAAAGGTGCCAGAGAGCCTCCTCCTCTTAGCCTGCCTCAGCCACTGTGTTCCACAGATGCGTTTTAAAGTAAAATAAAGACCTGTTCTACAGCTGGAGTAACATACCCCAAACAGCTGGACATGGCGGGCTGGGTGACGCAGTGGCTCAGGCACTGTGTTGAGTCTCAGGAATTCAGGGTCCTGTTCCTGGCTCTGCTACTGATCTGCTGCATGACCTTGGCCAACTCACTTCCTGCCTCCGTTTCCCTTCCTGGCCTCTGTCTGACTTGTCTACGTCGCTTGTGAGCTCTTGGAGGTAGTAACCATCTCTTACTGTGTGTTCACACAGCACCTCACACAATGGGGCTAGATCCCCAGGGCCTGCATCTATTCTGTCCTGGTGGTGAGCCACCCAGTGCAGGGACAGTGACTTGTGCTAACGGCGCTTGAGTCAACACATTTATAATAGAAGCGTGGACTGGGCAGCTCAGGCTCTCGAGTTCCCCCGACTCCTTGTGTCACTAGGTCATGTCTGCACCAGAGCAGCAATGACCATCACGTGACTCTGCCTATCCACGTTGGGAGGCTCTCTCCCAGCTCCTGATGAGCCCTAATTGCTACCATATCACTGCATGCCTGGGAAAGGGTTTGCTCCCAACCTCCTGCCTTGCTGGGCTGACTGGGTGGCCTTATGCCACTGCTAAATGAGGTCTGCAAGTCCTTAGCACAGTGTTCTCATGAGTTTGGGGTGAGGAACGGTCCCCCCTGATATGAAAGGTTCTGTGTCCATTCCAGTCACTGGCATCCAAATGGCTAGAGTCGAAAGCTCAGTTCCCTCGGACAGGTGCAGCTTTCCACCCAGTGCCGTGATGGCTACTGACCACAGAATCCTTGCATTCTCCAAACTAGGTCTCTCCCTTCCTGCCTGCACAGATTCACTGCTTGCTGAGACAAACTCAATCTCCTTCATCTTGGCTGTTACTGACGGTGGTTTGGCTCCTTGGGAAGGGTGTTTGCTTTTCTTTGTTGCAGCTTCATGACCTCTCTCCTTTTATACCATGCTCGTCATCACCATGGTATCAGAGTACCTTGAGGCCTCAATATACTGTATTAGGGTCATGTTCTGCACTGAACTAAACCCCACGCAGCAATACAAATAGAACCCAGGAGTCCTGGCTCTCCATCTTGGGCTCTCAATGCTAGAAATCATGTTCTCTCCCTGCCGCCTCCACTCCGAAATAAAGCAGAGAGACTGCCATGAGCTACATCAGCTCCTGCAGGTGCTAGAGAGTGACAACACAAGTGGGGAAGATATGAATCCATTGAAACCAGCCCAGGGCTCAAACCACGGGCTGGAAGTTGAAGCTAGACAAATCCAGATCAGAAATAAGGCATCCTTTTTTAAACTGGAAGGGTAATTTAACCATTGGAACAATTTACCAAGAGTTGTGGTAGATTCTCCATCCCTGGCAATTGTTAAATCAACATTGGATGGTTTCCTAAAAGCTCTGATTTAGGAATTATGTGGGGGGAATTTTTTTGGCCTGTGTTGTGCAGGAGGTGAGACTACATGATCACACGGGTCCCTTCTGGCCTTGGAATCTATGAATCAAACCCAACTCACAAATCTCAGTAGAAGTTCAGATCACACCTTTGTTCCCCTCTGCACATCTCGGCTGTAGCTGGGATCCAAAGTAGAAGAGGCTCCAGGTAGGTTTACATGACACAATAACACCCCTCTCAAAAGAAAACAAAAAAATCTGTGAGCCTCACAGCCCTGGTTACCTAACTTGGGCTCATGCTTTGGTGCTAAAAACAGCAGTGTGTCCAACCCCACTCAGGCTATGTCTACACTTGTAAATTTAGGTTGACTTTAGCCAAGTCGACTTAACTAAGTCGACCTTAAGTTGACTTAGTGCGTCTACACCTAAATTTAAAGTCGACTTTGGGGAGAACTTACAAAGTCGACCTAGAGTGTCCACACTGAATGCCTAGGTCGACTTCTAGGGGCTAGGGGGACCTAGGGCAGGTCCACGGTGGCAGTGGGGGCACCCCTTGCCCCAGTGCCAGGGGGCTCAGCCTTTGCCCCATTGTACATGGGTACAATGGGGCAAAGGGGGACAGGGACCCTGGCAGGGCATAGGGGCAGGGTGGGCAGGGCTCTGCCCTGCCCTTTGGGGGGCATGCCAGGCTCTCCCTGTGCCTCCCCTCCCGGCAGGTAGGGCAGTGGTGGAGTCCTGGAGTAGCCCTAAGTCGACTTAGGGCTACTCCAGGTCTACACTGGCTTAAGTCGACTTGAAAAAGTCGACTTAAGCCTTAGGTCGAATTTTCATTAAGTCGACTTTATTTTCCTTAAGTCGACTTAAGCAACTTGCTTAAGTCGACTTAAGGAAACTGTAGTGTAGACGCAGGGTAAATTAAGTCGACTTAAGCAAGCTTAAGTCGACTTAATTTACAAGTGTAGATGCAGCCTCAGATTGCAACTTGGATTCTGAGACCCGTCACCTTCGCTGGGTTTCAGGGCCCAAGCTCCAGCCTGAGGGAGAGCATATACACTGATATTTTTAGCGCTGGAATACAAATCCAACTCATCGAGTCAGATTCTGAGGCTTCCTGCCATGGATGTGTATTTGCAGTGTTGACATGCACAAAGGAAAGCATACATATGCTATCAGCAGGAAATGCTCCAGAAGCCCTCCTCTTTCAGCGCTCCAGCCCGTTGGCAGAGCTGAGGAGATGTGGAGAAGGTTCAAATGAGCATCCCAACTGCTTAGGAGCTCATCTGAACCCACCCATTAATACACCCACTGCTTTTGCCATAGTTGTTCCCATACCTGCTGTGCTGGAATGTCAAAGGATGTTCTAAAATCTCAGAAATGTAGGGCCAGAAAGAAACTGAAAAGGTCATCTAGGCCATCTCCCCATGCGGAGGCAAGATTAAATATCTGTCTCTGTAACACAGAGGAAAATAGCTGCTAGCCCTCAAAGCCCCAAATGGAAGTTAGTTGTAATCTTTGTACTCTCTGCCCTGTGTCACGTCAGCTGTCCACAGGGGGAGCAAGAAAGAAGAGAGCCAGTCCTTGTGTGCTAGCCACCGCCCTGGAGATCAGTCACCACCACACACAGATGCTTGCACTCCTGAAGCCCTCACTCGGGCGAATGGAAGTTTCAGGTTGTGCAAAGAAAATGGGGCTGGGCCCAGGTTTATCGGTTAGAGATGATTTTTGATAAATCATCAAAGTGCACAGCAACCTGCCTCTCCACCTAGTCATAAGTGAGGGCTGCTCTGTTCAGTACCTCAAAGCCACAGCAGAACAAGGGAGCTTCCCTGAACGTATCTGAGCCTTGACGGGCTTGAGCGAATGAGTGAATTGGAGCGGGTGAAAAATATGGAGCTGCCCCAAGACTTTGATTCATTTATAATCATGGAGCCAGAAGGCCCAGGTCGCAGGCAGTCAATGAAGGAGTAGCAGAGGGACACACAGTGTTACCTAAAAACAACAGAGTCCTGTGGCACTTTTAAAGACTAACAGATTTATTTATCGCATGAGCTTTTGTGAGAGAAAATCCCACTTCCTCAGATGCTTTGCACTTCGTCAGATGCTTAGAAGATGGGAAACTTGTAAGTTTCCCATCTTCAAAGCATCTGATGAAGTGGGATTTTCTCCCACAAAAGCTCATGCGACAAATAAATCTGTTAGTCTTTAAAAGTGCCACAGGACTCTGTTGTCTTTCTGCAATAGACTAACACAGCCACCCCTTTGGAACAGTGTTACCTTTTCATTTTTTCAATTTTTTAGGGAGATTCCATTTAAAGAAGTTGTCCTGCTAAGTACCGTAATTTCCCACAGCAACATGAGATTATGCCACAGGTCAGAGTCCCTAACAGAAGGTTTGTAGGGCATTCAGAATTTGGTCCAGATACTCAATTGCCTGTGGCATCTATCTATCACGCACAACATAGACCCTTCTTTTCTATCTATCCATCGTCCTTCTAAGTCTCTCTCACCAGACATACCCTTCTCTCTACTTCTCTATAATAAATCCACCCTACTATCTATCCATCATCTAGCTAACTTTTGCCTAATACAGCCTTCTATCTATCACCACATATACCCTTCTACCTAGCCATTATATGTCTGCAGTCCCCATCCCCCCAGTTTTATTAGCTTTGTACCTATTAACTGTTAGAAGTAACAAAAAGCATCTGAACTAAATTAAATCTCTGATAGCACTGGTCTTCTTCCCCTGATGAAGTGTCATAGCATTTGGATCTGATCAGTGTTCTATTTCAAGGTGGGTCAATTCTGCCCCCTACCTCCCACCCCACCCCCACATGCCCCCCTCTAGTCACAGATTTCTATCAGAGGAGTAAAGTTCTGGAATAACCTTTCAAGTGGAGCTATGGGGGCAAATATATAACTGCCTTCAAAACTGAGCTTGATAAATTTATGGAGGAGATGGTGTGATGGAATAGCCCAGTTTGGTAATTGGCTGGTCTTTGGTTACTGGTGGTGGATATGCCAGTGGCTAAGAAGGGAGGATAGATGGGGTGGGTTCTGAGTTATTACAGAGAATTCGTTCTTGGATGACCGGCTACTGAGACTTGCCCACATGCTCAGGGTTTTGCTGATCGTCATATTTGTGGTTGGGAAGGAATTTTCCCCCATCGCAGATTGGCTAGGGTTCTGTTGGGGGAGGGGAGGGGAGCATTTCGTCTTCCTCTGTAGCATTGGGAATGGCTCACTTGCTGGTGAATTCTCTGTATTTTAAAGTCTTTAAATTATGATTTGAGGACTTTAATAACTCAGTCATAGGTTAGAGGCTTATTGCAGGAGTGGGTGGGTGAGGTTTTGTGGCCCGCATTGTGCAGAAGGTCAGACTAGATGAAGTTAGTTTGAATTAGTTAATTCAAACTAACTAATTCGAATTCATTTTAGTTAGTTTGAATTAACTTAATTCGAACTAGCATGGCCCCACTAGAATGCTAGTTCGAACTAAGCAAGTGCCATGCATTAGTCAGTTGCATTAAGCTCAATGTGCCGGTTAGTTCGAACGAAGCAGTTAGTTCGAACTAACGTGGCCACATTGACTTTATTCGAACTAACTAGTTCGAATTAAGGGTTAGTTTGAAAGGTATAATCGAATTTATTAGTTCCAATTAAGGAAGCCCTTAATTCGAACTAATGAAAGCCTAGTATAGCCAAAGCTTAAGTTAGTTCGAATTAAGCTTCCTTAATTCGAACTAACTTGCCAGTGTAGACATAGCCTAGAGCCAGATTTGTAGCAGTTTTCTCTGTCTCTAGGGGTGCAGCTTTCAAATGTGTTCAGCCTTGGTCAGACTCTTGCATGTCTGTTTTGCCTGGACTGGGAGCACAGGTAAGCTGAGCACCTTCCAGTCTTCAATGCATTTATCTTCACAACACCCGGAGAAGCACTCAGGGCTTTTAACCCCATTGCTTAGCTAGGGAACTGAGACACAGAGATGCTATGTAATTTGTCCAAGGATGTCGGTGGCAGAACAGGGAGCTGGACCCAAGTCTAAGATAAGCACTTGAACTAGATCTGGGCAGGATTTGTCAGGGAGGAAGAGGAAAGGGCAAAACTTAAATGTTTGTGTTGGGTGGGTTTCTCACGATAGGATTTCTGGCCTAAGAGACAGTAACATCCCCTGCCCTCCAGGAAGCCTAATAACCCTAGGGGTTAGGGCACTCCCCAGGGATGTAGGACACTCAGATTCAAGTCTGCTCTAAATTGGGTAGGTAGTTGAACCAGGTTCTGTCACATCACAGCTGAGAGCCCTGACATGGTGCTATGAAGTCAGCCCCTATTTAAGTCTCTTGCAGAGTGAAAAGTTCCCAAACCTCCCAGTTTGCCTCCGGCGGCCTAGCACTTGTGGGGAAGAAACAGTATGCTGCATTGCTTGCCCTGTAACCTCCATCCCTCAGCTGTTGCAGAAACTTAAATGCAGAAAAAGGCACCTCTGCCCACCTGATACAAGATAAAGGGTGGGGGGAATGCCATTTTATGAATAAGGAGGGAGAAATCTGTAGGAGAGAACACACACATGAATGGCGTTTAAAAAACAAAAGGCTGTTACTTTAATTACAGGCTTTCTGTTTTAACACTGATAGTGTTTCTCACACATTCATCGGCAAACCTAGTGATAAATCAATTGTGGGTAGCCAGAAGCCGCAGTCTGGTTCCTTCCCTTCCCTGCTCTCAGTCCTCTCACAGCTCTTGCTCCATTAGTATGCAGTCCAGCACTGCTAGTCTGTGCATTTCACAGCGGCTTTGGACGGAAGCTGGTATCAAGCTAATGCCCCCGCCACAGATTTCACACAGCCATCTTTGACAGTGCCAGAGGGAGGGAGGCCCAGATCATGTGTGTCTGTTCTTTAGGGCAAATGTGGGGTGCCGGGGGGAGGGGGAGATATTTCTATCGGGGGACACCTTTCATGGGTGGCTCTACACCAGTGGTTCCCAACCTTTTTGGTTCAAGGGCCACAGATATTTCTGCAACCCTGAAGGGCTCCCAGTTTCTGTCAACAGATCCCCCACCTCAGGTTAGGAACCACTGCTCTACACTGAGGGGTTATGCCTGTGCACAGCAGGGAAGGGGGGATGTTTACTTCAAACAGAAAGGTGTCCCCATGCTGGCATGTTCCTGTGTGGCAGTTGTTTTCAGTTGGTTTTGTGTTGTCCAAGTGTGTGCAAGTCTCAGGGCTGGGGGGCTGTCTGAGCATTCCCCACGCGAGCGTGTGATTTGAGCGGAGGGCAACCCATATATTTGCAAGGCTTGTGTGTGGTGCTCTTCCACAGGACAGGCACGGCTGCATAGAAGGGGGGAGCCACTAAAAATACTCCAAGAGGAAATCACCACCAGCCCTTTCCCCCATGTGCAATCCTGGAAATAAACCTCTAGCTACAAATCTTCTTTCCTCCTCTCCTCTGGACCTGCCAACATTGTCCCATTAGAAAACGTGGCAGTGTCTTTCTGGGACCCCAGCATTCCCACTCCAGGAGTCCGTTGGAAGGCTGGGTAGCCACAAAGACTCTTCCCAGCCCCACAATGCCCCCTCCCCACCCCGCCCTCCAGCACCATCTTCCACTTCACCTGTGGCAGCATGGCAGAGAACTCACCAGGTTTCTGGTTCTACCATGATGCCTTTTCTCATTGGCGGAGCCGAGATCTGATGGAACCCAGCGGTTCTCAACCACTGTGTCGGGACACATTATGTATCACAGAGAGCCGGGGAGATGGTTGGATTTGGCCGGGGGAGGGGACTGGGCTGGTGTGTCCTGTAGGGTCACGATACGCTGCCAAGCATGTCGCAACCTGCAAAAGGTTGAGAATCACTGGTGTGACCTACTGCTCTGATTTATTCAGATGCTGTGAGAAGAGGAAATGAACCCTAGAAAAACTCATTCCCTCCATCTATCACTGAACTGGACTCCTCAGTGCTTTCAGAACCTGTACTAGCCACAGCTCTGCAAAGCACTCTCTTCCACTCAACAGGTGGTATCCCATATGAGCAGGCTCAGACTTGGCCCATGCACCTTGCCTGAGCTGGGAAGGAGTATCAGAGCTGGAGATGCAGGAGATGCTCCAGGGCAAGATGGGGATGCACAAACAGAGCTCTTTGTTGCCCACCCTTACCTTGCCAGACTCCTGGTCTATCAAAGCCACATGCAGCAAATACACTAGTCATATGGGATTAATTAGCCCCTAATGCTTTGTTTTAACTCAATGCAAGTATTACCCCAAGATTCAAAGCCCTTCTTTTTTCCATTCCCATCCTATATCATTCTCTTTATATTCTTTTCACTTTTTAAAGAGTGCATCCTAACTCCATTTTCCTGTAGCAAAATCTGCAAGGCATTGTGAGAGAGGACAGGCCCTAGTCTGCCCCACCACGTTACTTAACTTTCCATTTTTTTAATGATCCCATTTAGTGCTTTATAGGCAAACAACAAAGTGGCACCTGTACCCACATCATGTCGCTTCAGTGACGTTTGTCGGGATGGCCTGGAGGATTGATAACAGGGAAGCAGCCTTTCTCCTCTAGGTCATTGGCTCAAGTCCAGACTAGCTCAGCAGTGACCAAGAGTCATCACCATCTGCTGTTTGGTGGCCTGTGTAAAATTATTTCATGGTCTCAGTCCAGTTCCTAGTGGAACGAGTGTCCAAATCAACTTCACACTGAGCACTAATTGGCCCTCTGATTGGCATTCTCAGCAGAGAAGCCAAAGATTGAACAGCGAATGTCATTCCAGAGCAGGGTGGGAGGCGTCCTAGCTGGGGAATGTAAGAGAAGTTCACACTGCTCCTGTTCAGTGCATAAAGAGAGAACCTCAGAGCCCAGGGCTGACTCTTCCCACCAGAAAGAAGTATTTCAAACTTTCCCATCATTTTCAAATGTAACAGAAAATGGGGAAGGAAGCATCCATCCCATGGTACGGGAGACAGTTTGTGTCCATTCCTCACCCCACCAAACCCCTGCTGACACAATACTCTACTCCAGCGCACGCAATTCCTGCTCTGGAATATCTGACCCTGGGGACTTTCAGACCACCTGCCCATCCCTGTTCAGGAATCACTCCACACTAAATTGCTACAAAACATTTTGCTGCCCCTGACATGGCCAACTTTTCTGCCAGCCCCCATGCCATTTACTCCGGATCAGCCTGGAAACCCTCAGGGAGAACACCGCATCAGAAAGGACAGCAGCAAACCCCTGCAGCCCCAGCACCTCAAATCCATGTCCTGTTCTCCTGACACTGCACATTAGATGGCAAAGGCAAGCCCAGCTTCCCTTCATCCCCAGTGCTGTATAGCCCCTTAGATCCGCTGTGCTACATGTGTAGATTTTCTACCGATTACTGGGCTGCCATGTCATGCTGGTTGCACGGCCAGCCAGCCCAGCCCCTGAAAATAGAGTCTTTTCGATCTTGCTGAACCTTGAAGAGAGAGTGATCAGGCTGCCATTAAACCACAGCCCAGAGATTCTTAGAGTCTACAGAGACTGGGAAATAATATTTGCTTTCCCTAGATGACAGACTGCCGAGAGATATCAGAGAAGGGGACAGTGCTCACACCCCTGTCTTTTTCCATCATTTTGTCCACCCCTCTTTTTCACCCTAATACACACAACTTGACACTTCCATTGACTATTATCCACCCCAGGCCAGATATAAGGATCTCATGACAGGTGCTTTCCCCTTGCAGAACACTGAATGGCCAGGGCAGGCTACCTCACTGCAGATGTCGTTAATTTCCAGTCACAAGAGTCCAGCCCCTGCTTCCCCCCGAATGCAAGAAGACAAGTTCCCAAAATTTATAGCAGCTGCAGCCTCCTGGGCTCTCAAGATGAGTCTTCCCCTCCTTTGCTGTCTCCTGCATAATCCTCACTGCTCCTGGGCTCTCCGTTGCACTGCAGGACTCCCTGAGTGCGATCTTCTTGGGCCTGATGAGTGATTTCCATGGGAATCATTCAAAGTAAGTTGTTGCTTCTCAGGAGAAGCCCCAGGGAAACAGAAGCTGTCTTGGGTTCTGAGCTTTCCATTCTGCCCCTGGACAGAAGACACCTTCATCTCTCGTCTGGGAAAACACATACCCTTTGCAACCTGCGCTCTCTCCAGAACCGTCAGCAAAGAGATGAGTTGTTGCTAGCACGCTGCTCCCTGAGGCCCCTGAGCTCCTGCTCTACCCCAGCCGGCAAGGCCAGCCATGGATATGTTCCACCGTGGCAGGAATGAGCCCCAGAACTCAGGCATCTGTGTTAATCAGAATTCAGGCATCTGTGTTAAAGAGGCATCATAAAGGCAAGACATATCTACCAATTCAGGCACAGGTCTGGAAGCCAGGACTCCTGGGTTCTACCTAATGGCTCTTGACCAGCTCACCAGCACCAGTGAATTTACCCTCATAACCACTCTTAATTTTTTGATGGACTGTCTGAGGGGCAAATATTGCAACATAATGACTGGCCCAAACTCTCACAGAGCAGGTCTCCCGGGGCTCCAGGCAGTGCATTAACCACTAGCCCATCCTTCCTCCATTACTGGGTCTGCCACTGAGTTCCTGTGCAAGTCAATGGGCAAATCCCTTCCTCTCAGTGCTTCTGTTCTATCCCACCAGCAGAGTGGGAACAGCACCACTGACCTACCTCACAGGATGGCGGGGGGTGGAGTTGCTCAGTTTAACATGGGACTTGCTGTTCACTCAGAGAGTCCAGCTCCAGTGCAGTGTAACAAGCATGATGCTACTTCATTATCCGGCACCTCCAGTCTGCCCCAGGCATGGAAAACAAAGCTGGGCTCTTTCTTGGCTTGACACAGCTCCTAGAAATCCTGCAGTTGGAACTTGGCAGAGAACAGTTCTGACTCTAATTCTGGAGTTAGTACAGACTCCACCTCTCCCCCCACATCAGTGCAGTGAGCAGAATGAGCCGTGAAAACACCTCAGCAGCCAATCTGTGCAGTTATCTGGGGTGGGGGTGGGGAACGCCTTTGTCATTTTTTTGCACCCTGTCACAACCCTGACTATAACTGCTCTGTAAGTATTTAATGCCTGTAAAACACCTTGAGCTCTTGCATAGGCAGATGAACCACGTGACCTCAAACAGGCCTTTTCCATTGCTAACGCCTTCCATTTTATCCTGGGATGAAAGGAGCTCTATTAGGGAAAGCATTGGTATTATTAGATTTCCTTAGAGTCCTAACACGCAGATATTAGATTATTACTGCAGACATGTTTCTAAGGCACTCATCACCAGAGTATCTGGGCACCAATTACACAGATTTAGAGATAAAAATGCTTCCCTCAAGAAAGAAGGGAACAAAAAACTATGGGCTTGCTTCCCCTCCCAGCCCCTCTTCAAAACAGACTCCCCCTCCCTTCCATCTCCCGCTGCACATCCAGCGCTATCTAGAAGGAAAGCGCTGCAACTGATAGGCAATCTGAAATCTTTGAAGCATCTGAAGCAGCAAAACCTTTTCTGTAGATAGCTGGATGAAAAGATTTAAATGTGCAAATGGACATGAAAAGATGCCAAAGGGGCGGGGGGATGTAGAATTCATCATCTTAATGATAGAAGACTTGCCAACAGAGGAGCTGACCTATGGCTCCATTTCTATTCCTCCAAATTATGCTTTAGAAGACGACAACCCTCCTTCAGAATCAGTTATGGGCCAACTGTAAAAGTGCCAGAGTTCAGGTTTGGTTCAGATGATCATACCAATTTTTTCTTCCATGTTATTTCTATTACTGTAGCTCCTAGCAACCACAACTTAGATGAGTGCCCTGTTGTGCCAGGTGATGTACAAACACAGGACTGATGAACTTACAATCGAAATCAACAAGACAAAGGGTGAATGCAGAAACAAGGAAAGTGGCTTGCCCAAGGACACATGGAACATCTGGGGCAGAGGTAGGATGAACCCTGATCCCTTGATGCCCAATGCAGTGTCCTAATCCACTGAACTAGGCTGCCTTACCCCTTTGGCAGGTAGCTGACTTCCTAAGAACAGACAACAGAGTCCTGTGGCACTTTTAAAGATTAACAGATTTATTTATCGCATGAGCTTTCTCCCACGAAAGCTCATGCGATAAATAAATCTGTTAGTCTTTAAAAGTGCCACAGGACTCTGTCGTCTTTCTACAATAGACTAACACGGCTACCCCTTTGGAATTTTCCTAAGAACAGTCTTTCTTGTTAGAGTCCTGTACTTCCTGTTTCTGTCTGGGCTGGAAATACCAGACCAATGGGACTCGCCTGGGAGAGTATTTCCATACTTCCAGTCCCAGGTGGAACTTGGAAGCTGACGGGCGGCTGTGAAGGCAAAAAGCAGTTTAAAAAAAAAGCTTACTGAACTTCTTTGAACCTATGCAAATCTTTTCTGGGGCTCCGGTTTAGTCCCATTTTTAATGTGAAAATTGAAACTAATGATTCAGTCTGAAACAGTTTGCTCTCTCCACTCTAATCCAGGATATTTAGAAATCACAGTGATAGATGCCTTATTAACATAGATATGCACCATCTCACCATCACCTCCCCCCTTTACAGATAGGAAACTGAGGCACAGAGAGGTTAAGTTAAATGGTTCTCTTACAGTGCTACGCACAAAGCCCAGGTCTCCTTATGCCTAGACATGGTTCAACTACTAGACCACACTCCCTCTATGACAAACCTGTATTCAGTTCTTGTGGCCACACACAACTGCACAGCGCCTTTTGGATAAATGATCTAGGCGGAGACAGCTGCTCCAGTGAATCAAAACTCTTGTGCAAATTCCAAAGCCGTGACACATCAGGGAAGGCACCAACATTTCAGTGCTGACCCTGGCAGACATGCTAGATCACTTAAAAAAATTCCCTCCTTTCCAGACCCAGGCAACAAGGCCAATGTGTAACTCAACTGTCTTCCCTATGCTGAGCTGGAACCAGGGCTGGACCTTCCCTCCCCTAACCCAACTCCTTAGACTGGAGTTTTAACCCCAAGGGAAATTCATCCCTAACACAATCATTCCTGGCACCTTAAAATTCTCCCTCCCCATCGAGGTGGGAGTGCCTTCAAAACAGGAACTCAGTGCTGTTCAGTGGAATTCACACTGCAGAACCGCACTGCCTCCAGAGGGCTGCTGGCCTGTTCCTCCAATGCTCCAACAGATGGTGCATGCAGAGAGAGAAGGGATCAATGATGCTCTGCTGAACTTTTCTTACTCCATTCCTCCCAGCTGTGCAGAGAAAGAGAGCAGTGAGGAGTAAAATCCTGACTGCCAACAATCTCACTGGCTCAATCCCTCACGCCGCTTATTTTTATCAGAACGTTTCAGCAGGCGAACTCGGGATTTTTTACACCTCTTCACTGGCTCGTGTGAGTTCCAATTCCTCCTGCCAAAGCAGCTCTTGCTCCTGCAAATGCCTTAACAGTGTCTGCCAGGCATGACCTGAGACTTTGCAGCACCGAGTATAGGGCCTCGGGAGTTAAACTTTTCACATGCAGAGCCCACAGCACCCACCTCATCAGCATAAGAAACCCTGACCCACTTGGAGAGAGGCCATGATCCTGTCATCTCCCCTGCAGGAAAGGCCTCAGGAGAAATCAATGCCAAGGAACAGATGGACGGGCGAGCCTAGATTCAAAGAGCCTCTGGCGTGGCTGATGGGGCTAGGAATAGAGAGAGAGATGGAGAGGCACCAGGCAGCCATGGACATATAATAAACTCTGCAGAATGACAGCAGGCTGGGAGGCCATTGCCATCTGAGTGAGTTTCTATTTCTCAGCCCATTAGGCTCAGAAAACCCAGAACATTCCCCATACTTTGACAGTAATGAAACAGCACAACCCCATCCCAGCAGCTATGGCACATCACTACCTGGATCAGGGCTTTGGCCATGCTTGGAAGGTGGGGGCTCATGGAGCTAATGGCAGGATCCTGAAAAGAGAGCAAGGGGGGGTGTGTCAGCATGAGAAAAAGAAAATGGGGCCGGTCTGATTTGGCAGAAGAGTAACTCACATTGGCCAGAGCAGGAAGCACTCCTGATCTAGCAGAGCATCCGGTCCCATTGAAAGTGCTTCCCAGAACTGTCTTGCACCCAAGAAAAATTAAAGGTTTATAAAAACAGGGAAAGGCAGCAGAAGTAGCACCGTGGCTTTCCCTTCTTTCTTGGTACAGCTGATCAATGGGAGAGACGTGTCAAAGGTGGAACCATCATCTACCCCAATCAGTGTGGATTTGGAGAAAATGGACCCAAGGTCTGAATTGTCATTGGGATTTTGATTTGGCCAAGCCCAAATCTGAGTGAAGCGATTTGGCACACCCCTAGGCTGGATCCAACTATAGCCAAAAGGGACTGACTGCTTGCAGACATACGGGGACTTCATGTACGCTTAAGCCCATGACTCTGTTGGCCAGATTCAGACTCAATGGGCCAACTCAAGGAATAAGATACTTTGCACTGGGGAAAAGGATGGCAGAGTCCAGACCTGTGTTTGTACAGTGCCTAGCACAACAGTGCCTGACCCCATCTAGGGCCTGCAGGCCCTCCCAAAACCGAAATAATAAACACCACCACTTACCAAGTGGCAAAATGGGCCACTGTCATGGCTGCTTCAGCGTTAAGGAAGCCAAAGAGCTCTTCTCTCTCGGACAGGAACTTAATGTGACGTTGCGCCACGCTGGTTTGTGACAGTGCCGGTTAAGTTTGTTGCAAGCCAGGCTACCAGGGGTGTGTCTAACTGCAAAAAGGAAAAAATAAACTGGCAGTGAGTCTCAGGCGAGGTCTACAGACTTGGGCTCATGGGACTCACAGCATGATGCTAAAAATATCAGTGCAGATGCTCCCACCTGGGCTGGAGCTGAGACTCTGGAGCCTGGCAAGGGCTTGAAATACCCCATCCCCAGGAGGTCCCAGTTCACCTGCATATGGAGTCCAACATTGGTCTTATCACAGCAGAATCACGGGCCTTGACCTGCCCCCTCAGTCAAGACGGAGTGTAAGGGCCAAGATGAGCTGCACGTTGGCTCCACTGGGTAATAGTGACCATAATAATGAAATTTAACATCTTTGTAGCAGTGGAGGGAACACCAAGGAAGCCCACCACAGTAGCATATAGCTTCAGAAAGGAAAACAACACAAAAATGAGGAAACAAAATTAAAAAGCACAGTCACAAAAGTGAAATGCCAGAAAGCTGCATGGAAACTCTTTAAAAACCACTCTAATAGAAGCTCAAATTAAATGTATTCCAAATTAAAAAAACCAAAACACCTACCACCACAGTAAGGACAAGTCTACACTGACAGCAGCAAAGTTGCAGCCATCAGCACGATCTTGAGGTTTTGATTGAGGTGTCTGTGTGGACGTGCTCCCTTGATAACCGAACCAGAGCTGGAACACCAGCTCTGTAACCACACTTTTACTACGCCAACCGGACGCCATTTCCAGTCAGCTTACTGAAATGTGCAGCGAGAATTTAAGAAGTCGGCAGGAGATACCATCATTTTCAGTGGCAGTTGACAGGAGATACGTAAGGTAAGTGTAGACTAGGGCTTAGAGGACCAAAAATGCCACCATGGCTAACCAATAAAGTAAAAAGTGGTTAGAGACTCCCTTCCTCTCTCCTCACACCAAAGGTATCATTTAAAAATTGAAAGTTAAACTCTACTGAGGAAAATAAAAAGGAAAATAGAAATGCTAAAGTATAATAAGGCAAGCCAAAAAAGAATGAAGAGGAATTAGCCAAAGTTTGTTGCAAAATATAAAATACATCAAGTTCATCAATTAGTGGGGCCTCTAGATGAGGTGGTAAAGGAGCACTCCAGGAAGATAAGCCCATTTCAGAGAAGCTAACTGAATTCTTTGCATCAATGTCACTGAAGAGTAGGGGAGGGAGGTTTGCACACCTGAGCCAGTATTTTTAGATGACGGATTTGAGGAATTGTCTCAGATTGAGGTGTCAGTAGAGGAGATCCTGTAACAAATTGATAAATTAAACAGTAGTAAGTCACCAGGACCGGATGACATTCACCCAAGAGTCTTGAAGAAATTCAAATATGAAATTATAGCAGTACTAACTGTGGTGTGTAATCTATACATTTAAATCAGCTACTGTACCAGATGACTGAAGGATGGCTAACGTGACAGCAGTTTTTAAAAAAGCTCCAGAGGCAATCTTGGCAATTACTGGCTGGCAAGTCTAACTTCAGTGCCAGGAAAATTGATTGAAACTATAATAAAGAACAGAATTATAAAACACTTTGATGCATATGATTGGTAGGGGAAGAATCAACACAGCTTTTGTAAAGGGAAATCATGCCTCACCAATCTAGAAGAATTCTTTGAGAAGTCAACAAACATGTGTATAAGAGTGATCCAGCAGATACAGTGTACCTGGACTTTCAGAAAGCCTTTGACAAGGTCCATCTCCAAAGGCTTTTAAGAAAAGTTAGCAGTTATGGGATAAAGAGGGAAGATCCTCTCATGGATTAGTAACTGGTTAAAAGACATGAAACAAAAGGGTAGGGATGAATAGTCAGTTTTCAAAATGGAGAAGGTAAATAGTGGTTTCCCAAGGGATCTGTACTGGGACCAGTGCTGCTCAACTTACTCATAAGTAATCTGGAAAAAAGGGGTAAACTGTGAGGTGGCATAGTTTGTAGAAAATACAAAATTACTCAGTTATGCAAAATAATAAAGTCCAAAGCAGACTGCAAAGAGTTACAAAAGGATCTCACAAAACTGAGTGACTGGGCAACAAAATGAAAGGTGAACTTCAGCGTAGGCGGAGTAATGGACATTGGAAAACAAACAATCTCAATTATACATACAAAATGATGGGATCTAAATTAGCTTTTACCAACTCAAGAAAGAGATCTTGGAATCATCATGGATATTGCTCTGAAAATATCCGCTCATTGTGCAGTGACAGACAAAAAAAAAAAGCTAACAATATTGGAAAGCATTAGAGAAGGGATGGGTAAAACTGGAAATACCATAAAGCCTTTATAAAAATCATATTATGCCCACACCTTGAATACTGCATGCAATTCTGGTCACCACATCTCAAAAAGGATATATTAGAATTGGAAAAGGTACAGAGAAGGGCAACAAAAATGATTAAGGATATGGAACAGCTTCTATATGAAAAGCGCTTAAAAAGATTGGGGCATTTCACCTTGGAGAAGAGATGATTAAGGGGGGATGTGATAGAGGTCTATAAAATCATGAATGGTGTGGAGAAAGTGAACAATGTTATTTACTCCTTCATATAACACAAGAACCAGGAGTCACCCAATGAAATTAATAAACAGCAGGTTTAAAAACAAACAAAAGGAAGTATTTCTTCACGCAACACAATCAACCTGGGGAACTTTTTGCCAGTGATGTTGTGAAGGCCAGAACTATAACAGGGTTCCCAAAAGAGCTAGATAAGTTCATGGAAGATAGCCATTGATGGACCTATCAGCCAACACGATCGGGGGGCAACCCCATGTTTTGCGTGTTCCTAGCCTTTGATTACCTGAAGCTGGGAGGGAAGGACAGAGAATGGATCACTCAATGGTTGCCTGTTCTGTTCATTCCCTTTGAAGCATCTGGCATTGGCTATTATATGAAGACAGAATACAGGCCAAGATGGACCATTGATCTGACCCAGCATGGCTGTTCTTATGCAAGCACGTATATGTGCGCACACACACTCTTCTACTGACACACATTCCGAGTGTATTCTCTTACTCACACTCGTGAATTGTCTGTCTCACTACATGCAGATGCCCATGCATACATTGTCACATAACCCCACACACAAATATTCTCTATCTCACCCCCTCCTCCTTGCCCAGCACCCCATACTATTTCCCAATAAACACAGGTTGTTGGACAGGCACTCTCTCTCTCTCCCCCCCTCTCTGTTCCCCTTCTATGCTGCTAATCTCATGCATGAGTCACCACAGAGCGACTCCATTACCTGCCTCAGCATCTGTGCTGATGAGAAAAAATAAATTTAAACACATAATCTGGCTGCACAGATTTATAATGAAGGAGCCAAAGATTTTCCCAATGATTCAAAGGTCTGTCCATTTCCCCATCCTCCCAGCCCCACTCCATTTATGAGCATTGCCACACACACTGAATCCCGGAAGGCAAAACCTAACAAGTCCCATTTAGTTCCCCTGTTTTATTTATTGAGCTTTCTGTTTGAACATCCACTTTCTTCTGCAAAGGTAGCAGGAGAAGCCACTCTGTGCCTAGAGGGATAGAGAAAACCCTAGAGGGGCAGGAGACTTTCCTTTCAAAGGTTCTGCTTCAAATGCAGCTTGCATAGGAATGGTGGACGTTGAAATCAATGGAAGGCAGACCGAGGGATTACATGAACTACATAGATGAGTTTCAGTACAGGCCCAGATGCTTGGATAGTATCATGATAGGTTTAGCAGAATATATTCTGTGGAGCACTGTCCATGTTGAAGATGGTATCTTCCTAGCTACTTGCTCCTCAGACCACCCTGAGAGGATACATAGTGTCGCCATCATGTTATAAAGGGGCAGGCTTGAGGAACAGAAAGGAGGAGTGACTTGCCCCGGGTCATTTACTTAGTCTGTTTCAGACCCATAGCTAGAACTCTTCCCGTGGAGATCTGGATTCCTAGTCCCATGATCAAGCCCACCCAGCCTCAACATAACGCACCTCTCCAGTGAGCAGCTGGGGCAGCAAGGGCAAAGGCAGACTGAATCATCAGGACTGAAATGCTGAATTAGTTCTGGAGGGTATACGCAAGGGACAATGGCTGGGTGCAGTGGGAGAGAAGTTTGCTTGGCTTCTGCCCAGGCTATATATGTCCTACAGTCTCCAGGACTGTCAGTCCAACATTCTTCCCCAGCACTACCATCACTTAAAAAGAGAAGGTGAATCTCTCCTCCGCTCAACTCTCCCTCCCTGCAACACACCATCTGCAGGTGCATTAACATGGATGGCAGTGCCTGTCATGGTCTGACAAGAGTGAGATTTTATTAGCGCCAAAAATCTCCCAGAAGCGTCTGCGGAACTAACCCCCCGCTATCTCCCCTCAGGCTTATTCTCATTCAATAGGTGGCAGGTCTGGCAAGCAAAGCACATGACCGAGTCTACAGTCAGGACAAGCTCTCTGGGCCCTTTGTGCCACAGTATAGGAGTAATTCTGGTTTGCTTTGGCAGAGAGCTGAGGTTTTCGGTGAGGTTTTGAGGTCTGCATTGCGCAGGAGGTCAGAGTAGATGATCATACTGGTCCCTTCTGACCGCCGAGTCTATGAGGGACTTGCAACCTAAAGTAGCTGTGGGCTTCTTTATTCTTCTTTGCTTCCAGCTGGAAGCCACAGCAAAGAAAGAAAGAAAGAAAGAAAGAAAGAAAGAAAGAAAGAAAGAAATTCCACGTAACAAGCACCAGGATGATTTAATGATCTATAAATTTCAATGGGACTCAGATAACCCAGGCCAACCCTGGGCAGACACTTGTTGAGTTGTGCTTGTGGACACAGCCCTGCCTTTCTTTCACACATAACTTGAGAGATGTGTAGCTAGAACTCTGCCTGCAGGTGCCCACTTTGTATTCCACATACGCAGACCCCTGCTGCTCACTGTGACAGGGTTGTTCCCGCGCCCCCCCCCCCCCCCCCGTCTCTCTCTCATGTCTTCACGGTGCACAGCACTAAAAATTCAGCCCTGACCTCCAAGGAAGAAAACGTTTGTTTTTCTCTTCAGCCGGAGAGCCAAGGGGGAGGGCATCAGAGCAGTTGGCTGCAGCGGGCCAGACAAAACAGCAGAAATGGGATGCCTGATTGAGGGTGAATTTGAAGCTCAGAGAAAGGAAAGGCCATCAGGTGGGATTTGACTATACATGTCACAAGCAGACACTGCGACTGCTCCCCCAGATCTGCCTGTGCACCTGAGCTTCAACATTCCCTGCCATTCCAATCCTGGACTCCCAAAACTGCTTTCTCAATGCTCTGTCCTCAGTGGTTAGATCTCCCTGTTCTTTCAGTTTTGGCGCACACAACCTTATAATCTTCCTGATCAACCCAGCATCCAGCTCTGCCAATGCATCTTCCCCCCACACACACTTCTAGTGCCCCTGCCTTTTCTGCTGCTTATACAGCTCTGTCAGCACACCTCACTCCTGACCTGCAGCTACCACCGCTGTCCCAGGCCAGTGTCTCCATGTGATTCCGCTAAGGCACCTAGCTCCTACACCCAGTTTGGTGGTGTGCACTAGAGAGAGATGTTGGTCTCGCTTGGTATCTGAGTTAGGAGACAATAAGAACTAACGGGAACAATGAGTAGATCTCAAAGTGCTTTGTGGAAGAGGTCAATACCATGATTCCTGTTTTGTAGATGGGGAAACCAAGGCAGAGAATGGGGATGTGACTGGTCCAAATGGCAGAGCCAGGAATAGAACCCAAGTTTCCTGGGTCTCCAGCCTTGCTACATCCAGTAGGACACACTGCCTCTCACAGAGCCACTTGCACAAATGCGGCCAGTATATGCAAATTCAGCCTGGCTGAGAGAATGGGATGAACTGCTGGCTTGCAGACTGGTTTAGACAGATCTGATTTGTTACTGACAATGTCCCTACGCTGATCTTTCAGCATATGGACTGCTGCCCAGTATGTGGCCTCTCTCCTAATTAGGACAGCAAACACTTTGGATGGGGATTGTTGGCTTTGTACAGTGCTGTGGGACACAGAACTGGTCTGGTCACAAGAACCTGGTCTTGTTAGAACCTGACTGAAAGGCAGGACTCCTGCATTTGAATCTTGTTTCAGTCACCGACTCCTTGGGTAAGTCACATTAGATCCTGATTTTCAAGCACCTGTGAACGTTGAATGTCTTGTTTTCTAGGTGACCAGTTCAAAACCTGAGCCTCCACAGCTCTCATGAAAACATCAGGCACCCAGCATTAATGAAGCACTTAACTTTTTGTGCCTCAGTTTCCCAAGCAGTAAAATGAGAAGGAGGAATCAGGCTTCCTTGAAGTAATTCAACAGTAGAGAAGGATACTGTGGACCCCAATTGTCTATAAACCCCACCAGATTACAAAGAGATGGTAGCCAAAGAGCTAGAGAAGCAGCACGGTACTTACATTGTCAAATGCTGTCACGGTGACATATCTTAGCAAAGTACACTGGGATAAAAGTTGTTTTATAAAATGCAGGTCTAGTTACAAGGCTGTATATAAAAGCCAATACCATTAATAAAGAGCGGATGGGATTTAGAACTAAAGAGTGGATAGGATTTTCATTTGCTATGGAAGAGAAAAGGACGGGGTAGTGGAGTGGAGTTTTTCCTGAGACAATCACGGTGCCGTTGCTAACGTGCACATAAATATCTGCTACCGGCATCTGCTGAGAAATACCTTGCCTTCTCCAGGCAGAGAATTAGAATCTAATAATATCCCATCTGCCCCCCTCCCACCTTCCACTTCCCCCATCCTATTACCAAGCCTGACATTATCCGTCATCCTCCCTTTGTGTCAATGAGAATCAGAGCGCAGACGCGGGGAAATTAATAATAATTGTTGTGTCAAAACGCGGGATGTAATCAGGATGCGGCATGGAAGCTAACACAAACACAAACAAATGGTATTTATCCTCTCAGAAGACCCCTCCCTTCCCTTCCCTTGGGGCCACCAATAATAATGCTCATGAAAGAGATGAATCAGTGCTAATATAGGGATTAGGGATGGATTTCAAACCCCAGCCAGGGCTGCAGTAGAGAAAGCACTCTTAATTGAAATTAGAGCTGGGATTTCAATGCCTCTGTAGAGATGGGTTAAACCCATCGGGGCTAAACAGAAGGGAAAATAAAAATAGCAACTTTATTCAGACTTGAGCAGGAAGGAACTCAGAGAGGTGAATGTTGTGGAAAGCTTCTCTGTGGTTTCAGCATGCCTGGCTTACAACCCCTGAAAATTTGATTTTGAGGTCGCACTTTAGGCAAATGTGCAGCCAAACTCACTCGGACCTGCCAGGGTTCTGCTTTTGATTCTCACACAGAAAGGTTCAGGCCTCTGGAATTCAAAACACCTAGTCCATAAAGAGTTTTCAAAGATCAAATTAAGTCACTAACACGCAGGCCCATCCACAACAGCAATCACCAGATGGGCCCAGAGGACTGTCCTCTGCCCTCTCCCAAGACCCAGATTTAGACCACAAGTTACAGGATGAGATGAGTGGTATTCATCCCAAGGCCGCAGAGAAATAGTCATTCTGCCTCAGACACTTCAACTGCAACAAAAATTGTCAGCACTTCAGCTCTCCCAGTAAACCCAGATGTGCAGGGACAGAAGCTCAGATTTAAAGCACTAGACTGGGTGTCTGGACTCTGTTCCCTCCTGGGCCCCTGACTCGCCATGCAATTGCCAGGAGACTACACTTCTATGCCTCAATTTCTCCATCACTATAATGGAGCTACCACCATGTCGTGAGGCTTGGTCCATTTACAGTGCTTTACCCTCCTTGCATAGAAAACCTTGCAGAAGGTCCCAGTATCATGGCCAAAAAGGCTCAGGGTTTGATTTAAATACAGATCAGTTCTTATTTTATTCAAGAAAGACTGTCTGTCCGTAGCCCCTACTAAGTTCAGTTCTCCCACACAATCCCTCCCCAGCTCAGGTTGGAAAGAGGTGTACAGTGGTATCTACTAATAGAAGAAAGGGGTTGGATGATGTAATAGACAAGAGAGGGGAAAATGCTGTGTTCAGTTCTTGGCTCTGCTACAGATCCTGGACAATTGACTTGACGCCAGACTATCAGAAGAGGTCTGCTCCCATGGAGTCACCTAAATTACTAGCCAACTTTCTTGGCACAGTTGGAAATCTGGCCTTACTTTGGTGTCAAAATGGGAACTGAATCTTTTGAATATGCTGACCCAGTTGTGGGGTCTGAAAACTTCGAAATCTGGCCCTTGTACCTCAGTTTCCCTATCTGTAAAAGAAAACAAATGTCCTTCCTTTCTCTCATCCTTTGTGTATTCCATCTAGTAAGACAATATGCTTTCCAGGGCAGGGACTGTCTCTTACCAGGTGTATGTAGCACACCTAGCACAATGGGGCCCTGATCTCACACTGGCCTCCTTGCTACTCCTGGAATACAAATGACAAATAATAATAGTGGAAAACTTTGCATTCCCAGCAGCATAGTGGACAGCAAGGGTGCAGTGGAATTCATATGACCCAGAGGGTTATAACTAAACAGACACACATAACACCTTAATGACAGCAACTTTAGAAATACCTAGAATCCAGCTATATGGATCGTGGTGGACAATGGGATGAAATTGCAGAAAGGGACATGGAAAATAACTACAGAAACGACTGGATCTTCTAGCCCATCACCTCATGGAATAACATAGCACTGCTCCTATCAGGAGATTGTCTAGTCTTGTTCTTGGGATGCTAAGTCCTGCCCTTCTTTCCTGTCCTCTGGGAGACAATGCCACACTCAAAAGAGATTTCACCATCAGGAAGGTTTTCCTGAAATTCTGCATCAATGTTTCCTAGCTTCCCCACTGAATCCTCATGCCACCCTAAATAATTCCTCCCTATCAGCACAACAAAGAAATACAAACAGAGACCAGACCGGTTTCAGTTCTGTAAAGAGATTAGCAGAATCAGTGCCTTAATCCCAAACTGGATTTTAATTCTGAGACAGAATTTCTGTTCCTTCACTATGGGGAACGACAGTCTGCATTCATCACTCTCAAGTGTAAAGAGCTATCTGAACCAATCCCCCAGCTCCAAGCCTGGACTTGCGTCTTGACTTTCAAGGCTCAGGCCCAGCTCTGCTCTCACTCCACCTCTCTCTGCCTATGACGCAGGTGCATACCCTGTTGTAAGAAGCCCCAAAGAGTGCCTCAAGCTTTCCAGATCCCTAGGAAGGGAGAAGAACAAACACTCCTGTGAAGTCCTCTCTGCCAAAGGCCATGCGGATTGAATTAATCAATCTGTTCACTGCTGAGATACTAAAATGACAGGTACCACAGAGTACCCTCAGTGCTTTAGATACAGGAGCCATCTGCAAAACCCCTCGTCTCTTTGGAAACACAGGCCAACAGCCGAGGTGTAAAGTTAGGCACCCACACCTACATCTGTTGACACCCTAAGCCTGCTCTGGAAAGGTTACGCGCACCCATAGCCTTGCTGAAGTCCATATGAGTTGAATGCTCAGCCTATCTCAAAAGCCAGGCTACTGCAAAAAAGGAGCCAATTATTAGGGGGTCTAAAATATGTATGCAAGAGCTTTACTTGAGGCTCCCTGTTTTCAGGCTGGATTAAGGAAGGGGCTTTAGGGGCTGCAGCCCAGGGCCCCGGGCTAAGGGGGGTCCTGCTGTCCTGCCCAGTAAATCTGGCCCCAGCCCCGCCTTGCCCCAGCTGGCCAGTCTGCCACAGGGCTGGAGCATCTCTTGCCTCACCTAGCACTCCGAGCCCTGGTGTTGGCCCACCTCGCCCATAGGCTGGCCGGTTTGTTTCCCCCGGCCATACCAAGTCCCATCCCCTAGCCCTGACTCAGCACTGCTGCACCAGCCCACGCTCCAATTATGCCCCACTCCACTGGCAAGCCCCAGTGCCAATTGCCAGCCATGCCCTCCCCAGCCTCAGCCTGACTTGTGGCTGCCCTGGTTCACCCACTGCGGGGGATGGAGTGGCTGCCGGGGGGTGCCGTATAATGCAGTGCAGCAGGATGGGGCACCAGTGGGGTGCAGAGCCACAACTCAGGCCCCGGGCTGGGCATCCATCCAAGTTGGGTGCGGGCAGCAGTGGCAGGGGAAGGGGTCCACAGAGGGTCACAGCCCAGGGGCCACAGGAGGGTTAATCCAGCCCTGCCCGTTGAGAAAGTTGACCTATTGTCTCCTATACGAGCGAGATTTTTTTTTTTTATAAAAGGGGCACAAAGAAAAACATCCTGCCCTCCTTGTACCCACAGTCACCTTTCATGGCCCTGATTCAGCAAAGCATGTAAGCACATGTTTAAGTCCTATTCAAGTCAATGGTTTTTAAACATGTCCTTAAGCACTGCTTTGCTCTCAGTGTTTTGCTGAATAGCAATGATTTGTTGAATTGCAGCTCACGTTCTTGTACCCTGAACCTCTGGGATGAAGCTAGTTGGATATTCATTCCCTCGAGATATATTTGGTGACTGCTGATTTATATACATTCAAGTTTCGGCATGTAGGCACTCCGCAGCTTCGTAATGCCCCTACCTGCAGGAACATCTCAGGCTGCAGTAAATGTTCGTATGTTTAAAAATATATAGATGCAAATGCTAGGCTTGATTTGCCTCTCCCTTCCATCAATATCTTGCCATGACCAACAACGCTATTGAATTCAACAGCATTACTCCCAATTGAGAGAGGAAAACTAAGCTCCTTGTCGCCAGCCAACCCCCTATTCATGTAAAGATCTACAGGTTTTAAGACAAGCTGAGATCTTTTCCATGGCCAGATGATGATGATAAAGGGACTTAAAAAATCATGGAAGGCTAGAGAACTGAGGTCCCTTTTGTTAACGTTATGAATACCTTAGTTTGTGCAGCTAGCACTTAGATTTCACTGTGGTTTGCATGTCACCAATGCCTGAGTTGGCCAAATTGAGTTTAAGTCAGATAAGTTCTTAGACCTAGATAGCCAAAAGAGCAGAACACATTGGATTTTGAGCTCTTTGGAGAATCTGATCCTGATTCTGGATGCTAAACCTAACTCTCAATATTTGGGAATGAACCAGACCTGAAATTCCCTGGTTTTCACAGGCCTGTACAATTGTACTGGAAATCTCCCAAGACCAAGCTTTCACCATGAGATTATGGAGCCACCTGCTTGAGGTTGGGCTGGGTGCACCATGATCATGATCATGCTACCTCCAGGAGGTTGCTATGAAAATAAAAGCTAACTGTAGAGAGCTACCCAAACTCTTATTAATCTGCTGAAAGTTTTGTGATTTGGTACTAAGCCCGGGAAGAGGTTGCTAATTTTGTTCATTATTTTGAATTGAGTTCTTTCCTTCATGCTTTTCAGACAGGAAAGCCTCACAAATCCTCAGTGAAGTAGATGTGGATATTGGCCCCATTTCTTAGAGGGGAAACTCAACCAGAGAGAGCTGAAGTGACTTCCCAAGAGGCCACAGAGTGGTAGAGCCTGAGAACAGAACCCGGAGTCCTGACTCCCAGTCCCTGGGTAGAAATACTAAACCCATTTTCCTATCCAAGCTGGTTTTCCCACCCCTGACAACACTGCTTGTGCACATGCTTGCATCACAAGCATCTAGAGACTGAACTGACTCTGATTCCTGCTCCAGACTATATTGCTGCCTCACCAAGAGCTGGCGCTGCACCCTCTTATTGCTGCTAAAGCCAGCAGGTCATATTACCGGCTGGTCAGAAGGCAAAAAGGGAACGAGGCCAAGAAAAGCTGGTGAGACGCCACTGATCGGCAGCAAACCAAGCCAGCTCCCCCCTCCTCAGGAGATTCGATGGAGTGGGAACTGCAGTGAGACAAGTCAGTGCCTTAGGACAAGTGTAGCGGAGACTGAAGCTGGATCATGGATTGTTGCAGGCATGAAAATTCATTCATATGAGTTTGGAATATAATACCTGACACAAGATGCATCACTTGCTGCCATGCTGCAATCCCAGATAAGGACACAGCAATAACAGATGGCGGAACAAGGCACTTATCTTGTTAGTTGATGGATTTATCTCTCTTCCCCCTACCCTTCCCTACATATTCCATAGCGTTTAGCCAGCTATGCTCCTGACCAAGGCAGCATGTGGGGAGTGAATGGATTTCTTCCTAACCCACCCCCACCCCTTAATTCAATAAGAGACAGAATGGCAGGTGAACAGCTTGCCGTGTAAGGAAATTTTAAAAGACAGTTAAGAAAAATGTCAAACTGTCTTTACGTGTGTTACATTTTCCACTCCCTGCTCAGAGCATGGATGACAGAGACAGGGGGGCCAAAGGGCCAATGCCCCCTCTTTTTAAATAGGAGACATTTCCCCCTATTTTTGAAAAGCTGAAGTCAGCCAGGGTGTAATGAGATGGATGGCATAGGACAGGAGCCTCTTTCCAGCTGGCATGATGGAAGGATAGCCAGGCTAAATTTGAGTGAGTGCCAAGAACTGGCTTGGCTCCCTGGTTGGGCAGTTCTTCCCATGCCCAGAGCTCAGAGGGCTCACTGGCATGGTGGGACATCGGCACAGGCTACTCCAGAGGCTGTCTTTAGTGAGATGGATCTACTCAGGCTATGTGGGAAGACAACATTGTGATGGGGAAGGACTTTGTCAGGCCAGTTCACAGGCATGTTGTTGTGGTCTAATCTGTGAAGAGGTTCTGGGACATAGTGGTTCTGAGCTAACTGATCGGCAGATGGTTCTGTCTGTCAACTCCCTTGATCTCATTAGTGGAGGTGATCAAAATATTTCACTGGAAACTCTCCCTCTCCTTCCTCCAGCAAAAGATGGCCTTTTCCCCAAATGAGCAGTGAGTGGAAAATGTGCAGGTTCCCAAAATTTTGAACTTGAGAAAAAAAATTAAATCCCATTTTTCTGCATTTTGGTGCCCCTGCCCCCCAGGTTTTCCAAACTCATTCCCTCCCCCATTTTGCCACAGACAAAGGGAAGGATGGTGGCCAGGATAAAAATCTAAACTGTTTTTCACTTAAAAAACCAGGGACACTGAAATGCAGATGGTTGTATCCATCTGGAGGATGCATAGACCTCCCTCCTTTCCTCAGCAGACCAGCTGAGCCTCTCTGAGCTTTTCAGGCATCGTGGCCCGCTCCTCCTCCACAAGTCCAAATACTTCAGAGATGCTTTCAGCTCTCACAACTCTCCACAAAAATCCGCCCCCTTCCCTGCAACAATTCCTTCTCAGCTGATTTCTTTCCACGCTCCTCACAGCCAAATGTCTTAATCTCCTTCTAGCTGACATTGCTCATGCCAGCACCCAATTTTAGGCAACACTCCTTATGCCAGCTTCCTGCTCTTAGCCAAAACGCTACCTCCTTCTCAGCCGTCAGGGTCTCCCAGCTCTTTCCAGGGCCCTGCTGTATGCCTCACCTTGCTCCCTTCTTCCTCAAGAAACCCGACTCTTTCTTGTTCTTTAGCTGATGGGGCCCCCTCCAACCAGGCAGCAGATGGACACAGCCTCACCTCTCTGCCCTCAGCACAGAAAGGCCCAGATTCCCCCTGCTCCTGCAGCTGGTGGAATTACCTCCAAGATGTTTTTTTCCCAATCAGACATGGCTTTTTAAAATGATACAGACATTTTAGCATGGGGGGGAGGGAATCACATCGCTCAAAATTTCCCCATTTTTCATCAAAGCAAAACTATTTCATTTCCATTTCCTCTGGATTTGAGAGGAAGAACAATTCAGCTTTCATTTTTGTGGGTTTTCCCTGCCCTCTTTTCCCACCCTTTTCCAGCAGGGCGGAAGAGAGAAAGAGAGAGAGGAGAGGGAAAATTCTCCCCTCCCCTCAGCCTCAAAATAAACACTGGCAATTTTTCATTTCTAATTGAATCACAACAAAACATCCCCTTTTAGTAACAGTAAAAACAAAAACAACAGAGTCCTGTGGCACTTTTAAAGACTAACAGATTTATTTATCGCATGAGCTTTCGTGGGAGAAAAATCTCACTTCAAAGCGTCTGACGAAGTGGGATTTTCTCCCATGAAAGCTCATGCGATAAATAAATCTGTTAGTCTTTAAAAGTGCCACAGGACTCTTGTTTTTCTACAATAGACTAACACGGCTACGCCTTTGGAATTTGACTACAGTAAAAACAAACAAACTGATGGCACAAAAAAATGTCAAAGCACAGAAACATTGTTTCATTTCCTTCAAAAATTAGCCTGTAATCTAACTAGCATTTTCCCAACAAACTCTGACAGCTCCAGTATATCCAGTGAGTTACACCTTTCACAGCCGCATGAGTTTCCAAGTGCCATCCAGCACCCCAAAGGTTAACTGCACTTCGAATTCTTGGTAAGATTCTTGATGCTGCGTGGCATTAGTCCCATCACAGCCCACGGGGCTGAGTGCTACCACCCAAGCTCACTGGAGGAACTTGCGGCTGAAAATTTCTAATCCACGGTGATATGATCTACAGCCCCATTGGGGAGTGGAAATAAAAGCAGATGTGCACAGCTGATAGATACTATCGGGGCAATGGGATTTTCCAGCCCTCTGCAGCACTTTGCACTGGGTGACCATGGTTATGTATAATAGAATATGCAGCGCCACACAATAGTTCTCACAGAAGCACCATGCTGCCGGTTGTAGCAAATTTCAAGGCAAAATTGCTTTACGGTGCAGAATACGTCTTATTGGCAGCACTTGGTGGTATCCTGCAGGGCAACAGTGCGGCAGACATGCAAGTGACATGGATTTGCAGTAGTCCAATGCAGCATCTTGCATGGATATGGTGCATGGGGGTCCTGGGGATAGTGATGTGATGAAGCAAAACAGGATCAGAGAAGTTAAGAGACAGAGAAAGTCAGTTTGAGCGAGGATTCTCCTCATGTGCACCACATGAGAGTGTTGGACATACCGTTCAAGTACTATTCTGTGTCTTAAAGGGGAAGGTCCCATACTGCTCCAACCTCCCTGACAAGCAAGGTTGCTACTGCTGGACCAGAAGGATCACACATCCCCACGCCTTGTGCAGCAATGGGCTGCAGTATCCTGCAGGGAGAAAGAGTACTGCAAATTTGACTCAGTTGTTTTGGGATTAAACAGGGACTATGGATTTTTCTCGCATTACAACAAGTGATTTGACCTCCCCCTCCTCTATGTGCTGTTCCCCAGTGTTTGAATCCTAACACCTATTTTGATTTGCTGTTACAGCCTGACCTGATGCTATGTCATACACTCCCGTGCATTTAATTTCCTCCCACTCTGTAACTTTCCTATCTTCAAAGCGTCTGACGAAGTGGGATTTTCTCCCACGAAAGCTCATGCGATAAATAAATCTGTTAGTCTTTAAAAGTGCCACAGGACTCTGTTGTCTGTCATGCAGGAGACAGCGTTCATTCAGCAAAAGCCCGGTGTGCAGAGACAGATGCGCCTAGTGATGTCCAGGAAATAGTTAACCTGGCAGCCCAAGGGTTAAGTCAGGGCACGGCTGACTAGAAAAGACACATGATCTTCCAAAGTGGTGGTGTTCTCCCTCTCAAATCAGGCTGACCCCGCCTCCTAACCCCTCTCTAAAGGGCCCTGGTTGGGATTCCAACAGATTAATTTATTAACCCTCCAATGTCAAGAGGGGAAGTGGGTTTGCCCGGCTATCTGCCTGCATGCCTCATACGGCCACCTGTACAGGAACATAATGGCAGCTGTATTGAATTAGCTGCTATCACTGTCTCCCTTCAGCCCTGCCTAGATCCCAGAGGCAAAGAGATTTGCAACTTAAAGGGGACTCCTGAGATCTATCACCCTAAAGTGACCTCAGGGCAAGTCTCTTAACCTCTGTGCCTCAGTTTCCCCATCTGCAATGCACTTCAGCAGAGCCTAATGATGCTTCCCTCACAAAGGGCTAAAAAACAATCTGTACCAGAAAGGAACTATAGCTACACCAAGAATTATAACGTCCGTCCTCCGACATAGCCAACCATTCTCCTGTTACATAAATCAAGCCACCCATTTCAAGCCAGATTCTTTGTTCCCTTTTCCCTCTGCAATCATAGCTCTTGTCAGCTCACAGGACACACAGACACTGTTAACCACCATCAAAAATCTCAGCAACAACCCAGCAACCACCAATCCCAGGTGCCATTTACTGCCAGTCACAGAGTGGCTTGGATGCCTGGTAGGAGCAGGCTGAAAAGCATCTGGTAGGCCAGGGTCAACTTACCAAGAAATAACCCCTGCCTGTCCCGCTGCCATTTCTTCCTCCCAGGTGGCCTTCTGGGATGGCCCTCCTTCACCTCTCTAAGTCAGCTATGAAGTTCTCCCTTTTCCACGCATTGCCTCCCCACCTTCTTCAGATGGCATTAGTCACACAGGAGGCCAAAGCATTTTGCAGGGCTCCAGCATAGACAGTTATTGGCCTCTGTTTGATCCTGACTGCCTCTGATCTGTCAGTCACACCGAAGGGATGTCAGAAGCCAGTTCTGCCCCCATGCTCTTCCTCCCATCAGCCCGCAGGCCAGCCTATAAGATATTTTAAAGCCATCCCCTTTCAAGAAAAGTTCCCAGTTCCAGCCACGTGTTGGAATATGAAAAGCTTCTCCAGAGTTTGGCCAGCAGACCTTTTATTTATTTATTTATTTTAAGTTCAACTCTCCCTTCTCGTGAGGTTAAAGAGCCAAAAGACCAACTCGAAGGCAGATAATAGAGTGACAGCACCTCATAAAAAGGAAGCTGAAGCTTTCAAGAAAGCTGGCGTATGGTGCATTAGGGATTTCTGTCACAGCAGCTGGGAGTAATAGTGACCTCCTGAACTCAATTTGCTCTATGGCGATAAACCTAAGGAAACACGGTGCACTATGGAACTCCTCCGGCTGATGAGGCTCGCCAAAGCCTCTGGCACAAGTGCTCCCTTGCCTCCCGCTTTAGCGCTGAGTGTTTTGCTCATCGGGCTTGGTGCTCTTCTCCTGGCTCCGTTAACTCCCATGGAATTATTCTAATTCCTACCAGTGTACGTTGGAGGAGAATCAGGGCTGCAGGAATGGACGTAAAGTGAGAGGGGCTGTAAGTGAAATCGTGCAGCATGGAGGGATCCAGAGGCATCAGTATTTGGTGAGCCAGTATTATTAGTATTTTTAATTATCTTGTGGTAATAGGTACAGGCATCAAATGAGATGTGCTAGGTGCTGTACATCCATGTAATGAAAGACAACCTCTACCACAAAGAACTTATATTCTAAATAAGCAACTATTCTCTTTGGAAACTTCCGGCCACACTATGCTTAGTAACAATCTAATGGTGAAAGCTTGGGATTGGAAGACAGGACTCCTAGGATCCCTAGCTAACTGCCACGAATTCACTTCCTGACCTCAAATAAGGTTCTTCCCTCTTTGTGCCTCCGTATTCCCAGCTGGAAAATGGGGACAATCCTTGCCCTCCTCACAGAAAGGGAGAGGTTAACAATGTTTGCAATGTGCATTAGAATCCTTAGCTGGGAGACAAGAGGTGGATGCAGTATCATACAGTCAATGGCCATGGCAGTACCTAAAACTCAGTGTCTCTCTCCTGCTGGAGGCAACCAGCTGCATACAAATGGCTTAGCTCAATTGCACAAACGTATCACCTTCCTCTCAGCTTTTTTTTTTTTTTTTTTTGGTTAATGAGTAGAAATTCTCCCCACTACGCATTAGCGCCCGACGTAATGGTGCAAAGCATTTTTCATTTATCATCATAATGCCAGTCAAACGAACCCCCTAATAACGTAAATTTGAGAGGAAAGCTATTAGAGTTTATTTGTGCGGCAGCTTTGAACTCGTTCTCACAGCTCTGACTGGGTCTTGACTCTTCAGGCCTTTTCGTCGAAAGCTATTCCTTGGCTAGGCTGAGTCTCTCCCCTGCAGGAAATGTCAGCCTCCTGGACCTAACTGCACTTGCTGTATTTTTTT
>ML685842.1:1344652-1474558 GCA_007922175.1 Pelusios castaneus | reverse complement strand
CCCCTTTGGAATTTGACCCTCTAGAACTGAGTTCACTCCAGCTAACAGCAATTAGCATTTATATTTCTAAAGCTCCTTTTAGGTTGATCAGACAACAAGGGTGAAAAATTGGGGTGAAGGGGGGGGAGTAATAGGTACTTATACAAGATAAAGCCCTGAATATCAGGAATGTTCCTATAAAATCAGGACATCTGGTCAACTAGCTCTTTTCAGCCCAAAGAGTCCCAAAAACTGCTTTACAGGGTTTGTGGCGGGGGGTTTGTTGGTTTTTTTTTTTTTTTTTTTTAAACATTAAAATGGATCCTTTACCTCATTAAAAAACAAATACCCTTTTAAGGGAAGATTTAAAAATTTTTCCCCCCCCCCCCTTTTTTTTTTTCCATTTAAACCAGCCATTTTGTAGATTTTCCCAGAAACAGGAACATCTGAGTAGCTTGAACTGACCCAAAATGACAAGACAACAGTGTTATCACAAAATGGCAGGGACATAATTCTTTTAGGACTGGTGTACATTCCTAATCCTGACCCACTGCTATCCTGGTGTGTCATGTCAGTGCTGGCCCAAAGACAGCTCCCCCAAAGCACCCTCATCTTACCTGCAATCTCTCAGCTTTTCCAGCACCAGGCACAAGACTGCTCGGCTAATGCTTTATATCCTAACTTGCAACACCCATTCCAAGTCCATTGTATAGTTCACCGTGCTGGTCCACCAGTACACCTCAACCCAGCACCCCCAGCTATTCCAATCAAAGGGCCTGATCCCGCAAAAGCTCACACCTCTGAGTAACTTCACTCATGAGAGAAGTCCTAAAAAATATCCATTAGGAACTTGCTTATGTGAGTAAAGTTACTCCCTCGTGTAAGCATTGCAGAACTGGGCCCTTAATTGTCCCCATAGCTCTGCTAGCTCCCTGAAGCAAACACACCACTACAATCATGGGTTGTCACCTAAAGCATCTTTCCTGCCCTTCAGCAAATTCCCTGGACAACCCAGCACCAACATGTCTCCACCTTGACCTGTAGCATTCCTTCTCTTCTAGTGGCAGGATTGTCCTGAAAGGCACACAGAATGAATTTCATTCACTAGAAACTAGTTTCCTCATTAAGTCTAAATGAAATGCATATTTCAGAACCACACAGTGAAAAAACACTGCTCAGCCTCCTGCTTTATAAAAGAAAATAAATAATCTGTGCTGGGAATGAGCCATTGTGACACGTTACGGCCCTGTGCAATCCCTCAGTGGAGGGTAATAGCTGTGTCAGATGTATAGTGCTGGCAAACGGGACCTGTGCTGCGGAGGCAAGCAGAACAGATCCCGCCTGAGGAATTTGTGCATTCGTTAGCTTAAGAAGCCCATTTTACTTGACTTCTAAAAGCAAAGCACTTAGCAATCAGGAAACATGAAGGGCCAATGCCAAAGCAAGTGTAAATCAGTGTGGCCCAGTGCAACTATGCTGAGTGGATAGGACATAAGAAACTCAGGAGATGTGGGTTATGTCCCAAGCTCTGCAACTGAGCTGCTGTATCACCTTGGGCAGGTTACTTGCCTCCCTAGCCTTCTTTCTGCCTCTGCTCTTTGTCCATTTTGTCTGCAACGATTAGACCTCAGTTGGAGTTTTGTGTCCAGTCCAGGGTGCCACACTTCAGGAAAGATGTGGACAAATTGGAGGAAGTCAAGAGAAGAGCAACAAAAATGATTAACGGTCTAGAGAACATGACCTATGAGGGAAGACTAAAAAAACTGGATCTGTTTAGTCTTGAGAAAATAAGACAGAAGGGGTGGGGGGTGTCTTTCAAAGGTTGTTACAAATAGGAGAGAGGAAAATTTGTTCTTGTTAACCTCTAAGGATAGGACAAGAGGCAATGGGCTTAAATTGCAACAAGGGTGATTTAGATTGGACATCAGGAAAAACATCTTATCAGGGCAGTTAAGCATGAGAATAAATTGCCTAAGGATGTTATGGAATCTCCATCACTGGAGGTTATTAATAGTTGGTTGGACAGACACCTGTCAGGGCTGGTCTAGATAATGCTTAACCCTGCCTTGAGTTCAGGGGACAGGACTAGATGACCTCACGAGGTCCCTTCCAGTCCTACCATTCTATGATTTAGGCTTGAAGCACCGCAGGGCAAAGATGGTCTCCCACTATGGGTCGGTTTGAACTGGAATCAGCAGTGGGATCGCAGTGTGCATACATACGCCCCAGTTTGCTTTAATGTGCCCAGATTGGGCACCATAGCAGTAAAACCTCAGCAGCAGAGGCTGTATAAGCCCAGACATGCTGCCGGGACTGCCCTGCCACTGCTAGCTAGAATAAAGTCAGCTCAGGTATGTCAACACATACCGCAATTACATCCTCTGATTAAGTGTGGACAGATCTCGTTTGCATGGATGATGGTGAGCACAGGGGGATCCCGGTCACAACCTCTAGGTACCACCAGAATACCAATACTAAGCACAATTTATAGCAGCTCAAGATCTGGACCTCATTCTCCACTTTGCCCCCTGCCACGAGGCTCCCTCTCTCCCATCTTAAAACAGTTCCCGTTCAGCACAGCTGGTGGCAGACTAGGATTGCCTCAGTTTTGGATGAGCAGTGCATGCCGCTGCTTTTGCTAGACAGCTAGTGTGGACAAGCCACTTGTGTTTTCAGACCACTGGTTTGTCTAGATTGGTTTTGGGCAGGTCTAGGGGACACAGTACTTCTGGGCCCTTGAGCACCTTGCACTCTGACTGCCACCTCCCACGCTATCTGACTGACTGTAGATACAGGCTGGGGAGCGGGGGGCACTGGACTGCTGATAAGGAAGGAGATGTAGTACAGGTATGTGAAACCCAGGCCTGCAAGAGCAGGAGGTGCTGCAGGTGGGTGAAGAGGAGTGCAACAGCAGGAAGGCTGCAGGCCAAACCTGCTGCACTGGAGAGAGATGCGGGGAGGCAGGGTCGAAACAGCAGAGGGAGCTTTCGACCAGGCTCAAGATGGTCTAACAAAGCCTGGGAAGGGTGGACTAGTGCTGCATGTTAAGAGCAGTGAAGCAGGGGGGAGCCAGGCCTAGAATGGCAGGGGGGACTTCCGGTGTGGCTTGAGGCCCACTGGTCAAGCAGCCCAGGATTGCAGCAGCAGAGGGTGCTGCAGGTCAGGACTACGAGGCACTAGCAGAGTTGGGGAGGAGGCTGGCACAGCCTAGAATAGCAGGGCTGGACTAATGCTGAGGCCCCAGACTGGAATAGCAGGGGATATTTAAGGTCAGGCTGGAGGTGCAGCAGCAGAACTGCACGTGGGAGGTAAAGCACGCTGCCTGTCACCTGCCTGCAGCCCGTGCTAGCAAGCTAGAAACACTGTCTCTCTTCCAGTCATACAAGTGATAAAAAGAAAGAAAGAATGGTCCTAAAAATCATCCCTGCTGTGACTTCCCCAAGTCTGGCTGCTGCTGCTGCAAATTTGCAGCTGGGAGCTTTTTCCTGCCTGCCAACCACCTGGTGTTTAGGCACTAGACTTTTGCAAACAAGCTTTCTGGGGTGTGACCAGGGGGACGTGGAAAGGAGTGGAAATTTATGGAGAAGGGAAGGGAAAATGGACACAACTCCGGATACCTGTAGAGAGTTAGGATGGGGAGGGGCCCTGAATGAGATCACACCAAGGATATGTGTGGTTTGCGTCTGTGTCAGTGGAAGGGCGTATCCGTCTAGGAGTGTGTACATGTGTCGGAAGTGGCTCTGGGAGTGTGTTTAAGACAGAACAATGTGTTTGTGTAGCTGTGTGGGTGCAACAGTGCGAAAGAACAAAGTGTGCACTTGCAGATCAGTCTGGGTCAGGCAGCGAGCTTGTACACCTCTGTCTATCCGTGCCAATGCAACAAGAGACTCTTACTGCGCTCAATACCATACCTGCCATACATGGGTTTGGGCCTGTCTTTCTGCACTCGCCCCCTCTGCACAGATTGAACAGTATGCAGCAAGTGGGCGGGACAGATCTTGATTATTTCAAAAGTCGTTGGGTTTAATGCTGTTCTGATAAAGCACCAGCAAGGTAGCACCAGCTTGTTTCTGTTTGACTCTGCAGTGGTGGGGGCCCCACATCTCAGCAGCTAGTTGCACACCAGAGATCATGAGGTGCTGTTCTTGAAGCCCAGGAGGTGCATAAGGCCTGGGGCAAATGCTACCATCACCCCAACTGATCCCTTTCTTCTCCAGCCAGGGAGCTGGGATCAAGATCGCCATGGGGGCGTCTGCCAATAAACCCGTGAGGGGCAGGTTGCCATCGTAATTTCTTTCCCAAAACAAGCACTTACAATACACCACCTGTCACCTCCAATGACTTCATCTAGGTGAATCTCAGCCTCTGTTCTGTGCATCTCTGTGCTTTGGGAACTGCCCTCCTTGGCATCCCACTGCTAGGAAAAAGATGCCACAAACCCCTTGGGAAAGGGAGGCCAAAGGACTTTTGATATCTGCACAAGCTGTTGCCAATGATCTGCATTTTAACGTGGAGGCTGTAGCTCCTTATTTCACAGACCAGCAGGTAAATCCTTTCCTTTGAGGGTGCTGCCAGGATCAGTACACGTTGCTCTGGGGTTTTGCTGCTTCTTTGTGCAGCACCAGAGTCTCTCCCTTGGCTTGCCATTAAGATTCATACGCCATGGAGAATTGCTGTGGTGACATTTAAAGGTTTCTGTCAATCTGCCCCCCCCCCCCTCCGCCTTTCTTAGTTATTTGCTGCTGGCAGATGAGTTTGCTGGGTCAGCAGGAATTGGCCTCTCAGCTAGCCACCCAAAACTGAACTGCTAATTATCAGAGCTCCTTGAGAAGAGAGCTGGATGGGAAATGGGTTTGCCAGCTTGCAGGAGTCGGAGATTGACAGTTTTGTCCTGTCCCAAACTGGGACAAAAAGTTGAAAACAAAAAATGTTCATAAACCGATCATCTGGAAAAAAGAAAAACCACTCAGGACATCTGGCATATCTTGTTTTGATCATTTTGGATGGTTTCCTTTTCCTTTGGACCATTTAAGACAGACATACATACATACATACATACATATACACAAACCCCAAACCTTTCTTTAGACTAAATTAGAGAGAGACAGAGTAAGTGAAGTAATATCTTGTCTTGGGCCAGCTTTTGTGAGTGACAGACACAAGCTTTTGAGCTACACAGAGCTCTTCTTCAACATTTAGAAACAAAAAGTCCTTTTGAATCAGAAAATGAAGTTTTTCATTTCAAGAATGTCAAAATGGGATGATACAGCTATTTTGAAACTCTCTCCCCTCAATGTTGTTTAAAATCATGAATGTACTCCAAATAGTTTTTTATATAGTTTTGATGGACACATCATCATTTTTCAATGAAAAATCTTTCATTGGCAAATTCCCGTCCAACTTTAATTGTAACAGTTAGGAAATAGACCTGTTTTGAGCTATTCCTGGGGCCTGATCCTCTCCCACCTTGCATCTCATGTAGTCATTTGCACCAGTGTAAAATGGGTATCAGACGCTATGATTCAGCTTTGATAAGACTTTTATACCCACTGTGCATGCTCTTTGCACAGAAATAGATAGCAACGGAAGGTGTCTGGGGAGGGATGGGGGGAGAACTAGGCCAGTAATCTGAAATGCATGTGTTACTTATGAGCATTGACTAAATAGCTTGGGCAAACAGAAGAGTGAGAGTCTGCAAACTGTTCGCTTGTACAGTTTTTTTTTTTTATTGGCAACAGGCCTTTCACCCAAATTAGACAACATCATTCCTGGATCCTAATAAACTGAATGCCAAGTAGCACAGTTTCCGGAGACAAATCACCCTCCATGTTAAACTGCAGGAAGCTTTCAGGATTCACAAGCACACAGTAAACAAACATTCATGAACAGCATCATCGGATCTGACTGCAAACTCCTGGCACCTAGAGGCAAGCAGCAATTCACGTGAATAACCCAACTAATTTCAATGAAACACCTTCTCACTAGTGGAAGAAAAAGCCTGTATAAGTCCAGAAATCACAGCCAGCTGAACTCAGCACTTTCATTCTTTATCGTTACAGTTCAGACAGTTCCATTACTTATATAGGTTATGTATTCATGTAATAGTCCCATGGACAACCTGTGTTTTTGGATACAGTTAATATAATCTCTCCCATCTATCCATCTAGCCCTAATGTGCCCATCATTGTGGCATCTGGAGCAGATGTTAGGCACAGCACTATTGCAGTCCTCTTAATAAAGTTGTTCTATTTCTCTCCAACCTCTGACTGAAACTTTGGCAAGGACTGAAAATGCTTGGTTAAGATTTTTCCTTCATATACATAAAATGGTGTCTCTATCCACTCACAGGTTCAGGCTGGGAATGGATAGAGAAGAGCCAAAGTCAAGAGACAGGTCTCCCACTACACTGACAGACCAGAAAGAAGCTGACTTCTGAGGGAGCTGATTCTGAGCAGATTTCCTGACCACCAGGCTCTCATTTCACCATTCCCTTTTTGGATTCAAGATGCTGGAATAATTCAGACAAGCATAGATATTTCTTGGAGCAGCAGCACCTAGGGGTTGAAGTAGGCAGGACTTCTGGCTCCTTCACACAATGGGAATTTTGCCTAGTCATTTTGGAGGAGATGGTAAAAAGCACCTAAGAGATTTTGGTTTGAGATATCAAAAGGTGCTTCCATGGCCTTCAGTACCATGGTATCTGAGCCCCTCCCAATCATTAATGGACTTATGACATGCTCCTATGAAGTAGGACAAAGCTATTTTGCCCATTGTACAGATGGGACTGTGCAATGGGGATGAGGCATAGAGAGGCCAACTGATTTGCCTACCGTCACACAGCACACCTGTAGCAGAGCAAAGATTGACTCAAGGTCTCCAGAGTCTTAGTCAACAGCCTTAAACATAAGCTCATCCTTTGTCACTGATTTTCTGTGAGATTTTTGTTCCTGATTCCATTAAGCCCTTTTTAAAAAAAAAGTCTCCCTGCAATTACTCTGTGACTCAGTTGCCCACTCTGTAAAAAAGGGGCAGTGATGTCAACACTCCATTGACAAGCATGAGTAGATCTCTGGCTGGGAGGCACTTCTACATACAAAATGTTACAGCATTAGAACTGTCAAATGCTCATTTGCCAAACATTTTGGAGATTCTCCCATCTCTCCTCTGCCACAAGTGGCTGCAGCCAGCAGCAGCCCAGACTCACCTCCTGAACACCTCGACAACCAATTGTACCTCCCTGTGGCATGGGTGAAATGTGCCTACTTCCAACTCCCAAGTCTGTTCCAAGCCCATACTGCTGCACAAGAAAGAACCCCAAAACAACCGAGTTAATTCCCCTAAGAAGTATTGGGCTTTTTTTTTAAAAAAGGAGGTTTCTTTGAGAAGTAAAAAGAATCGGAACAGCAGCCGAACAAGATTTCAAACAATACTCCCAACACCTTTCTCTCCTCCCTCTCTCAAGCTACTCTTTACCCGGCATAGAACCCTATGCTGCCCATTGCCAAGAACTTTCAGGGAGGTGCCAAAGGCCCTTGGCTCTTATTGGCTTTATGAGAGCTAGAAGTGCTAAATACGTAGCAGCATTGACCTCTTAAAGCACAGGTACACGTTAGAACATTGGAAGCAACATTGTACACTGATATTCTTTACAGTCCTTAGATAGTTCTAGATAGTAAGAAGAGAGCAGCACATGGGACTCCAATTTAATTCCTGCTCATACACTGAGATAATTAAACTTTTTATCACTGGGCTAAAATATAACTGGACTACAGGAGCTATTGAGCTCCCTTCCTGTCTTACATTTCTATTATTCATTTCTAGAATGCTGTTAGAAACATATCTATGGCTATTTCTATGCTACACACACTATGGCATTATAGCTATGCCAGTGTAACATCAGTGTAGACGCCTCTTATAGTGATGGAAGGGTTTTCTTCTATCAATCAGTATAGGTAATCTACCTCTCTGAGGGTGGATAATTTGGTTGACAGAAGACCCAGCTACATCTTCACTGCGGGTTAGGTCGGCACAGCTAACGTTTGTGCATGGACCAGTTGTAGCACACATTGGAGGTTCCCCCATCTCATTGATAGTATATCTATTCTCCCTCACCCACGTGGGAAAACTATCCAGCAGTTCGTGTTTCCAACGCATTTGGAAATAGAATCATAGAATAATAGGGTTGGAAGGGACCTCACGAGGTCATCTAGTCCAACCCCCTGCTAAAAAGCAGGACCACTCCCCCTAAATCACCCCAGCCAGGGTTTTGTCTAACCGAGCCTTAAAAATCTCCAAAGATGGAGATTCTACCACCTCCCTAGATAGCCCATTCCAATGCTTCACCACCCTCCTAGTGAGAAAGTTTTTCCTAATATCCAACCTTGACCTCCCCAGCTGTAATTTGAAACCGTTGCTCCTTGTTCTGTCCTCTGTTACCCTTGAGAACAGCCTAGCTCCCTCCTCTTTGGAGCAACCTTTCAAGTAGTTGAAGGTTGCTATCAAATCTCCCCTCAGTCTTCTCTTCTGTAGACTAAATAAGCCTAGTTCCTTCAGTCTCTCCTCATAAGTCATGTGCCCCAGCCCCCTAATCATTTTTGTTGCCCTCCGCTGGACTCTTTCTAATTTGTCCATATCCTTTCTGTAGTGGGGAGCCCAAAACTGGACACAGTATTCCAGATCCGGCCTGACCAGTGTCAAATAGAGGGGAATTATCACATCCCTTGATCTGCTGGCAATACTCCTACTGATGCAGCCTAATATGCCACTGGCCTTTTTGGCAACAAGGGCACACTGTTGGCTCATATTCATCTTCCCGTCCACCATAACTCCCAGGTCCTTTTCTACAGTGCTGCTACTTAGCCAATCGGTCCCCAGCCTGTAGCAGTGCATGGGATTTTTCCGTCCTAAGTGCAGGACTTTGCACTTGTCTTTGTTGAACCTCATGAGGTTTCTTTCGGCCCAGTGTTCCAATTTGTCCAAGTCTCCCTGGATCCTGTCCCTGCCCTCCAGAGTATCTACCATTCCCCCCAGCTTGGTGTCATCCGCAAACTTACTAAGCACGCAGTCTATTCCATCATCAAGATCATTAATGAAGATGTTGAATAGAACCGGCCCCAGGACCGACCCCTGGGGCACTCCACTCGTTACCGGTTGCCAACCAGACATCGAGCCATTGATTCCTACCCGCTGAGCCCGTTGATCTAACCAGTTTTCGATCCACCTTACAGTCCACTCGTCCAACCCATACATCCTTAACTTGCCGATGAGAATGCTGTGGGAAACCGTATCAAAAGCCTTGCTAAAGTCAAGGTATACCACGTCAACAGCTCTTCCCGCATCCACAAATCCAGTCATCTCATCATAGAAGGAAATCAGGTTGGTCAGGCACGATTTGCCCTTGGTGAATCCATGTTGACTGTTCCTGATCACTCTATTTTCCTCCAAGTGTTTCAGGATGGATTCCTTGAGGACCTGCTCCATGATTTTCCCAGAGATTGAGGTGAGGCTGACCAGTCTGTAGTTCCCCGGATCCTCCTTTTTCCCTTTCTTAAAGGTAGGTACTATATTTGCCTTTTTCCAATCCTCTGGGACCACCCCCGTTCACCGCGTGTTCTCAAAGATAATGGCCAGCAGCTCTGCAATCACTTCCCCCAACTCCCTCAGCACCCTCGGATGCAGTTCATCCGGCCCCATGGACTTGTGCACATCCATTTCAGAGCCAGGTAAGGACCATGGTGTGTGCCTTGGGATAAATGAGAACAGCTCCCATTGAAGTTAACATTGAGCTGTGCACATCTGATGGCAGAATAGGGACCCCAAAACACCAAAATGAAATGTTAAAGTGGGTTTAGAAGTGCAGTAAATAAGACGAGTTAACTATCAAACAGGGAGAGGCCTACTGATAGTTTAGGAGACTCAAGGAATGGAGTTCCTTGGTAGAAAGAACTAACAGCCTTAATTGGAGAAGAATCAGCCTCACATCAAACCCTGGGAAATTCACTTTTTCCTCAGACTTTCTCAGTGAGGGAAACAGCCCTCAAGGCCTTTTTTTGGGTAGAAAGACCTGATAATACCACCTGAAATGCTCTGCACAGCCCTAAGTTGGACTGAACAGGAAGTCACTCCATAACCCCCATTTCTGTCATAATGCAAGGTCAGTTCTTTCTCTCCCTCTGAAATATTTCTGATTAATTTCTTAAACGATTCCATCCCTCCTTGCTCTAATTTTCGAGCTTCATGGAGGATGCATGCCACATTTTCTCGCAGTTCACACTGTTTAGATCCATGGATACATCAGCCAAATCACCATGTAGAAAGGAACATCATCTCTGGGAGACAATGGACGAGGCAAGCAAAAAGCAGGACATCTTCAGGAATCATGTCATGATGTTTGGCCTTTTCTAGAGGAAAATAAACAGCCAGGGTTTGCATTTGGAGCACAAAATCACCAAGGCCCGAGCCACAATCTGACAGAGAGGTACAATAGAAATGATCAAAGACTAATTAGGAGACAAAGTTGCCCCTTTCAGACTTCATGAGGAAAGCATGAGACACCCTCAAAAACCACGAGCAAATGTAGCCTGGGCATGAGTGTTGCAGACAACACATCCTCAATGACGCGTCCAGGTTCAAACGTCATAACTAGCCAGTAGCCATCTCCACTTCCCCACTTCACTCTCCATCGTTGGCAGACTTGATTTCAATTGCTCATTAAAACATCCATAAAGGAGACATCTTTCATCCACTGGCACCATCCAGTAAAAGGAAGGAGCCATCAGCAGACCTTAACAGAGAGGGGTAGAAGGAGGGAGGGAGCACAATGCATTTTTAAAAAGACTCTGTCATCTGCTTACTCAGCAGTTCCTGAGATCGGGTGGAGACAGAAGGCACATAAATAATAAAGCTGGATTGTAAGGAGCTGGAAAGTCTCAGACGTCTCGAAGGCTACGTTCCTCCTACACAATTTACCCCCCCTTCCTTGGCAACCCTCTACTAGGGACATAGAGAAGTCATGGATGGGGATCTCAGCAAACTGTCAAATGTTTCAAAGAGTGTTTCAGGGCTGGGGTGAGGGAAACAAGAATCAACTCAGATCTGCCCCCTTCTCTTCTCATCAAGGTTGGAAGGTGCTTTGTTTGACATGGCACCATTCCTGCTGCAGTCAGAGAAACTATCCCATGTAATGTGAGCAGGACAAGTGCCCTGGTTCTATCTGATCCCAAAAGACACCTGGGCTTCACAGAAATCCTCTGTTTGCCTCCTCAGTGGAGCTGTGCCTTAGCAGCTTGCAGCAATGAGTTTGGTTCACTCTTGTTCAGACTCCCTCCCCCCGAATTCAGTGGTTGGAAGGAAAAGCAGATCGGGGCTTGTCTGGGCTGGAACTGCGACCCCATGGCACCTCTGACTTCAGTCTCCACCTGAGCTGCACAGGGGTGGAAGAGAGGACAGCCACAACATCAGACAAACAGGAATGACTAGACAACAGGCAGGTGTTCATTTTAAACTCAGCCTACACAGCCCACGTTTACTCAGAAGGTGCAAGCACTTCAGCAAAGCTCATGCTGGACCTCTATCATGCTGGACATTTTCCTCCATGAGCTTATACAATCTCAGACAGGGACAGCTGCTGTGTTCACATCTTAACAATGTTGGAGACTCTCTGGGCCCGTGGGCAATAACAGAGCGTTTCTTGGACACCTAAGACATAGGCAAGCCACAGAATGTGACATCTGAGCAATAGGTCAGTTCCCCCTATACCCGCTCCTGAAGGAACATCCCCCAAGGTAAGGACTATGTGGGGGTCTCAGAGAGGGTTTGCTGTGGTGATGGGAATTGTGAAAGTGTTTGGGGGAGGGTCATGGGGAAGAAGCTGGGTGTCCCCAGCAGTGGGGAGATGGGGAGGGATTCAAGTGGGATATCAGGCATACTTGGAGGAGCTAGATAAAGGATCCAAGTCTGACCTGAGTTACCCTAGGGCTGCTCCATCAACTTTAGCAGACTGAGTGGTGCAAGTGAGAGAAGAATTGGCCCCAATTTGCTTTAATCATAGTGTGCCTTTTGGGGTCCTCAGAATGCAGCTCCCTCTGAGGCCAGGGCTCGTTTCTGGGTGTAGGCATGGGAGGCTGACAACATAAGCGTATCACATGGTCACGCGTTAACGAAAGCTCCCGTATTCCCTTCAATCAAACCATTGTCCTTGGTTTTTACAATTAATTATCTGGAAACAAATTAAACAGGCAAACACACACAAGAAAGAGAGGCAAAGGGAACAAAAGCAAAAAAGGGAAGCAGAAACAATAAATTCATGCCGGGTGTTAGCCAAGCTCCTTCCATTCACCAGCCCACTCCTCCACCACCGCCTCACAAGCACCATGGTGAGGTCTGGGCGCATTTCATTCAGGCACCGACAAAGAGGAAGTCTAGCTTTATAGTTACGGCACTGAAGCAGGACTCAGGAGATCTGGGTTCAGTCTGTGGATCTGCCCCAGGCTCCCAATGAGAGCGGCGAAGTCATTTCATCTCTCTGTCCTTATTTCCCCATCTGTAAAATGGGGAGAATAATCCTTCCTTTGCCCACTTTCTCTATTTTGACCAAGTGCCTCAGGCTGGGCACTGCCTTTTAGTTAATGTATTTATAGTGCTTAGTGTAGTGGAACCCAAATCTTGGAGGCCACTGTTTTAATATGAATAAATAATATCTATAAGCTGTTAACACTTGGCAGTGAGATTGCTCAATCGCCTGGATGGATGAGAGCCAGCGCTCTTACCTGAGTACCTCCCTCCCATGGACTAGTCTAGTCATTCCACTCTTTAACTGCAAGATTTTTGCTCCAAACTCGCCCAGTTCGATTGTGACATTAACTTGAATATCTGACAATGAAGAACAGGGGAGACCTCCCAGCCTCACTGATGGCTAAGAAAGGGCTCATGATATTGTAATAAGGGCAACTCTCTTTCATACCCATTCAGATGGTGTCTTGGTCCCCAAATCTTTGGCCTAATTTATGTGCTGTCCTCTGGGACTCAGACTCCAAGGTCAGAAGGGACCAGTATGATCATCTATTCTGACCTTCTGCACAATGCAGGCCACAAAACCTCACCCACCCACTCCAGCAATAAGCCTCCAAAGTATGACTGAGTTATTAAAGACCTCAAATCATAATTTAAAGACTTTAAAATACAGAGAATTCACCAGCAGGTGAGCCATTCCCAATGCTACAGAGGAAGGCGAAAAACCCTCAAAGCCCTAGCCAATCTGCCTTGGTGGAGAATTCCTTCCTGACCCTAAATATGACGATCAGTTAAACCCTGAGCATGTGGGCAAGTCTCACCAGCCAGTCACTCAAGAAAGATTTTTCTGTAATAATTCAGAACCCACCCCATCTACCCCTCCCCCCCCTTTCTTAAGCCACTGGCATATCCACCACCAGTAGTCAAAGATCAGCCAATTACCCAACTAGGCCATCCCATCATACCATTCCCTCCATAAACTTATCAAGCTCAGTTTTGAAAGCAGTTATGTTTTTTGCCCCCACAGCTCCCCTTGGAAGGCTATTCCAGAACTTTACTCCTCTGATGGTTAGAAACCTGCATCTAATTTCAAGCCTAAATTTCCCTAATGCAGTTTGTAACTATTTATTCTTTTGTCCATATTGGTGCTGTACTCAAATAATTCTTCTCTATCCATGGTATTTATCCCTCCGATGTATTTATAGAGAGAAATCATATCTCCCCTCAATCTTCTTTTGGTTAGGCTAAAGAAACCAAGCTCAAGTCTCTTCTCATAAAGCAGGTTATTTGCTCTCCTTTGAGAGTTCTCTTGATTTCTAATTGCCCCACTTCTGTGTATGTGTTTACAGGGTCACCACAACTCCCTTTCTCTCTTGTTTCCTGGATTTCTCTCTCTCTCGCTCACCCTCACAGATGCACACAGTCTCCTACCCTGACCTCCTTGCTTCTTCATCCCCCAATACCCTCCTACCAGTCCTCTTCATTACTAGGTTTAGTGCTTTCCCATCTCTTTTATTTGTCTGTGTAAATTGAAGCAAGCCTGTTAGTTGCTTGGGTGGAACACACTGTTTTATATGTGCCATAAAAGGAAAGAGTTCTGTAAACAATATTATTTTTAATACAATCCCAGGCTTTGGCAGGCCAGCTGTTTTTGTGTTGTCTTAATTTAATCAGGCAATCAGTTCTCTCAAGCAGCGACAGGAATGAAAAGCATTAGCAAGGAACTGAGAAACTGGTGGGAAAAGAAATGGCTTCCATCAGATGCTTCCCAATATGTTGATGTGAGAACACAGGCCAAGGTCCGTGGGGAGGAGTTCCCAAGATGGTTATTTAATGAAGAGTTTTGTCACAACACAAACCATGTGTCATTTCTGCATTTCCACCATCATATCAGAGGATGAGATGGAAGTGACCCTGAATTACTTCTAGTCTATTCCCTTGGCCAACATAATCCTCTTGTCTACAGCATGTTACCATAGAGATGGAGCAATGCCAGGAGCTCAGATCTGAATGCCTCAGAGATGTTTTGGTGGCTTGAGCTGGATGCCTTGGATACGAACAAATGTGAAGACCTTTTCATAGCTTGCCCTTCCCCTGGTTTGCTCCACTAACAAAGCCTGGCTCACTGCTCATTTGACTCTGCTCTCTTCTTTCCGGCTGACCTATATACCAGGAGTTCCACTCTCCATTTATACCACTAGTGCCACTCTCCATTTAAACCTCACACCCCCAAAAAATTCACTTCACCCATGCCCCCCCCCCAAATATCAACCAGCTGCCACCAACCTTTCACTTAGACAAAAATGAAAGGCTAAAACAGTTCATCATAATGATGAATAAGAAAAACAGTTTAAAAGATGAGTGAGAATAGTCCCTCGTCTCACATAACATTGGTGTCTCAGGCCTTCATCTGTCTGCTTATAATGCAAGCTCCTCAGGACAGGAACTCTGTCTTTCTTTGTGCTTCATTCACTGCCAGCTCTTCAACAACATTAACCCAAAATTATAACCTGCCTTACAATTATCTGTCACATTCCAAACTACAAGGGGCCTGTTGTGCAGTTCCAGATTGGACATGGCCAAAATCCCATAACAACTAATAATTTAATAGTGCTCAGAGTCCTTTTCAGGAATCTGGGCCCCCATTATGCTGGGCATTGTAATAAGAAAGAAAGTCTTTGTCCCAAAGAGCTTACAGTTGTAGCATATGATGAGGCAGCAGGTGGTTAGAACAAACCATCAGTGTCAGGGGGAACGGGACACAGCAAGAGTGAAGTGCTAATGCTTAGTGTAATAGGCAGCAGCAGGTTTCCTCAGCTCTAGACAGCAGAGATTTCATGGAAACTCGTGGGAGCCGCTAATTAGGGAAGATTTCCATCATTCAAGATCCAGGAAATGGCACAGAAATTGGCTGTTCTCAAGAGATTCCAGTCATCCTGAAACGAATTCTCATGAGATATTTCAGTGCTGTCAGTTGACCCTGGCCTGGATTCCATCTCAAACCCCAGGCTGAACTCATTGTAGATCTGACCACTATCTACTTGTCCTGGATCTCCTTTCTATTATTAGCTACATTGCACCAGTGCATGCAAGAACCCGTCATGGACCAGGGTCCAATTGTGCTGTGCACTATAAACACATGCTTTGTCCCTTTTCCTCCAAGAAGGGGGCTTCCAGAACAGTGTTTCTCAATGAAAAAATTACTTAAGAATTGCTAATCACATGCACAGCATGACCAAATTGTTGCTTAATCATGTTTGTTCAGAGTTGCAAAATAATTTTGGAAAATTACATAGCACATTTTAATATCTTAAAAAAGACGCATGTTGAAGAGCAGCCATAAATAACACCAGTAAAGCAAATATGGTGTTCTGCCCTGTAAAGGAATTAATTAGTATTTAAATGACTGGAAATCGCTTGAAGTTCTTTTGCTACCATTAATCACTTTCAATTACTACTGTAATTATAAGTCATCTTTTCTGTTTGGGTGGCTGCTGCGGGGACTTGAACCAAGGACCCGCCATTACAAAAGCAAAAATGATACTCCTTCAGTCAGCTAGCCTGTGGTGCTCTTGAAGGCACTACCGCAGAGCATCTATGAAGTGCTTCAATTCTAAGGGTAGGGAGAGACAGACACATTCCCCTTTTACTTTTCCCTGTCTAATTCCATGGACTTTGCACAGTCACTCCTGATCTACAGCAATGTAAGTGAGAACAGAATTAGGCTGGTAGGTAGATATTGCCTCTTCTAGTTATTAGAGGATAAAGCCTAATATTATGTCTTGCCACAAGGCAATAAAAGCCTAGATGCTGTACTTTTTCCTGTAAAAACAGCTTTTCATCAGGAGACACATCAGTTTGATTTAGTATAGCCAGCAGAATAGGAGCTCTCTTGTAACAAGGGTTGGAAGCAGAGGGCCAATTCTGTCCTCTCTCAGCATGAGCTGCCCTTTCCTTTTTCAAGTAGCTGGCATCTATGCTGGTTCTATCTTTCTCTCTTTAATTTTTTTTTTTTTTTTTAAAAGAGGATGCCCAGCAGCACCCAGTGACTATGGAGCAGCACTACAAGGTGGAGCTTAAAGGAAGCCGAGTTGAAAATTGTCCTCTGTCTCACAGGGACAGAAAGATGCTAAAAAAACACGGTTATTTTTCAAGAGGCATTTGCAGCCTGGCCCTGAGGTCGGTGAGCTTGTGACCACCCAGGCCAGGGTCTTCCAACCACATGTAGATCAACACAACGAATCAACGCACAAGCAGTACCCTATCAGAACAAGGGAAGGCCTCATTCAAGGTGCACGGACTTGGGTATTCCAACACCCCAATTCCTGCTATAGCTAATCATGTCACTATTCCATTTAGTGTCGCATCTCATTTAGCCTCACATCCCGTTTCTGACAATACTTGATGCTTAAAAGGAAGATGCAAATGTACAAGGCAGCAGGGGAATAGAAAAATTCCTTTCTGGTTCTTGTGGTGACAATTCACATGGAATTTGATTGGATTCTCTTTATCTTAGCCCAAATAGTGATCATGAAATCATCCAGATCTTTTTGAAATCCACCCACATACTTTAGGTCAAAACAGCCCAGGATAGTCTGTCTTCTTCCTTCAAATTAAACATGCTGCATTCTGCCATCTTCCTGGTACTTGGCTGAGCCGGGCCTGTCTGGCAGGGTCAGATCGACATTAAAGCTTACTTATTTTTCAGGCAATTTCTGGAGTCTGGGCCAGAAGTCATTGATCTTGTAACTATACAGGACCAGACCCTTTCAAATCAATAATATAAATCGAAATTTAGGAAAACAACCCAGCCAGCATGATTTTGGGAAGGAGTGGAGGAAGGTGGCCTCAGATGCAGAGCTGCTAAATAGCAATGGATAAACCTGGGGAGTCAAGATCTGCTCAGGTTGCAGAGTTCCCATCCGCATCCAATCTCTACTCAAAGGATTCAAGAAGTTCAATTTGGAGGAGCTTCCAAAACCATGGCCTAAGCCTTCTCTGAAATATCTGCAGCTCTTGGGCCTGGGAAAGAGGGCTGTAGATCACAACAGGACAGGCTCTCTCATGAAATGGTTGTCCTTTTCTGTTGTACATTGGCAAGGAAGATCAGTAGAGATGCTTACACTGTTGTAACACTTCCTTGTCTGATGCCAACCTGAAATGCAGTGACAGCAGCAATGTGTATTATTATTAACCAAACCGATTCAGACCGAAGTAAATCTTTAATTCAGGTTGTGTCACTTGGGTGACAGTTTAGTTTGGCTCTGATTCTTTGCTGATCCATTTTGCTCAGCCTAGCATCAAGGCTGAATTTTAGACTCCTCACTTTGCCTTCGGAAAAACTGTTGATTGCATGAAAACTCAAAGGACAACATTTTCTCTTGGATTTAGCAGCCGAGTTTCTCATGGCCATCAGCTGTGGACACTTCAAAGGAAGTTCAGACTGCAGCTTGGGAAGCTCCTCCAAACTGAACTTCTTAAACCGCCTCTGAACAGATGGGCCTAACCATGAAAGGGGTCAGAACACCACACAGAGCTACAAGGGTCACAACGGGTGCTTGCCTCTCCAACAGACAGTGCCAAAACCCTGCCATCCCAGCATGCCCAGGCTTTGTGGATGTTCAGATCTGGAGAGCCAAACATCTCATCTCCCTGTCAAATGTCAACCTAGCAATCCACCAGAACAGATCTGGATCCAGGTATGAACTTGGCAACCTGAGCAGCTCTCGTTTCCTGAAATTCATCTACTGCCATTTAGCAGCTCGGCACCTGAGTTACTCAGCCACCTTCCTCCCCAAAATCATGCTGTGCTTCCTCCTAATTAACAGGCTTCATTTTGCCTTCTTTCCAGTACTCAGCTGAGCCCACCCTCCCTCCTCTCCTGCTTATTCTGTTCTCTGAACTAATTGCCAAGCGTCTGCACCCTGGGAGTCTGCTGCTGTTGGAGAAGATTAGTATTTTTACGGGAGGGGGGGAGATTAAAAAAAAAAGATTGTGTTTTTTAAAGCAGATGAAAGGAGAGCCCAAGGAGATGTGCATTTGACTCTCAAACATGCTCCTTCAAGTCTCCCTCAGCAGTACTTAAAGGCGTTTCCAAAGCAAGACTTTATGAATGCTAAATGAACCCAGTGCCTTGTTCCTTCTCACAAGAAAGGGAAAACTTATCTTTCATATATGCTATTTCCTTTCTGGCTGACACTGTGCATCATGCATCTCTACTTTCCGCCTCACTTCAGAGGCAAACACTGACCTTCACAAAGTCACAGAAAGAGTGTTGGCTCGTCCAGCCCATGTAATATCCTGCAGTAGGGCGGGATGCAGAGATGAGCTGAAATGGGCCAGGAGCCTGCTCGGATCCAAATGGCTAAGCTAAAAAATACCCACCCTGCTCCACGCTAATCAGTGCCAGAAGTTTTGTGGTCCCATGGCCTCATGGAAAGAACGCAGGGCTGTGAGCCAGGAGTTCAGTTATCTATCTATGTGGCCGCCTTCACTGAATTATTTCTATTGGTTGCACTGAGAGACTCTGACTGAAATCAGGACCCTATAGTGCTAGATGTTGTACATACCATAGTGAAAGTCCCTGCCTGAAAAGCTTATGTCCTAACCAGACCAGACAAAGGGTAGGAGGGGAAACAGAGGAAGTGTTTCGCGCAAGGTCAGCAGCCGAACTGGGGCAGAAGACAGATTTCCCTACTCACAATCCAGTATTGGATCCACACAATATTTATGAATTGATACTCTCAGTGCCCTGCTGAGGGAAGGAAGGACCATTATCCCCATTTTATAGATGGAAAACCAAAGCTCATGGTGATGATGTGCTTTGTCCAAGGTCACACAGAAAGTCTTTGGCCGAGATAGAATTCGGCCAGATCTCATAAGACCTAGTCCAGAATGTTAACTGCAGGATCATCCATCCTCTTAGGTCCTGGGTTCCAGTCCTGCTCTTGTGCCTAACTCCCTGTGAGATGCTGGACAGTCAGTTCTTCTCTGCACTGCACTGTCCCCGTCTGTCAGATGGGGAGAACATATAACTATCTTCACAGGAGTGTTGTGTATGCAACGAAGTAGACGTCATGGGTGAAAACACCCACCTGATAGAGGTGCTGTAAATTTAATTAATGACTGTCTGCACTGTTTGAGATTGTTAAGTGTAGTGTAATTGCTAACTGTTATTAGCTCTTCAGCTACAGCAGTTTGTTACGATTGTGATCGACATCGCTCTGCCATGCAACCGGATCCCAAAGCGCTTTATAATAAAATGTATATTTTGACTTTATTCTCTGTGTATTTCCAAGCTGTCTACAAGGCTGGATAAAGAATGTCATCACTACCTCTGCTTTACAGGTGGGGAAACTGAGGCAGAAAGAGGCAAAGTAGCTCACCCAAGGTGACAAAGCAAGTCAGCAGTGGGTTGCCTGATTCCTTTCTGCCTCTGTTGAGCCCTAATCATTGAACTGCAAACTGTGCATACTTGAATTGTTTCTCATATTGCTCAGATTCTTCTATTGCCCCCATCCGTGGAGTAGCTACATGCTGTATCTTCAATCATGACTGAAATGCAGCTACCTCTGGTGTGGAACATGGCAGCTATTTAGTCTTCACCAAGAATTTTGTATCCAGATAGAAGAGAGAAAAGTTTGTTTTCTTTTAAAGCAGCTATGATGTTGGGATTCACCTACAGCATGATATTAATGCCCTGTCACAAAAAGAACCAGGAGATCTTTACCAGCCATACAAACTGATGCATACAGCCAGACTGGTACATACAGCCAACTATGTGCTCTGTGCTCGCAAACAATGAGCCCCCATTCATTAAGAGGCAGACACTTTCCCACACATGGTCCTTTAAGCAAAAAAGAATCTTCAGATGGATTAATAGCAAGGAAGGGACCCAAACTTGGTTCTGTCTCCTTCTGCTGGCTGGAAGTGGTAAGTGTAAGAACAGTCCAAATATGACAGCGTGAAAAATGTTTTGCAGAGGCAACCGAGCAGAGGGGCCAGCAAGTGATGAATTGGAGGCTATCAGTTTGGGCTCGCCCTCTAAATCCTCATTAAGTCGAGGGTTGAGGCATCGTACATTAATCCAAAACATATCCCCTTTGGCCTAAACTAATAACTAACTGTGGTATAATTCATGAAGAACAGGGTGGGGCTTTCCCGCGCTGAGTAACCAGTGAATAAAACATCGCCCACAAGTCTGTTAGGCTAATTTTAAATCCTGGCAATTCAGCTGCAATTCAGCGAGATAAGAGTCATTTATTAAAAGCCACAGATCATTAACCCAAATGCCACCAGCAGATTTACTCAGTGAAAGGGGGCTGGGTGTGGCTCTCAGAGGGACCAGAACTGCTCCAGAGGAAATGAGAGCAGATTGGTTTCACCCGAGTAGAAAAATTGACTGGGCTCCTGCCCTCACCTAGTGCAAAATGCAGCAGGTCAGATCTCAATCGATGCTGATCAACTCCTGCAGAGGATTTGACCTGAGGACCTTGCAGTCACCTCCTACTTACACAATAGCTCCCTGGGGTTACACAGAGCCTGAGAGAGAGCCTGAGCACTGCTCCAATTCGAGCCTGGATACATTCTTTAAGAGGACACTAGTTGGAACTGCAAAACCAAGCACTGCCGTACAAGGGGCCTCAGCAATAGGCTCTTGCTAAACTTGCTGGTCAGCACCGTGCCCCAGCTGGCTGGGTGGAAACAACACCATCCTCAGCAGCACCTGGGGGAGATCAGAGATGGCCCCAGATCTCGACCTAACTTTGCCCTTATATCAGGTCAAACCAACCCCCTGGATCTCAACTCCTCTGAGAACCAGAATACACCTAAAAAAATTGCCACGCAGGCCCCTTCTGTTACCAGAGATGAGGCAATGATTCAGAAATAGGATTTGTTTCTTCCTGCTGCAGAGAGGCTGAAAGTCTGCAAGCAAAGGAGAGAGAGACGGGGAGAAAGACTTTCTGACACGATAACAGGTCTATTTAAGAACAGCCAGTGCCTGCCAAAAACTACCAGATTGTGCCACTAGCTTTCTCTCCTCCAAGCTGCTTCTTGACATCTCTGTCAGATCCCCTTCTGCTGTGCTGTTACACCTGCATCTCTGGGGCTCGTGGGATGACTGGCTTAGCCATAGTGGGGAGAAGGTGACGGCAGAGGCCTCAGGACAGAGGCATGTTGTGGGGGGTGGGGGGTGGCAGGTCTGGTTCTCAATGCAATACAAGAAAATAAAGGAAGATACAAACAAACAGGGTAAGTGCCCCTCAGACATCTCTCTCTCTCTCTTTGTTGGTTTACTTTGTCCAAAGCCATCAGAGCACTGTGGTTTATGTCCATCCCATGTTGGCATCTGCTCCTATGGCAGGTAGAAAAGTACTGGTGATCTCTTCACTCACCCCCAGCCCTCCTTCGTCACACCCCCCCAACAGCAAGACTCCTGCTGGCTCATGGCAGAGTAACAGAGCACGCTGTCAGGCTAGATTATGCTTTTTTCCATGTGCCAGCCTATGAGCCCCCTTAAAAAGCAGTGATTTACTGGGGGCAGACCCACTGCTTTGATGGCCTCTTTGTGCTATCAGAGAGGTAATGAGGAATCAGGCCCTTGTCCCTGACCTGAACCCTTTGACCTCAGGGATGACACTGACAGACACCCACTGGCGCACCATATACACCAAGGAGAGCACAGCTTCCTTAAGAAACTAACATAGAAATGGACATGAACACATGCACTTCCATGAAGGCCCCCACAGTGACTCTGCCCGTGTAAAAAGCATTCTGGCACAAAAGAGTTGAATGTGGTGTGTAGAAAGGGCTGCAATTAGACATAGATGCTAGAGGCCCGTGCCTTGGGCCCTAGGATTCCTGAAGTCATGTAATTATGTCAGAATCTCAGCTTTTTTGTTATTGTTGCTCCTAAAGGAAGTTTCCCGTGGTTGGGAGGAAGCGCTTGAAAATATGACTCCAGTGTCACTGGTGTTGGGATCTCTGCAGAGAGCCTGAAGCAATAGATGGGAGCTCCCCCTTTCACTTTAACAGGGCACTCACTCCATGACCCAACATTCTGCATGCCCTGCCCGCCCCACTCCAGCAGGGGGATCTGGGTGAGACAGCGGCAGGAGAAGAGTTCAATGGGCCCTGCTCACCCACCCAAGCAGACACATGCCAGCTACTGCTGGGGTAGGAACAGAGGGTCCCTCACTGCCGCCACGTCGCGGTTACCCTTTGTTGTCTTTGCTGCTACTGCTCCCCAGGCCTAGGAATTTCTCCATTATGACTCCTGGAGGGAAAAGAGCCCCTGCTGCTTCCTCTGAGCTGGGAGGGGCATTCCAAGGGAGGAGGGAATACACTAGTGTCCTAAGGTCCTAGCTGACCCTAGCCCTGCTCTGTGTACAATGTGGTTGCTGGATCCCATAAGTTAAAAATCCAGCCCCCGATGCTTAGACAGTGTTCCATGGGGATATCCTCCCCTCCCCCCAATCCCCGTCAACCCAATGCTTTTGGTGAAAAGCTCTACCTGCAAACCAGCTCTCACCAGCTGTTGGGAAGCTGCAGTGGGGTGAATTCACCTTCCTTCCCTTTCAGTGCTGTTTGCTCGTCCCAGTCTTCCCCAAGCCAGGAAGCTGTGGCATGCTTCCCTCCTGTTAAGTTTTCCCTCCTTGCCCTCTGGCAAGGATAGATCAGAAATGGCAGCAATCCTTAAATTCTGACCATGCTGTGAGACAACACCACAGCTGGGACCCGGCTGCATCTCTGCAAGCTGTGTTACGTTGTCCAACATGTGCCACACTTGTGGCTGGAGTGGCACCATCCGAGATAGCTTCATTCCTGATGGCAGCCAGGGATACCCATGGATCCTGCTGCCCTCCTAGCCTCAGTGACCATCCCTCTAACTGAGCCCATTGCCTGCTGCATTGACCTCAAGAGTCAAAAGAGCTCAAGGCGTGGCCTACTGTTCATGGCTATTTCCAAGCAGGCAAAAGTCATAGACCCAACTGTTAACATATCTTAGAACAAACAGGCATGCATGCACTTTGACAGTTACCCCACCAACCTGCTCAGGCCAGGGGAACAAACAGAAAGGGAGAAGGGGGGGGCTGGCTGAAGGTGGTCACAAACAATGGTCTGAGCACAGGCAGGGGAGAAGGGAATTCCTGGGCTCAAATCCAGACTCTAACACTGCCTCCATCAATAGCCTTGGGCCAGTAACTCAAGGCCTGGTCAAGGACACAGTCCCATCTCAGTCCCCCTCTCATGGGGTTCGTACCAGTCTGAACCTTCCTGATCATTGCCCAAACAGTACAGACCACTGTGCACAGCCCCAGTAGAGTCTGGACCTCTCTCCACTAAGTACAGACTTGTCTATTCTTTCCCATAAGGTTTGGTGCCAACCTGTAGGCTGACTGATAGCACCTTTCATCATACAGGGTGACCTGAACCTTCCTAGAAGGGTTTTTGCATCTCCCCAGTTTGATCTTCAGACCAGTCTGAACCTTCCTAACCACTACCGTCCCTCCTGCCCCAACAGAAGGCGATACAGACATAGAAAGGCAGTGACACTTTGCTGAGCAGCCAGCAGAGGATGGTGAGGAGAAAACATTTGTACACAGAATTCATTCCAGCACGGGAAATCCAAGAAGAGGCTATTGAGCACTAACATCCAACAGAGCCTTTCACCTGCACACATGAGAGACAGTCCAGAGTTATGACAATGTCTCCCTTTATAGTCAGAGCTGAAAGGCACAGCGGAAAGGTGAATTAACATTTTAAAAGAATGTAAAAGCCCACAGTTGTTCTAATGATGATTAATAGGGAGCTATAAGGGAGGCCATGACCTGATAGTGTCATTAAATGGATTGGCAGGTTTCTGAGCATTAATTATAAATAGCCATAGGAGTGCTACTACTTAGCGGGATGATGATAAATCCAAGGCCCAGAGAAAGGCGGGACAGGGAGTTACAGACAAAGAGAAGTTTGTGCATGAGAAAGAAAAGAAAAAGAATTGTGTATGTTGGAGATGGAGGGATGGAGAAACTGGATAAATGATAGATTAGACTCTGCCAGTCATCCACATTTTCTAAATGTTTTATATCCCAAAAGCTATAAAAGCAATATTCCTTTCTGGCCTTAGTGAAGCCATTTCTGTAAGGCAATCACATCTGTTTCCTCAGGGATTTGAGCTGAAATGTGCTTTGGCGCTATTTTCCTCCCCCCCCCCCTTTTTATATTTACTCTCTAGCCTGCCACTGAAGAAGGGTCAAAGCATGCATACAAATGGAGAGGGGGGAAAAAAACAGTCAGTGATCAGTAGAGCTAGACAGACAGGAACAAGAAGTGGCCACAAGCTTCTCCAAATCCCCCAGCCCGTTAGCAGAGAAAGCGCGAGCTGCAATAATCAGAAGCTGATTAGGTTTCACTACTGTTTAGCTGTTATGGTTGATGTTTCCCGAGCTTTAATGTGCATTATTCTCCAGTTGCATGGATATTATGAAAGCATGTGTCCTGGGGCAATGTGTCACATATTACTTCAGTTTTGCTGAGCCACTCGTCCTGCTCATGATTCGTTTCATTCTATATCAATGACATCTCCATGGTTATACTAGCTACATTATCGTCCCAAGAACTCAGGGTGAGGTTTTTCCTAGTGCTTATGTCTTAGGAGCAAAAGGCCCCATTGAAAGTCCATGGGATTTGTGCTTCTATAAACCTCAATTTAGGTGAAGACTAAATGAATTGGTCAGTATGGCCACATACCCCAGCCCTCTACTAGATGCATTCAGAACTACTCAACTATGGGTCATAAGCTCTGCACTGGTAGGGGAGAGTCTTCTTCAACTCAGAACTGATTAGAAAATGGCAACTCCTCCTCTCACACACACACGGAAGTTGGAAATGTTTTGTGAAAAAAAATGTTAACATGTCAGTGCACTTGGACCTAACTGTTATTCAGCCCCCTTCAGGTTGGATTCTGATTTCAGTGACTCTGATATCACTCCACTCACTTTCAGTAGGGTTACTCCAGATTTTACAGCAAACACTTGCAGCAGAAACTGGTCCTTAAAATATATGCAAATGGAGTCTTTAAATTTCCTTGTGTTCTGCCGGGGATTTTTGATCTTGGAAAGTGAATTCAACTGAAGAATGAGTGAAAAACCCACTTCTCTCCTGGATGATGAGAAGTGTAATGCGCGCACACACTTATTTATATCCCAAGTAGCGACTGACTTCTGAGGATACATTGCTAAATAACTTTTCTGTGTCACAAAAACTACTTAACACCTGCTGTTGCTACTCAACAACAAACTGTTTAAAGCACCAAAAATGGGCTATGGTTCTTAGCAATCATAGGAAACAAAAAGGATAGGTATTTTTTCTAATTTATGGATGCTTATCTGACCTGAACCAGACTTCTGAACCCTTTCAGTGTCATCATTTGAAAGACCAGTCTGGCATGCACTATCTTAGCCTCTTTAGAAGGTTTCAATTAGAGAGTGAGCGAGCCCAAAGAGGATAATATTATAAACAAAATGTCTGTGGGGGAACCTGGATTTTGCATCAGTTGGAGTGGCATTGAAAATACACACCAGTGCTGCCTGAGTGGGTACATCTAGGGATCCCTGGCAAGCAAGGCCTCTCACTAACGCTGGTCAGAAAGCTTTGATGGAACCATTCTCTGTCAGAGAACGCCGTCTGAGAGAAATCGAGACACTGCGAAATTGTGGCAATATCACTGAGGTGTTTTGCGGAGAAAAAAAAGGGGGAAGAAAATTTGGCCAGGGTTAAAAGGTCCCTAAGATAGGTAATATTGGCTTTAAGAGGCTTTGGCCCATGCTCTCATTCAGGTCCCTCAAGCATCTTGTTTGCCAATAACTAGTGGGACCAGACAAGCAGGAGTGAGTCTTAAGAAACTGCCAAATCCTAAGGTTCCTGCACTACATTTATTACTCTCTTTTTACTCAGCTAGTGGGAGTCTTGCCTGAATAAAGGAACAGGACAAACCCAGTAAGGACCTCAGGTTCTTCATAAGGACTCCCACCAGACACCATGGCAAACACCACTTTGGCATCCGTGACATCAGACCAGACCAAGTCCTTAAAGCAAGGTGCCTGGGGTACTATTCCCTGTTCTGCAGAGGGCCTACACCAGTGGTGGCGAACCTATGGCACGCGTGCCAGAGGTGGCACTCGGCGCCCTCTCTGGTGGCACGCACGCCCAGGGGCAGACCTGTAATGATGCGAGGTCTTCTGCTGAGACCCGAACCAGCTGGGGGATCCGGTGGCGGCAGAAGCTCCGGCGGAGCTTGTGCCACCACCCGAACCCCTGGACTGAGCTGGGGGGCCGGCTCCGCTTCCAGCCGGCCCCCCAGCTCAGCTCCCGGGCTTCGGGTGTCAGCAGGCGCTGCAGCGCTTAAGCGCCGCAGTGCCTGCTGAGACCCGAACCAGCTGGGGGATCGGGTGGCAGCAGAAACTCCGGTGGAGCTTCTGCCGCCACCCGAACCCCTGGACTGAGCTGGGGGGCCGGCTCCGCTTCGAGCCGGCCTCCTAGCTCAGCTCCCGGGCTTCGGGTGTCAGCAGGAGCCGCGGCGCTTAAGCGCCCCAGCGCCTGCTGAGACCCGAACCAGCTGGGGGATCGGGTGGCAGCAGAAACTCCGCCGGAGCTTCTGCCGCCACCCGAACCCCTGGACTGAGCTGGGGGGCCGGCTCCGCTTTTGTTGTTTTTTCTAAACTAAAACCTCAGTATTGGCACTTTGCGATAAATAAGTGGGTTTTGGGTTGCAGTTTGGGCACTCGGTCTCTAAAAGGTTCGCCGTCACTGGCCTACACCAAGGAAATTGCATGTCAGCTCTCGGAAGGGATGCCACTGGTTCACAGACATGGAGCACTGAGTGTTATGCACTTGGCATGCAATTCTATTGGACTAGACAGCCCAGGCTACGGCATCAGTTGCATGCTATGAGATTCCTTGTGCTCAGCTGGGAAAAGTCAGTGCATCTGAATTGTGAACAAACACCCCTCATAACTTTCGGCTCTGATTTTCGAAGCTACTTAGGAAATTCGGGTGCCGGCTCGTGTGCATTTTAATGGCTGTAAACCGAAGTCCTTTAGGCAACATCACAAACCTTGGCCGCGGTTACTGTGTACAAAATGAAGACAGTGTATATATACATAAACCCAAATCATTGGAATAATGGATATTCCTGGGTTTCTCTTTTTATTAAGTGTCATTTCCTTGCTAGGCCCTTCCTTAGCAAGTCATTATTTCAGCTGATTGGAAAATAGCATTGAAAGACCAGGTTCTCCAGTATAATTTTCTTCATATCCTATTAGTTGCAATACAATTACAGCAAATACATCAACTCCTGGTCCCAGCAGCTGCTGGAAGAAGCCACCTATTAAAAAGGCAGCTTATTAATGGAATTGTACATCCAGGATTAATCGGCTTGCATTGGCCATTTACATTTCTCATTCCACAAGCACTTTTGTTTGCTTAATAGGCTGAAGTAGCTTGAAAATGACACAACTTAGCGCTTCCCCCAATTGCTGCACATATTGGCAGTAAATTTAATATACCTTCCCCTCTTTCATTCTGAAGTGCTGCTCTGGGATAAAATCTGGCAGATGCCACCAGGGAAATACAAGCAGCAGAGACAGGGAGGAGAGGAGTAGGGAGGGGGAAGAATGGGCTCTCCCCTTCTGAAGAGTGGGGCAGAGCCGGGAAGGGGATTTGAGGGTGGAAACCTCACTTAGTTGATGATGTGGTAGCTAACAGAAATGAGAGGAATTTTAGGGATAGAAGAGAACACCAATATGATCATCTAGTTTCAGAGAGAGAGAGAGAGAGAGAGATCAAAAGCAGGAAAGATGATAGCAAGCTAGCCAACTAGCATGATGGTATGTAGGTAGGTAGATGCCATGCACAGCAGTATATTATAGGTAGGGTAGAGAGCGTGCCTTGGTGATAGGTAGATAGACAGATCAATCCTTCTTGGTGATTGCTGCCTGATTTTGGAGATTCCTCCCCACCCGTGCCCACCAAAGTCTGGATGTATTAGTCATCTGGCCATAAGACAAATTGCAGGCAATTACTGGTGGGCATTTGCAAAAGAGACAGATTGATGGGCTAGATACATGAGGGATCTGTTGATTACTTAGCCTAGTTGCTGGGCTATTGTTGATGACAAGGAAAGGTGGCTTGTCCATTGCTGTTTGGCTAGTCCATTCATATAGGACAACATTTTCTTATGGTTGGTTTGTTTTTATTTTAAGTAACACAAAAGGCCAGGGTTGGAAAAACCTATAGAAAATATTTTTTTTAAAATGATACAGAGTACTGCCCCCTGCTGCATTCCTTGGCACAATTGTCACAACATTAAGCAATCACTCCTTGGCTATGTCTACACTTGTAAATTTAGGTTGACTTTAGCTACGTCGACTTAGCATGTCTACACCTAAATTTAAAGTCGACTTTGGGGGGAAACTTACAAAGTCGACCTAGAGTGTCCACACTGGACACCTAGGTCGACTTCTAGGGGCTAGGGGGACCTTGGGCAGGTCCACGGGGCCAGCGGGCACCCCTTGCCCAGTGCCAGGGGGCTCAGCCTTTGCCCCATTGTACATGGGTACAATGGGGCAAAGGGGGACAGGGACACTCGCAGGGCATAGGGGCAAGGTGGGCAGGGCTCTGCCCTGCCCTTTGGGGGGGCATGCCAGGCTCCCCCTGGCAGGGTGGGCAGTGGTGGAGTCTTGGAGTAGCCTTAAGTCGATTTAGGGCTACTCCAGGTCTACACTGGCTTAAGTCAACTTGAAAAAGTCGACTTAAGCCTTAAGTCGAATTAAAATGAGGTTTTATAAAGTCGACTTAATTTTCATTAAGTCGACTTAATTTTCCTTAAGTCAACTAAAGCAACTTGCTTAAATCGACTTAAGGAAACTGTAGTGTAGATGCAGGATAAATTAAGTCGATTTAAGCCAGCTTAAGTCGACTTAATTTACAAGTGTAGATGCACCCACAGTGAGCTTAGAAGGTGAGGGATCTGAGCAGGGTTGTCCAAGATATTGCTGATTTTATTTGATAACCAGCATTGATGGAGAGGACACAGGGGTGTTGCTTGGCAAACAGCAATAGCCCTTCACTCCATGCTGTCTCCCAACAAGGACCATGGTCTGATGGTTCGAATAGAGCAGTGGAAGCCAGGTCTGCTTAAAACTATATTTGTGGCTCTTGCACTCGCTTAGAGTGGGATTTTGGACAAGACAAGTCTAACTGCTTGTCTACACAGCTTTATCTTTACATAGGTTGTTAAATCAATGTAGCTTAATCAAGCATAACAAGTCAAGTGGCTGCTCCTACTTTTCTTTAAACCAGACTTACTTTGGGTTCATTTGGAATTGGTATAGGCTGAACTGAACTAGAAATGTACACGCAAATGTCTGCACCTGTTTAACTAGATCAATTTAAAGTGTAAGTCAAGTCAACCTCGTGTGACTGTCTTATGTACAACTCTCAGGTTCCCCACCTGTGAAATGGGGTAATGACGATAACTGTTTGGGAGCCTCTCACCAGTGTTTTTTCCACTGGAAAATTCTGGCTCATCAAAACCAAGAGTTTCTGTAGGAAACTGTCAGATTCAATTCATCTCCCCATTTTGAAGAAAAATAGAAAATTGTCAAAACATCCCATTTGGTCATTTTCTACCTGAAAAAGTTCCATTTGGGGGTTCAAACAACTTCTCATTTATAAATTTTAATTAATAAAAATGTAAAGAAAGTTTAAAACGGTCAACATTATAGCTATTTGGACACTTCATCTCAATATGGGATGGAAACATTCAAAATCTCAACCATTACAGCAAGTCACAGAAACCATTCCCCACTAGCTATGGTGATGATTGCATCCTAGCTCCTGGGGCTGTAACTCGTCTCAGTGAACTAATGCTTGGGAAGAACTTTGAGATCTTTGGATAAAAGGCCCAATCCAAGTGGAACATCTTCTTATAGGCTCTGCCCTGTTGCTGCCCATTGTACTGCTGTGGTGCAGAACTGGGACCTGACTTGCTGGTGGCAAGTAAATGCAGAAGCAAAGGGAATGGTACTTTAGTAATAAGCCACAGGACACTATCTCTGAACTGAGAGGCATACATACACATGTGCTGCTTAACCATAGAGCCACCTAACATGCCACATTTCCCATACCCCAGTGAGCCTTGCACATAAAAGCCAGACCTTCGAATGGATTTTTATTGAATGCACATCTTTCACACACACACCCCACTGCCCAATGGGGGAGTTGTGTGTGGGTCATTATTGATGGACACCAGTGGAACATTAAACCCCAAACTTCCATTCCCAGTCACTGTTCCTGCAGTTAGAGCAAGGGTTGCAGTCTCCCAGGGAGAAGAATACCTCAGCAGCAGAAGTCAATGTGTGTGAAAGCGCAGTAATATAGTATGACTTTTTCTTTTTAATGATATTTTTCTAGCCAAGTAGGAAGAAAAGACTCCATTAACCATACTACAAAGGCATCTACTTATTAGTATTTTAGAACAGCGGCAAAAACATTTCTTGAATCTAATTATTGCTGACAAATATGAAAATTGAAATCAAAGTTAAATTTTCAGCCACAGTACCTCGCCTGGCAGTGGCTCACTGGCTCCCCAACTAGTGCATGAACACATTTACTCAGCCAATAGCTCTGCCGCAGATTAGATATTTTCCTCTCCCCTCCACCCCTCTATGTTTTGAAGCATTAATTTTGACACATTCATCTCAACAGCCAATGCCAGGTAACTAACTTTATGTTTACCAAGCACAGGTGGTTGATGGATCCAAGCTAAATGTGCAGTGGTCTGAGGATGGGGGAAGGGAGGGGAGTGGTGGGAGGTGGGAAGAAGGGCAATTCTCTCTCTTTGCTTCCTTCTCCTCAATGTTAACACAAGTCATTGGAAATTCCTCATGATATAAAGGTTCTGAGAAAAGCCTTGTCAACATATTTCTCCCCCGCCATCCCGCTTTAAGCCCACCGTAAAAAAAAAAAAAAAATCAATCCTTTTTGTCATTTCACTCTGCTTGTGTGAATGTTTAATGGATGTCAAGGGAGCTAATGACTGCAGCTAAGAAATTCATTTTAGATTTGCTATTTATAAAGTACTCGGTGTTCAGGTGGGAAATTAACATACGGAAGAGGTAAGGGACCAAAAAAATAGGAGACCCGACAGGCTGCAGGGCCAGCTGATGGGCAAAGGCCTGACACAGCCTGCTTAGGAGATGTTTGAGTTACACGAGCACAGCTGGAGACAGGCCTCAGCCTTTCGGATGCAAGCAGCATCAGGCTGCTTTTTGGGTGAGGGTGAAAAAAGAGCAGGCATGCACTAATGTAACACAGAGATCCTTAGGCCTTGTCTATATTTAAAATTTTGGTCGAATGAGCTAGACCACTGAGGATGCGAAAAACCCACACTCCTGAGCGCCAGAGCTCCTCCTCTCTAACACCCAGATTAGGCATGACTAGATCAAAAGAGAATGCTTCTGATCCACAGGGAGGAGGTGGTGTTCCTGCACTGACAGAGAACCCTGACTGTCGGACTCCATCTACGCTCCAGGCTTATGCCAGCCTAGCTCAGAGCTAAGCGGATCACATCTTGGAAGGTAGCCATGCCTAGAGGCTGGGTCCCTCTCTGAGAGGCGACTGAGTGAGTCTGCATTCACTAGGGCAGTGGTTTTCAAACCACGGGTTGGGATCTAGTAGTGGGTCACAGACCCTCTGGTACTGGGTCATGACACCCCCTGCAGCTGCCACTGGCATGCATTGCTGAAAGATGTCAAGGTTGGGTCACGGGTATAAATGATTTTTTTCAACGGGGTCCCAAGAAAAAAGAGTTTGAAAACCACTGCCCTAGGCCATGCTCACACTGCCCTGGCACTTGCTGGCTTGACACTCATTCCCAGGAACGAATGATCACACGGACGCATGTACGCACCCTCTTTCCCAGCCACAGTGGATCTCTTGCCCTCATCCCCTAATTGACTTATTCACTGACTAGGCAGAAACACCGACAGCTGGAGGCTGGCTCACCACCCCTCATGGGATTAAGTCATGTCTGAGGCACCTTAGAGCCACTGAGGGCTGGCTGCAGCCCCGCAGCAAACACAGCCTTCAAGCAACCATGCCCTTCCGCCATCAAATAGCTCCCATCCTTCTCAATACTGAGCACCACATATCGTCATACAAATCTCAGAAAGCTGCAAGTCTGAAATGCTTCAGGCCAATTTTCCTTCTTGTATCACCCATATGCTCTTCTCCTGGATACTCCCTCTGTTGTATCTGGATTAGCAGCAAATCTCCTTTGATTACCCAGTCACTGTTGAAACAGACAACCTGTTGCCACGTGTTTGATTACTGAATCCCCAGGGAGTTCCCATTTGCAATACAGCCAGCTACAGATCAGTCACCATTACACATACAGTCATGGAGTCGCTAATTCATCGTCTTCAAAGTTGCTTTTCACTTTCTGATTTTTTTCCCAATAATAGGCTTTGTATGAAGCCCTTAAGCTCCTGAAATAAGTTGAAAACAGCTTTTCCAGCCATTTACATAAACACAAGTGGATCAGAAGGAATAAGCAAGGTTTATTTATTGAAGGGGCGGGGGTGCAGAGACTTTGGAGCTGGCCGTTAATGTGATGTCAGTGTGCAAACCATGAGGTGTACAATGTTACAAAGTGGCACAAAGGTGAACAATAAATAATGTAATTTCTAATGCTGTACTTGGTGACAACTTGCTTTGGCTTCAAGAATAGCCCGGCTGCAACAAAACCATGTTCCCAGCCAGCATCAGTCTTAAATACACTTTATTGGGAGATGTGTCAGTAATATCAAACCCATATTTATTTCTGTGCCAAACAATGCTGCTGCTATTCCACTATTGGGCCAATTATTGAGAACATTATTTCTGGCTGTGGAAACTGACATTGTGAAAACTCTTATGCATGCTGCCCTGTGATCTTTAAGTTCTATCAATGCTGCAGAAAGGGAATGTAGCTATTCAAAGAATAAAATAAAATAAGGAACTCAGTGTCATTCAATGGATTTCGCTCTGCAGTGCAAAAGGGATTTGAAAGAGGAAGGAGGGTAATAAAACAAACCTCACATCAAGATCCACCTTTTCATATTTTGGGTGAGCTTCACGGTTGTGGTTTTTGTAATCCTTTTAAAGAGCCAGCATCTCCCAGTTAGGATCTTGAGAGATCATCATTAGGGCCTAGAGAGTTATATTGTTACCTGTTATAGTAACATCTCAACAACCAGGCTGTGGACTGGTGCTGGTCCCTGAGATCTCGCTGACACAGCTTAAGAAGGCAGTAAGTCAGTCCCTGCTAGCAAAATGGTTGAGAAACACTGACACCAGAGCCCTTTATGCTAGGCACTGCACAAACACGTGAGAGGAGAAAGTCTCTGCTCCAAAGAGGTTACAATCTATTTAGAATATGCAAAGGGGTGCAGGGAATGATTATCACCCTCACATCACAGTTGGGAAACTGAAGCACTGAGAGAGCTGACTTGCCAAGGATTCAGTGGCAGACTCAGGCCATAAACCTAGATCTCCCGAGTCCCAGTCCAATGCTTTAAGTACCAGACCATTGTTCTTCCTGGTGGTTTGCTACTGTAACCACTGTGCTCCCCCACCTCACTGCTCACATGAACCTGATGTTCAAATGTGAGGTGCCACACAACCCAGGGTGAAGTCAGTGGTGCTGACCAGCTCTGGAAGTGAGGTGGCAGGTAACCTCACAATGTCTGATCATAAGCTCCCTGCAAGACGCTCAGCTCATTTGTCTCATGCGTGGTGCTGAGCCCCCTTGGCTCCTGCTGAGGTCAATGGAAGCCAAGGGTGCCCAGCTCCTCCAAAACAGATGCTCAGTGCGTCGGGTCCCAGCTGCAGCAGCAATTCTGGTTTGGACTCAAGTGAAATGCTGACAGTTGGACAACATCCCTATTCCTGTCTCCTAGGAAAAGGGACGGCAGCAGGGCCAGCCTCAACCTTGGTGCCCTTGGCATTTTGAAGGAAATATTCTAGCAACTAGTAATTTATTCATGTTGATTCGCTGGGGTCCTGCTTTCCAGACAGGTCTGCTACAAAGCTCCCACCTCCTGCTTGGAGCTGCAGCCTTCTCATCTGCCTAGGGCGCTGCACTAGAGCTGTGTTCATAGGCCTGTCTGAGCTCCCTCTGATTAGCAGGCTGGCCATGCAGGAGCCGAGGGAATAGCAGGAAGGGGGAGAGGAGAGGATGCCAAGAACTGGATACTGTCTTTTGTGAGAACAGTTGATGGGACAAGGGGGTCAAAGGGCCAATTAATTTACAACAGCTTTCAGCGCTGGACATATTAACTGTAAGCGCATCAAAAATCCATGATATCTTTCTTGGCAGGAGATAACAGAGCATGGTGAAGACATCACCTCCGATTTATTATTAACCAAGAGCAAAGAGTGCGCTTCGGCAAGGAGAAGAGAAGTGTCGGCTCGAGCTGCAGCTCCCCAACGTGCCGGGACATTGCAGTCTCGGAGTTTTGCAAGCACCACAGGACATGGCCTCATGCGCAGGCTCGACAGCTGCTCTGGGAGACGGTGGCCTTTGGGGTGATTGGCCCTCTGCTTAGCCTAGTGAATGGGAAGGTGAAGGAAGAGGATGGGGTTAATCAGTCCGATCTTGTGCCTCCAGAGCCCAAGGCAAAAGTTCTGAGGCAAAAGTTTCCAGTAGAGTGAGGAGAGATTTTCCCTCATTGAAGGGAGCAGGACTGCAAACCTGGATTTCTAGTTCCAGCTCTGAGAGGCTAGAAAGTTAAAGCCAGCGACAAGAAGCCAGGACTCCCGGCTTAGCTCTGGGAGGGGAATGTGGCTTAGCAATTAGAGTAAGCCAGCTGGGAGCCAGGGTTCCTGGGCTTGATTCCCAGCTTTGTGAACTGCATGCTGTGTAATCCTGAGGAAATCTCCCAAATGCTACTAATAACCTTAACACTCTAAGCAGGGGGCAATCCCACCCCACACCAGCACAGTGCACACATATCCTGACTCGCTCCAAACTTACCCCTTCCTGGGGTTTCCTTTCATCTGATCTACCAAACTGGTTTCAGAACTTCCTGGAGATCCCTGCTGCATGTCCTCTGTCCCTCAGCCATAGAGACGCACTCTACCCTTTCAGGCCCACCCCATCTAGCTTAAAGTGGGAGTCAGCACAATAGCCCTGCAGGGTTTGTATGCTCCAAGCGCCCCGTTCTGTTCCTCCTGTGTAAAACGGGGAGACCATTTCTATGTCCAGCACTTTAGTGTAGACGCTCACTGTGGTGTTAGAAAGGTTTCTTCTATTGCTGGAATGAATCCATCTCCCTGAGAGGCAGGAGCTAGGAAGAACTTGTCTACTGACCTAATGCTGTCTACTCGGAGTGGTAAAGCAGCGTAACTCTCTCTGGGGCATGGATTTTTCACACCCTTGGGGCATGTAGCCTATGCCCATGCGAGTGTAGGGCATTGACCAGTCTTAACTCACACCTCTGAACAAACCCTTCAAGTGGATCAGAGAGCCCAAGTCTTCACCTTGCGCTGACTGAAGACAATGGGACTTTTGCTATTGTTTTCTGAGGGAACAGGCATGTGCCCCAGTGAAGTCTCATTTCAGGCTCAGGGTATGCCCAAAGGGGTGAATTTAGGGCTGGCCAGAAAACAATTTCCCAGAAAACACTGAAGTTTTGGAATTGATTTTCATTCCAATGTAGAACAAAACTGCAACCTTTTGAAATGAAGAGCTCAGAAGAGACACCCCCACCCCAATCCCAGAACAGCAAGCAGGCAGGGATTTGAACCTGCATCTTCCAGGTTCACAGCGGAACCAGTGTGGGCTATTAGCGTTTCTGGGGTGTGGGTTTGCTCTCACTTGCTCACTTTGACCCAGGATTCCATCCTGGCCCTCAAAAACCTTCACGTGCAAACTTATGCATTGCTGCAAGCAAGTTTCTGTTGCAACAAATCCACATTTTCTAAAGGAAAAAAAATGTTTGGTCACAAATATTCCCAAATAGCTCAAGTGATTTTCCCCTGAGCTAACTAGAGAGTTTTTATCCTCTGCTGCCCATCTTATATTAGGGAAGGAAAAAAGGATGCAGAGAAGCTCTCCCATAATCCCTCAGGTCAGAGGAGAATTGCCAAGGGGCTCTGCTGGCTGTTGGGAGTCCCAGACTTCACCAGCACTGCTCACAACTCTGTGATGTGATTACAAGTTCTCTCTGGGAACTGCAGGCCAGCTCTCCTCTTCCTACTCTATGTTAAACCAGTATAGAACACAGCAACCCCCGCTTGCTTGACCCAGATCTGTCAACTGATCAATTCTCCCCTCCCACAAGGAAAAATAAATAAGGATTTGTTTTTTAAGCTAAAGCAGCAAGAAAATAAATGAACCAAGGCTTAGACTATTGAATGCACCAAATTAAAGCTACAGAGTGGAGGTGGCAAAAGCACAGCTCTAGGTGCCACGGAGATCAGGCTGGATAAACTGAGTGGAAATGAGGTAGTTTTCCTTGGGGCAGGTTATCTGGTAATTGGCTGTGCCCAATTTCTTCTGAAGCAGCTGGTGCTAGCCACTTTCAGACACAGGAGTAGATAGAGCCCTACCTGATCTAGTCTGGAGGTTCCTACAGATACTTACAGAATGACAAGTCTTGCAGATGGACAATTAGAGATTACGGTTGAGATTCCAGGCCTTTTCTCTGCTCTGCTTCTAGGAAACAGGTCACATCCAGCTCGCTGGGGATTCCCCACTGGGCCTAAATTGACCTAGCTGATTCCTATACCACTGCTCCTGCAGCCCCTGGGAAAGAGGGTGTGGAAAGACCATAGCAGAGGCATTATTCTCTCTGGCCATTCCCAGCAGCAGAAGCATCCTGGGAGCAGTTACTAGTTGACAGAATGCAGAGCAGCCCCGAGGCTGTTCGAAACTCAACTGAGACTGAGGCCAGTGTGAATCCAGCCTGAGCCCCAGCCTTGCTCTGCTGTACCTACTCAAGTACCTGGCTCTACCTGTAGGGCTTTGGCCATATAAATATAGAGAGGTTTTTAGTGCTGGTGAAAGGTACCAAACTAGCATCCAAAGCCCTCTCTGGGATATGTACATGGGCTCAATAGCTTAGCCAAAGCCTGGACTACTTGCTGGGTATCTCAGGGACTACTGGGTGCAGGGGGAAATTCTCCCTGCTGCCAACCTGTTCTGCAGCAGCCCCCCTGGAATGAGAGTGTGGGCAAGAAGAGGTTATATATCGCACATCTGTCATCAGCCCCCCCCCCAACTCTCAAGAACCCTGTTTGCTGGTGTACTCCCTCCCACATCACATGATGCAAGCCTTCCCCTTTCTGAGTAGAACAACAGCGGCTTTCTTCTGACTCTTAGGGAATAAAACCTATGGCAGTATCCCACAGAGGAGACATGACTTGGTTGGTTGTGACATTCCACCCAGTAAAGGGCAGTGTTTCAAACAAAGGGAGCTGAAAAAATACCATAAATGATGCCCCGACCACTGAAATAAAAGCTAGCGTCAGGCGGAGCTTGTTGATGTTGGGACCATTGAGTCAAGCAGCCTGAGGTTCCCACAATTCTTGTTGCTGTCTCTGGAGCCCAGAAATGTTGGGACAAATTGGAAACACCACCCCCCACCACCTAGGAAGATTTCGATCAAAATTCACCACTGCCCCCTGCTTTTAGTTGACTTTGGTCTGGATTCCAAACTGATGAAACCTGCAGCTGGGGGGATGTACTGGGAATGGGTGTGAGAGATGCTCACAGCACATTAGACAATGGTAAAGCAATCAGTGTGTTGAACACACTGCTCAGTCTGCTGAGCGTATTGTATCAGTGTTTCCTTGTCTGCCTATAGCCATCTGTTGTCTCCTCTCCGATACCTAAGACTGTAAGCTCCGAGGGGCAGGAAGCATATTTTTGGTCTATGTTTGTACAGAGGCTAATACAATTGGGTCCTGTCCATGACTGGGGTTCCTAGGCACTACTGAAATACAGGTGATAACAATGTGAACCCCCCTCAACAGATTTCACTCAGTCCTACCACAAACTAGATCATTACCAGAGATCACAGCACTGCCCAATCTCCCGAGGTGTTTTTGGCATAAATACACTAAAGATTGTGAGGTGCTCAGTTATTATTACAGTTATAAGTACCAATAAGTACTTTTGATAGGTTATATGGAAAGAACTTCTTTCCTCTTGAGTAATATATATATATATATATACCTAATCTTGTACATATTGATTAATTAATTATTATTATTATATATTAAGCTGCTATCAGTTGCTGCTGAAGTGAATATCAAGGTTTGTTTGTTTGTTTTACCTGAGTGGTAAATATTGACCAAAAGGAAACTAAGTCTAATATTTTCTTCAAGGGACAATAAATCTGGTGCTTACAGAAAGAAGTCGATATATGTGGTATGTATATATTTTTAAGTACAGACATTAATTGGTAGTCAACTTGCAATATAAACTGCCAAGTATTTGGGGGGGGGGGGAGGTTCCTTCTGAATCTAGTGTGACTTTTTAGCAGGAGGCTGTAACAATTCATCTTCTGTGGATCGGCACAGAAGGAAACGTAACTCTCACCAGCCTACCTAAAATCCATAACACACGTATGAGATTTGCTGACTGACAACTACAGCATATGTAAGCTTAAGTCACTGGGTGCGTGTGCGGTATGTCCCCCTTTATACCCAATGCACAGAGAATAGGTAGGAAGCATTGTTTCTTTAGCTCAAGATGTCCCAGATGATGCTTTAAGCTCTGGAAGACCCCAAGTCAATGTGTATTGGCCAATATAACAGCCATAGGCATGAAGCCAGGGATCATAAATGGCAATGGCTGAATCATTAGGAGAGGAACCCAGTCCTAGAACTGGCCAAAGAAAATAATTGTTTAAAATAAACAGTTAAAATTTCAAAACACTTTTAAAATGCTTGTTTAACCTGATGTACTTGAGCTCCCTTGTTCCAACATACAGACCTCTACCACACGAGCTAAAGAACTATTGGGGCAGGTTTTCAGATGTCTGTGGGATTTGGAACTTTTGAGATTTTGACATTTTTTCCTGTCCCAAATCAGGATAAAGTAAAAATCAAAAAAAAAAAAAAAAAAAGAGTCACAAATCCAACCCAGCTCAGTCAGAACATTTCATTTCTAATGGTCTCAATTCTCACAATTTTTATTTGGGTTCCTTTTTTAAAAAAATTGCTGTAAAATAACATAAAATATCTAAACAAAGCTTCATTCTGAACTGAAAAACAAATTTAATTTTAAAAAAATGCTATAATAGGTCATTTCGACAATTTCAAAAAGCTCCCCTCCCTCTCCCCCCCCCCCCAAATTTTGAAACTAACCCTTTCCCATGAAGGATTTTAGTTTAGCTGAATCAGCATTTCCCAACAAAAAGTGTTCAGGTGCAAAATTCATGAGCAGTTCTGCAAGTAACATTCAATATGATGTTTACATTTTTAAACGTGCCATTCAAACATTTCCTGGGTATACCAGGTCTCTGTCCTACATGGTGCTGCTAAGCTTTCTACCAACCTCTTCCATGGCTCAGCAGTGCCAGGAAAGTCACTTTTGCAACTGTGCTCCACACAGCGCCTCTGGCTGCAGAGCACCAAACTCAGCACAGAACAGGTCCTGACACATGAAGCAAAATTCAAGCTATTGCTTTTCTTTCCCCTGAAAAACTGAGTTAATTTGCTGCTGCTTGACCACACCAAGGGGGCACACCTGGATTGGGATTCTGCTGACAACAGATACATGATAATTGGGGTGGGAACATTTGATCTGAATGTATCCACCCGCAGCCACCTGTATGCACTGCAAAGGAAGAAATTACCAGATGCAGCAAATGAGATTGCAGGAATAGGAACAAAGGCAGAAGCAAAACAAAAGTGATCAGAAAGCATTAACAGGAGCAAATCTCCCTAATAGGAAATGATCCAATTGCTTGAAAGAGAAACGGGGGAGACGGCTGGGTCTAACTCAGGAGCAGGGAGGTGTGTGCTGAAGGGACAGCTCCTTCTGTTTTCCATTGACTCTAAGGAAATCAGAATCTCTTACCAATCAACCTCAGCTCTTGGAAGAGGCCAGAGCCCTAGGGAGTTAATCATGCTCCCCGCCCTGCTCCATAATCAGCACCAATATGGAGGAAAATCTCTCCTATACAAAGCTTGAAAGTGGAGGAAGGGGAGGCAAGAGGAGAGTTACCAACCTGCTGTGGGCACTAGACACCTTTTCAAGAAGCAGAAAAAGGCAGGAAGTAGCAGCCCCAGCAGCAAGAGCAAGCTTAAAGAGAGAGAGAGAGGAGGAGAAAAATGCCTTGGAATGTGGACTGCATTCTAAGTAGCCCCACTGGATCAATGCAAGAGGGGTGGATCTTTGTGTATCAGACCAAGGCTGCCCGGGAGTGGTGGAAGTTTGATCAGACAGATTGCTGGAAGACTGGCATTTCCTCCTCCTTAAAAGAAAGCAAACAAATAGCCTCACACCACTGACTTATCCCCACACTAGCTCTGGGGCTGGAGATTAAAGACAGCTATTTTTATATCCGGATTTCAAAGTTGACTTAGGGACCAAGCAATGTCCATCACTGCCAGGGGTACTGGAAAAAGGGCCTGCAGCTTCCTGCCACTACACTAAAGCTGTCAATGGCATGCACAGAGAAATCCACAGAACAACATGTGGAAAACACTGTCCCACCACCAGACATGCCCTGGAACCCTAAGGTGGGGGAAAAGGTGATCCACTCTGAGTTTTGGTGTTCGGTTGACTCAAAATGTGTGCTGTGGGTATTTGTCTGTCAAGGAGATGTAAAGCTGAGTGCCTCCTTTGGTTGTACCATGGTATTGGTTTCTTGCACTAATCTGGTTTATACCAAATTGCCAGCATGGCCCTTAGTGTCTCAAAATACAGGCCCCCTCCTGCTTTAACCACCCTAGGGAGATGAGCAAACAGACAGGAGATTGCTGCTACCTTTATTAAACATCTAGCGCCAACCTACCCACTGGCAGAAATGCACACTGAAGTCACTAGAGCTACGCTGATTGACACCAGCTGCAGACCCAGTCCTTAGTATGGGAGACTGACCTTGCACTCAGCACTACCTCTACAGACCTCCCTGTGCATAGTACCCACATCCCTTCCTGGTACCTTGGAGCCATGCAAGGCTGATGCCAAGCCACTGCAGAGCGGTGGGGGATCCACTACAACTAAAACACCTGCGGTGTCATTTGCTCTGGGGCAAGACTTTGCCAGATATAATATAATGACATGTTTTTGCCAGAACGTGAGACCGGACAAGGGCTGGCTCACTCCATGACTGCCTGATCTGTTCATTCCCTCTGAACACCTGGCCCTGGGCACCACAGAAGCCAGGCTACAGGGCTAAATGGACCACTGACCACTGGTCTGACCCAGTCTGGCTTCTAGTATGTCCTGGCACACCAGGCTCCACAGGCTGACTCAGATGTGCCCCTTCTCCCCAGATGTTTTCTGGAATGACCCCTCCATTCAGTCCTGCCCTAGGGGACAGGCAGCCCCGGATCCTGCACCGCAGCACGTTGATGCCACCTGAAGAAGGCAGCTCCCTGCAGGCTGGGGCTGCTCCAGATGGCTGCCAGGATGCTAAAGCGAACAGACGCTGGCTCCCCAGAGCGGCGCAGTGGGAAGCAGATGGGTCCCTCTTCCCCGGCACAATCCGGCCCCAGCCTCTCGAAAAGGCAACCCCCGGCTTTGCCCCCATCCGCTCCAGGCTGGGCGGTTACGCAAGAGCCCCTGGCTGGCGGCGATCCAGGCTGTGCCCAGCCAAGGGGCCCGCATTAATACTTCGCCAGCTCTGCTGACCTCGGCTGGAGGGGCAGCGCGGATTAGCAGCAAAGTATTTAATCAAGTGTATGGGCTGACCTTGCAAGTGGGAGCGGAGCACTCTTGACCCCCCGCCGATCCCCTGCCCCACACCAGGGTTTCGCAGCTGGAGGCATCTCTGGTAGCGGAGTAAAGTTGAGCGGCTCCGAGGACGCAGTGGGACATGGGGGACGGGGGTACCTTGCTGTGTTCGGCCCCGGGGCGGGTGGGGGGGGGCGAAGAGGGGGCAGGAAGACGAAGGGTGCTGCGTTCCACGGTCCTTAATCCGGAGCCACCCGTGGGTACGCACCGCAGCCCCCTCTCTAGCCTGCCCCAGAAAAAGGTGCCGCGGCTGGCCAGCGGCTCCCGGGACCCTGCTGCGATAGGCAGAAAGCCATGGGAGCTTGGCACCCAGGACCGGATCCACTTCCACAAAGATTCCCCGATACACAACCTCTGTCCGCAGCTGCTGCGGAGTGACTCCAGCTTCATCTGCCCCCGGCCCCCTTCCCTAGGGCCCCTCTCTGTCCCCGGGGAAGTTTGGAAAACGAGCCGCAAAGTTTCCTCCCTCCCCCGGCTCTGCCCCAGGACAGCGTGCGGCAGCGCAGCCCGACGCTCCGAGACACCGGCCCCGGACCAACCCCCGCCGCCCTGCAATCCGGAGTCGCGCCAGGAGCGCGTGCGAACCAGAGCGGCGCCTCACCCGGCCCCATCCGCTCCCCGCCCTACCTTGGAAGAGGAACAAGACGGCCAGCCCGGCGCAGATCGCCCAGGAGAGAGATCGCTGCATGTCTGCCCCGCGCCGGTTCCCGTCCACACCGCCGCGCTCCGCTTTCCGGCAGCGCCCGTAGCTCTCGAGCTGGACGGAGAGAGGGTTAAATCCAGCGCTTCCCGGCGGCCGAGCGGCGGCGGCTCCCGGCTCGGTAATTATCTCCCCTCGCACTGGGGCAGCAGACACGTTCCGCAGCCCGGCCGCGGCCAGCCCTCCTCCGCAGCCCAGCCATTGGTCCGCGGCCAGGATTGGCAGCGCCGCAGCGCGCACACGCCGGGATCGGGCCCCCAGCGGATCGGGCCGGCTGGTTAAAGAGACAGGTGCCCGCCGAGATGTCAGTCACCTGCCCCTGCTCCGGCCCCCTGGTGGCTCAGGAAAGCGCCGCCGCTGCGTGTTCCTGCCTCGGTCTTCTCTCAAGCCTAAATATTAATTCGGACCGTGATCCGGATTAGAAACAGTGCGCAGCTGGGTTTGAAACTCCATTTCGCAACCTCAGCCCCCAGTCTGTCGCTGAGCCTGAGGGTTAAAACGCCAGCTGCTCACCCCGGATAAGGGTGGGTCTCCACTACAATAAAACCCCTTTGACAGCACCGAGTCTCTGCGACACTGACTCAGGATTGGGTCAGGGGGCTAAAAGTTGCATTTTAGACATGGGGCTTGGTCTGGGGTCCAGGGCCACCACCAGGCTCCAGCCAGAGTCAAACCCTCTGCATTTCAATTCTTAGCCACCACACTAGCCCTGTCAGGCTGCGGCAGCTGCAGATCTGCTCTGAGTCTCTTATTGTATCGTACATTATGTCTTCACTGTTGGTTTAATCCCACTTAGCTAACCTGAGGGAGGTGTTCAGTGAAGACATACCCTGAGTTAAGCACAGTTCTTCAGGGCAGGAACCATCTGTTAATAGCCATGAACATACAGCGCCTGGCACAATGAAACACTGGTCTCAGTTGCTGTGTACGTACGTACAGCGCCTGGCACAATGGGGCTCTGATATCACTTGAGGCCTTGAGATGTTACAACAGGTCAAGGATCTAGGGTTTAGAGCCCAGGTTGCTAAGTTGTCAGCTCCGTATGTCCCCGGAACCAGTGCAGACCCAGCAACACCAGCTTCTCCTCTGCACTGCTCTGCCAACACATCCAACCCCACCTTGGAGTGGTCTCCCTGCTCATCCTAGGGCTGAGGACCCCGTGTCCCATTGGATCCCTGGCTTCTCTGCTGGGGCTATGTGAGGGTGGCAGTTAGTGCTAGCTGTATTGCGAGTGTAGTCAGGAGGGCACCTTTTGCTCTGGAACTGATGATCACTGGCACTGAGTCACTTTCAGGCTCTCTCTCCCCTTCCCTGAACAGAGTATTTCACTTCCCTCTTCCAGGTCTTCCCCTGGCTCCTCCTGGCCCTCAGTAATGACACCCTTTTTTTCCTTCTCTTGGAGGTCCTGCACAGCCCCAGATCTTGTTTCTCTTGTTCCCCCATTCCTATAGCACCTCCTTTGTTCTGCCAATGAGACTAGCCTCAATGTTCCTTCATTTCCTCACTGCTTCATCTGCTGTCTCTTACCTTCCTCCTATGCTTGGATGAGCTCCTCAACCCAGAGTAACATGCCAGCTAGACAATATTCAGGAATAGATGTTATTCTAGAATTTGTGCCTCAAGAGTGGTATTTATTCCAGAAGTGGAATAATTACTCCTGAATGTTTTCCAGGGTGATAGCCATGTTAATCTGTGTACAGCAAAAACAACGAGAGTCCTGTGGCACCTTAAAGATGCATGTTGTATCTGACAAAGTTGGCTGGAGCCCACAAAAGCTTATGCCCAAAGAAATTTGTTAGTCTCTAAGGTGTCACAGGACTCTTGTTGTTTTTACTCCTGAATACACTGTCCACAAGGGTTGTTATTCCAGCATAGTTTGAGCAGAATCCCGTATTCTACTATGGTTGTGCGGGTCCATTTCCCCATGCAGACAAGCTCTTAGACTGCAGTCCCCTTGTAGAGGTCCTATCACTCACATCCAGTGCACGTCTGAGCATGAGAAAGAGCTCATTGCCTCTCTGTGTTGGAGTTTGATGCAACATCTAGCAAGTAGGCAGGAGTGACATAGACATGACCAGCTTCCTCTGCTCCAGTCCAAAGACAATGACAGCACCACTGCTTTTGATGTGCCCTGCTGCAGCCAAAGCCGGAGAGCATCCTGGGAAGTACTTGCACACAAGTTCTATGGGACCTCACAGGGTAGATCTCTACTGCAAGAAAGGACCTCCATGGCTGCTGACTCAGGCTCGTTGGGCTCAAAATTATGCTGTAGAGCTTTGGGCTCTGAGTGCAGCACAGGCTCTGAAACCCAAAGAGTGGGAGAGTGTCAGAGCCCATGACCCAGCCAGAACCCAATTGTCTACAGCAATTTTTAGCCCCACATCCTGAACTTTGTGAGCCTGAATCAATTAACACAGATGCTGAGACTCAGTGCTGTGGGGTTTTATCACTCTGTGGCAGTGCCCAAGACTGGCAGACCTGGTAGGACAGGAGAAGGGCCTTGTGTATGCAGGGTGAGGGAAGAACTCCTAGAGGAGCCAGAATACAGACAACTTCACAGGACTAACACTGAAGACTTCACAGAAGCCATTCCTCTGCATTCAGCATGCTGTGCAGCAGGTGATCTCACACACTGTACAGCATGCTCAGCAAATCCCAAGCCCTGGGTGGTAGCTGAAGCAACCCATGCTTCTGAAGTCCAGCCTGCCTTCAGGATTTAGTCAGCCTGGGAGAGCCAGATGCTGATCTTAATTACACTGGGTAAGCCCAGAGGTACTCTGATACGACAATGATGAGGATGGATAGACTCAATTGATGTGAATGGAGTGACTCTGGATTTATTCTTTTTACTTGTGTTAGAGTAACATCTAAAGCCCCTACTGTGAGTAGGGGTCCTTTGTGCTAGGTGCTATATGTACACAGAATAAAATACTGTCTCTCCTTGAAGAGCTGATAATCTAAATAGAAAAGACGGAGAAAAGAGAGGAAAGAGAAAAGAAGATCCTTAGCCAAAAAGTTAGATAGCAGGTCAGATGCCAAATTGGGGAAAGCATGCAGGTTACCTGTGTTTCAACTCAGCCATGATTCCTCAGGTTTTACAGAGTAATGGAGATCCTCAGTACTTTAACAATTATCTTTGAAGGAGGCAAACAGATGTCCTGTTGAAAGAGTCCTGTAGTACTTTTAGGCCATCTTTTTGTTCTGTATTTGTACAAGACGCTCTTGGTCCATAACAGAAGCTCCTAAGCAATACAAACAACAAATAATATTATTTCTTAATGAATGCTCACTCTTTTCATTAGTGGCCAGAACATCTCATTATATCACTTGGGGGGACTCAGAGCCCATTAAACAGCATTATAATCACCAAAGTGGTGATGCAAAACAAACAAACAAAAATGACATCTTGGGGTTTCATATTTATTCTCCCTCAGAGACTTCCAGATCTGAGCTGTTTGCTTTGCAATTCAAAATGCAATTTGGCTGCAAACTCTCAGAGAATCCAGCTGTGTTTCTCTCGCTCTCTCTTCCACCACCACCCCCTATAGAGATTCTTAGAATCAGATCTGGGCCAACAGTTCTGCAGAAGTGTGAGGTACAACAGAATCCAATTCACTCTTCTGAAGTCACATTGACAGTGCTGACCATAACCAACTTGATTTAGTCAGTAAACAAAGCAGATATGACTTGATCTCATGCAAGCATGAGAGAGCAGACCGGACTGTCAGTAGTAACTGTACTGAAGGCAAATGGATCTACACCAATGTATTCTAGATAAGGAACTGGATTCTAAGCAGTTAACATTAGACCATTTTCACTTAACTTTTCTGATTACAGCTGGGTGAAACCATCAAAAGTTCTTATTCCTCCTCCGCCTCACCACAACCTCCTCCCCCCACCCCTAAATTTGCTGAACAAATATTTGTAGCTTTGTTCCCATTCTGGGATATTTTATGGTCCCTACAGTTTTACGCTGAGTGTATTTTTTGTTTCATTTTGTTTATTTTGTATGGGTTTTGGGGGCGAGGTGAGAAGTGGAGTTGAATGAAATGGTGGATTGTGCATTAAATAGTGAAGAAGCAGCAAGCAACCGGTATCAGGTTTCAGCAAACAATAGGAAAGGAACATTTCAAAATCTCATGAAGGTGATTTTGAATTTTTACTCACATCTAGTTGTATTTGCAAGAAATGAAAAAAAAAAAAGAAAAAAAAAAGAAAAAAAATCACATTTCTTTTTCATGGAGTTGGATCCGTTTAGCAAAATTGAAAAAAAAAAACCTCACGAAATTCACAGGTTTTGAAACATTCACACTTCCTGGGCAATGTGTTGCACAGCCTTAGAGAATTTCTGAGCAGAACCATGCTATCCTGAGACGCTCTTTCAAAATACCACTGCCACCAATTTTATTTAAATGCCAATTCATTCTGAGTGTTCTGGGCATAACACTTGATATACATCACACTTGGCTTGATTCTCCCCTAGCCTGCATCTTGTGCAGTCATTTACTGTCCCAATGGATGTAAAATGTTGCCACTGAGATTTGACAGCATTTTACATGCACTTTGAGCTAATATAAATGAGTCGGAAAAGTGCCTGGAAATGGAGAATCAGGGCCATTTTGACTGCTCAGCTAAACGAAAGGAGAGAGAGCTACACACTCTGGGATTGCAAATAGAGGGTTGAAATGCCAGCAGGCTTTTGCAGCCAGACTCCAACTCTGAGTCTCAGAGCTACATATATGGTTTTAGGATCAGTGGCTTTCAGGGCTGAACTTCCCAGACAGGGAGGCAGTGTTGGGAAGTGTGACGATCTTGTTGTGATTCACAGCCAATTGAAATAAGGTGCTGATTAAAGCAAAGCTACTGCAAGGGGCATAAACTCTGAGAGATGACTGAATACGTCAGCAACCATAGAAGACAAGCTCAGAGTCACACTAGACTGCTAATGCTTGAATCCTGCTGGCATACTCTGAGAGCCACCAACAAGTGACTAAAACACTGGTGATGGCAGGGGCATGTCCTCCTTTTCCCAGCACAATGCCAGACTAAGTAACTTTCTACAGTCTCTCTTCCCCCAGGCACCAGTGAGGGAGATACTGGGCCCCATTCTGGTCTCATAGCTATCTTACACTGGTGTAACTCCTTTGACATCAACCCCTGATGGACACCAGGGTAACAAAGCAGAATTGGATGTTCTTTCCCCCTCAGCCCACCCACCACTCTCCTCTACCACTCCACAATTATTACCCATAGCTGGGACCCCAGGCTCATAGACACCCCTTAGAGATTCTCCACTTAGGGAAGAAGAATCTGCAAGGCAAAGCTTGGAGCTATCATACTCATCCAAGAGAAGAGACAGTTCACAGTGGAATCCCTGCACTGTGTTGACAGCTGAGGGATAAGCAGGGGAGAGAGTGTGTGTTTGCTTTTTAAATTTAAATAAATTTAGCACTGGTGAAAGATGATGGCTTGCTAGGCAGCTGTGGGAACTTAAATCCCCCAGGTAGATTATGGGCAGTGCCAATGCAAGCTTTCCCTCTTGCCAATGTGTCGCACCAAAGGCAGCTGGACCCCTCATTGAGGGAAGAGAAGGCAATTGCTGGGGCTCAATCAGTCTTAGCCACTCTGTTGGAATGGCCCAGAGAGAACACTAGACATGTGCTCTGTTTTCACAGAGTTCTTAATCTGCAAATGTTTAATGTGTGTTTTGATGTGATCAAAACTACAGTCTATGTGGATTAGCGCTCTGGTGCTAGCTACCGGAAAGGACGTTGGCGATTCATCCTTCAAGGGGCTGACTGTCCCTCATTGGCTTTGCTGAGAGCCAAGGGCAGTCAGTACCTTGTCAGTCTGAGCCCATCTATGTCATGCCTGATGGGCTCCCTGTGTGGTGTTTGTAGCTAAACCCCACCTGTTAAAAAGTAAAGTGCTAAGGAGACATCTAGCCAGGGAGTTAGATGGGGTCAAATGATAGATATTACAGTGCAGATGCATGGGGAGAGGGGAGGCTGCAGGGGATCCTGACATCCCTCACCCACCACTGCCTGTGGAGCAGCCAGCCATAATCTGACTTCTTATGCTCTGGAAGCTGGACCTGCAAGATGCAGAGCAACCTCAATTCCCATTGACTCCGGCAGGAGATAAGGGCAGTCAGCACATCCTAGGAAACAGAAGGCAGTGGATGGTGACAGAGCAGCATTTATCTGCCATAGTGTCTGCATGTGGTCTTGCCCATGTTCCTCCTGAGCACAAGCTATGGGGGAACACACACAGTGGAACAGGTTGGGAAACCAAATGGAAAAGTGTTGAGCGGATTTGCTAAGAAAATTCTCCTGCTTCAGGGAGAAAAGTAAAAACTTCAATATTTTCCATGGGACAGAAATTCGGAGGGATTCCATTTAGAAAGAACTGAAATGATTTTATCAGCTTGCCAGCTGCCCTTCCCCTCCCCTTACCCCTAGAAAGCATTGGTCAATTTCACCTTTGCCATGCAGTCAGAAAATGAAACTGACAAAAGCCTTCCAAGGGGCAGTCAAGGGCACAACATCCCAACTCAACCTCCCCCAGTCTGGATTCTGCTCCAGGCAGGGAGAAAGTAAAACTGATTTCTGTCAGTTTTACTTTCTCACTCCTGGGCTGCATCTACACTGGTAAATTAAGTCGACCTAAGCTTGCTTAGATCGACTTAATTTACCCTGCATCTACACTACAGTTTTCTTAAGTTGACCTAAGCAGCTTGCTTAAGTCAACTTAAGGAAAATAAAGTCGACTTCATTAAAATTAAGTTGACTTTATTAAACCTCCTTTCCACTAGACCTAAGGCTTAAGTCGACTCCCTAGAGTCGACTTAAGCCAGTGTAGCCATGGGGTAGCCCTAAGTCGACTTAGGGCTACCCAGGGCTATACCAATGCCCTCCCTGCCGTGGGGGGGGCACATGGGGAGCCTGGAATGCCTCCCCAAAGGGCAGGGCAGAGCCCTGCCCACCCTGCCCCTATGCCCTGCCAGGGTCCCTGTCCCCCTTTGCCCCATTGTACCTATGTACAATGGGGCAAAGGCTGAGCCTCCTGGCATTGGGCAAGGGGTGCCCCCCTGCCCCGGCGACCTGCCCTAGGTCCCCCTAGCCCCACAAAGTCAACCTAGAGCGTCCAGTGTGGATGCTCTAGGTCGACTTTGTAAGTTCCCCTTTAAGTCGACTTTAATTTTCAGTGTGGACACGCTAAGTCGACTTAACTAAGGCTGGGGGAGGTTGAGTTGGGATGCTTTGCCCTTGACTGCTCCTTGGAAGCAGAGCAGCTGGGAAGTCATTGTTTTGTTTCCCATATAAAATTTCAAATGTGCTTCAAAGGGCATTCTCCAGCTACAAATCATTCCAATGGAAATGTCCTGACTAACTCCAGTAGACTGCACTTGTCTCATAGGCAAGGCAGAGGCTGCCATGAATTCTCTTACCCTAGGGATATTATACCCATCCCTTGCCTTCCCAGATACGACGCCTCCAGCTCAGATGCCGTGCCCAGCCTGGTACTGCCTCTAGGAGCCTGAAACTTGGCTTTCATTATATTAAAAGAAGAAAGTGAATGGCTAAACTTTCTCTTCCAACAGCATTTTGCACTGTACAGCTCAAAATAAAAATGTTGGGAGCTGGTCACATTGTGAAAGGCTATTTGGATCACAGGTCTTGAGAGGAGCAAGAAGAACCAAGAGTGACAGACAAAGGCTGAATGCAGCCCACCTATGCTCCTTGTTCCATGAACCACAGCACAATGGGGGGCGGGGGAGGGCAAGGTACTGGAGGAGGAATTGTTGGAAACAAAGAGATCCAATGAAGCCAGTAGCTTGAGAACATTTCTAACGAAAAGATATTGGGCACATCAGGGCAATAAGGCTTCCCTCTAGCCACAGCCTGGATTCGAGCCCCCTGACCTAGAGGAGAAAGTCTCTCTACCCTCGGACTGATGCCCGCTCCTGGCACTAAATAGAACCATCAGGAGCTTTTTGCAGGTGTTTGTATGGGGCTGCCCAAGCTCCCTCATGAATCTCATGGGAATAATTGATTTGTACAGACAAAGTACAGCCAATGTCTTGGGGCTCGATTCTGCTCCATCAAAATTAATGGAGTGTTTCCATTGACTTAAATGGGGGTTGCATCAGACTTGTGGTCTAGCACACTGATACAATGGCCTGAGAGACTTGTGATCTAGCACATTGCCCAGCTAGACCCTGGTTCTTTCCCACTGTAACCAATTCACCCTACTTCTGTACTTCCTACACAGCTGGGCATTCAGACATTACATCTCTGGGATGACAGTATAAATAGCTTCTAGACTACCACTGAAAGGGGGAGAACATGACTGAAAGGAGAGAGTAAGACAGAAGGTGTTGCTTCAGCTTTGAGCATCAAGGCAGCGTATCTTAATGGGCAGGGCAGTGATCTGGAAATGAGTAGAGAGGGCTTCGTTCCACTGCTTTTCTGGGTGACATTGGGCAAATCATATTTCTCCATGCCTCAGTTTCCCCATCTGTCAAAGGGAAAGGGTACTACTGTGACCTCTTTTGCAAGGTGTATCCTTTGGAGAGCTGTGCTAGTGCTGGGCATTATCTTCTTACATTCTCTCTCCTTTTGTTTTTCCTACTATGCCCTCAGCACATAAGTAAGTTATTAACTTGGAATTTATATCACCCTTCACAGCACCTCTGGATTCGACCCTGCTCACATAGGCACCTAATATACTGGAATGGCTTGAAACGGTCGATTGGATTATTCCACTTAATTACCTGCATTATATGCCTTAAAAAACAAATCAACTTTGTGTATTTGCCAAAGAAAAAAGAACAGTTTATAACAGAGCCATATGCAGTAGCTGCCCTTCTAAAAGATTTGGGCTACGCATTATTAATTCACACAGTACTTGTTCTAAGTGTGTATATTTACCCGACACACCAGAATGGCTCTCATGGAGCCTCCATCTTGTGGAACATCAACTTTTCATGCTGAACAGCAGGTGATGTTCAACAGAACGCCTTGCAATAAATGCCTAATATCTGTTAAACTCATACATATCTATGTGTTCTGCTGAGATGCACCCATAGACAACAGGGTTGCATCCAGGAGATATGGCATCATGGTAGAGAAGGAATTTGTTCCAAGTGCAATACACACTATGTGCTAATAAAGACACACATACACACACATACAGAGCTGTTCAGAAAACATAATTTCAATTTTTTGGGGGACATGCCCTGATTTCTAAATTTATTTTGCTTCCAAACCAGAATGAAATTTTAAAATTTCCCATGAGCCAAAGTTTTCAGGGGGAAAAATTAATTTCAGGTCAATTGAAATAAAATATTTTCATTTTTTTTTCTTTTTTAAATTACTATTTTTATAGCGAGAAGTAAAATAAATTTCAAATGAAAAGTTGTTTCAAAAGAAAACATCAAAAGGTTCTGTTTCAAACCATCTCAAACATTTTAATGTAATGCTTTCTTTAATTTTTTTAAATGAAATTTCATCAAAAACCAACACAGCCCTGCAGAAATCTTTAATTTTGACAAAATGGCATTTGCCAATGACAAATCTTCCTTCTGGAAAATTGTTGACCACCTCCCCGTATATGTGTGTATATAATTATTTTTTTGTATTGTGGTAGGCTGCTAGGCTAGGTTAAACTAACTGTGAGGGAAAGCAGAGGCAAACCAAGACAAAAAAAAGGATCATTTAAAAAATTTAGACCCTTTTAAGGAAAACCCCAGAGTTGTACCAGAAGCATTAATAAATAAATAATAATAATAATAATAATAATGAATAATTACTCTTATCATAATAAAATATGTTACCAACTTATTACCTTTGTTTGCATATACATGCTACTTGTCCTTACCCTGTACAGTTAGCACCCAATGCATTGTTATTAATAAGAACAAAAGAGATTATTTAAAAATACACTTTGTCACGTCAGAAAAGAATCAATTTTTCCTCTCCTTGATTCTCAATCCAGCTCCCCTCTTGTCCTGTTCTTTGCTTCTCATTGGCTTGAAGTGCTCCTTGACTGGATGTTCCAGTTTATCCACAAGTGGGGTTTCTTCATGTCCTGGGCCTGCACTTGACCACTAGGGACCTTACAGCCCTGTTCCATCCACAGCTGTTCAGTTACTTCCTCCATTCATATAATTCAGGTTCTTTGTGGATGGGCTTCTCGTTTTCTATTTTCAGGATCTGTTTTCATCTAACGTGGCTTTTTGGTCAATTCCCTTTTTCCCACAATTAGATTTCCTTTCAGTTTTTCTGCTTGATATACTCTCTGCTATGTCTGTATTTCTGATTTCCCTTCTCTAATAGTGTCTGCTCACATACCCCAGCCCGTTTTTTTCTGCTTTTTCTGACCTCAAACCTTTCCTGTTTTCCTTCTTGCCTCCTTCTCACTTCCCAGTGCCCTACTTTTATTCACCTATTCTTTTTTCAATCTACCTCCTACCCCAGCTCCGGGTCAGCCACTAGCTCAGCATTGAGATTCTTCTCTGGCCCTCTTCCTGTCTCTCACAGGATTTTTTTCCCAACTTTCTCCAGGGCAGATCTTGAACCCCCTCCTCCACTGGAGCTGCCCTCTCACTGCCTCTCTCTCTCCCCACAGCAGGTGCCAGTGCCAGAGTAAGGGTTACTACAGTAGCACCTCTGGGCCGAGCAAGGCCCTCAGCTCTACTGAGCTCAGTTGTTTGCATACACACATGTGCGAAAGTCCCTCCCAGAAGACGTTCCAATTGATATAGACAAGACAGACAAAGGGTGGAGGAAAGAAGGTTATTCCCAATTTATAGATGGTGAAACAGAGGCTTAGAAAGAGTTAGGGTGTGTCTACAGTGCCCACTAAGCCTGGGCTCTGATTCATGTTTGAACCCAAACTGCACTTCCATCCACACACAAATCACTCTGACATGGGTCAACAAGAACTCAGGACCCACGTCCTAGGAGCCTTTGTGAGCTGGGTCCAAACCGTATCATTTTGCAGTTTGCTGGCTTGAAAGGACTGAGCCCACACAGTCAGGTACCACAGTCCCAGGTTTACAATGCATTATTGACATATCCTATGTGACTTTCTCAAAGTCCCACAAGGAATCCTTCGCAGAGCCAAGGAATTAAACCCAGACCTCTTGAACCCCAAGCCAGTGCTTTGGAAACTGCTGCCTGGCTTCCAACAGATTCAACTCCTCTATACAATCCAAGATTACACTAATGGCGCCTTTCATTTTCTCATTGCAGGAGTAATGGGCAGGCAGCAACACCCTGCTTTGTGTGAGGTCCTATTTAGGTGCCAGCTCCTGGAAGGCCTGGGAATGAGAAACAGGGTAGGCATAGGGAGAAGGCTACTTTATCCTGCTCTTTATTGTGGTTCAGGGTGGTAAAGTGCAGACTTCCAGTTCTCTTTCCCTGTGCCATGGAGACCCCATATTCCATAGCTGGAAGAGAAAAAATCAGGGCTGGTCAAAAAAAAATCAGGAGAGCTTTTTTGCGTTGACAAATGCTGTTTTGTTGAAACTGAAACTTCCTACTGGAATAAGTCAACTTCAATGACATTTTGTTAGGAAAAATAATTGCAACAAAGCATTTTGATTAAGTCAAAAACTTACTTCTTCAAAGGGAATGTTTAGATTTGTCCTTTCCAAACAACATCTGGTTTCCCCATTTGTTTTTGGGTTTTTTTTATGTTGTAATGCACAATAAAAAGTCAAACTTTCAATGAAATATCTGATCAGAACATTTCAGATGACTTGAAAATTCTTTCTTTCTTTCTTTCTTTCTTTCTTTCTTTCTTTCTTTCTTTCTTTCAACTGAAATGAAAACAAGTTCCCAGAATGTTGGAAATTCCCAACATTTGACCACCTCTATGCAAGTTAGAAGGAAAAGAGCAGGTATACAGTTCAGCAGCACACATGGTGACAAAGTCATGAGTGATATCAAAAGGCTCAGCATACCCAGCCGAGGGAGTAGAGAGACCCACTTGCACCAGAGAGATATCCACTGCACTGTACAGCCAGATTAACAAAAGGGTTGAGCTCCCAGCAGTTCCCATGGAGATTCGCCACCCTCATCCATGCTGAGAACAGGGAAGCAGCTGGGCTCTGAGTTCTTTTGCAGAGATAGCCCTTTAATGCTGGGCAAGTCATTTAGCTTCCCAACGGGGAATTAGGGCTAGGAGTACAGTCCTACCTCACAGGAGTGTTGTGAGGTGCTTGGATACTATAGTAATGCGGGCCAGAAAAGTACTGAAGTCATGCAGCTGAATGCAATGCACACTGTCATCCATAGACAAATACAAAGATGAACACAAAAACATGCACACCTATAAATGCACGCACTCCTGGCACACCAACATAGAAGTGCAGTTACAAATACAAGCACGACTGCATGCTCAAAAGTATGTCCATATCCAGGCTAGCTGACAAAAGCAGATGGGTACACATGGCCTAGTACACGGTACATGGATGCTGGCGTTTGTTGTTTTAATTACTCCTCTTACAAATGAGGAAGATAAGCTGAAATGGAGTGAGTGCATGAAGGGAGGAAGCTTATAAGTTATTCATAAGTTCAGGCTCAAGCTCCTCTTGCCTTCACACCACGACTCCATCAAAACATATTATTCATCTATTTTTTCCTCCTTTGGGACGAGAGCTGGTAATTGTAGTAAATACATCACTGCCAAGGCATCCTCACAGCCATGGTGCCTGCACTGTCCTGTGGGTAGCAAATGAACACAGCAGCTGCTCTCGAGGTGTTGCATGATGGAATGATGCGCTCAGGCACTCTGATGAAGAGACTGCGAGTGCTCCTCACGTCAGCAGACAACCCCTGATATCATGCAAGGGTTGGGCACAGACTAGACTAATGGGCTGCTCAGAATTGGTGTGTGAAATTCTGACTGATCTGGACACTAGGCACAGAAAAATTAATAAATTTCACAGATTCCAGGGGCAAAGGGTCCATTGTGATCATCTGGTCCAGCGGTGTCAAACACGCAGCCCACTGGCCATGAACCTCTTCCATCCAGCCCGTGACTGCACTCCATGGGACCACACTCTCTCCCTAACAGAGAGACCACACTCTCTGTCAGGGATAGTGTGGTCCCGCATACCCAGTGCTTCACAATGTCACAAGATGTCAGGTCTCACAACAACACAGAGTGCTGGGTATGTGAGACTGTGCTCCGTGAAACCACACTCTCTCCCAGAGAGAGAGAGAGAAAGAGAAAGAGAGAGGTATCATGGAGCACAGTCTCACACACACAGCACTACATGATGCTGCAAGAGTGCCACAGTATTTTGATTTATGGTATGTATGGCCTACTCAAAGTACATTTAAGTCAAATCTGGCCCGCCATAGCAAATGAGTTTGACATCCCTGATCTAGTCTGACCTTCTGTATGACACAGACCAGAGAACTTCCCCAAAATAATCCTTAGAGCAGAGCTATTAGAAAAACATAAAATCTTGATTTAAAAATGGTCAGTGATGGAGAATTCATCACGACACTTGGTAAATTGTTCCAATGGTTAATTACACTCACTGTCAAAAATTTCTGCCTTTTTTCCAGTCTGAGTTTGTCTAACATCAACTTCCAGCCACTGGATCATATTAGATCTTTCTCTGTTAGACTGAAAGGCCCATTGTTCCTCATCAAATTAGCCCTTTATATGTCTACACTTACTAAAATTAGTTCGAATTAGTTAGTTTGAACTAACTAATTCGAACTAATTTTAGTTAGTTCAAATTAACTTAATTCGAACTAGAAAAAATTAGTTCAAATTAGCGATTTCCATTGAATTCAATGGGCTGGTTAGTTCCAACTAAGCAATTAGTTCGAACTAACATGGCCACATTGGTTAATTCGAACTAACTAGTTTGAATTAACCCTTACTTCGAATAGCCTATTCGAAGTTATTAGTTCGTATTAAGGAAGCTCTTAATTCGAACTAATTAAACCCTAGTGTAGCCATGGCTTTAGTTAGTTCGAATTAAGCCTCCTTAATTCAAACTAACTTGACAGTGTAGACATAGCCTTTTTGTTTAACTAAATAAAATTAACTCCTTGAGTCTCACATGATAAGGCAGGTTTTCTAAGCTGTAGTCATTCCTGGGGCTCTTCTCTAAACCCTCTCCAGTTTAGCAACCTCCTTCTTGAATTGTGGACACCAGACCTGGACACAGTATTCCAGCAGCTTTCATATCAGTGTCAAATAGAGGAAAAATTACCTGTCTACTCCTGCTTTAGATTCCCATGTTTATGCACCCCATGATCACATTAGCTCCGTTGGCCAAATCGCTGAGCTGGGATTTTCTATTCAGCTGTTTATCCACTCCCAAATCGTCTCCAGTCTCTGCTTCCCAGAATACAATCCACCATTCTATAAGTATGGCCTATATTTTTTCTTCCTAGATGTATACATTTACATTTAGACATATTAAAATACATATTGTTTGCTTGTACCCAGTTTACCAAGCATTTCAGCTCACTCTGTATCAGTGACCTGGCCTTTTCATTATTTACAGCTCTCCTAATTTTTGTGTCATCCACAATCTTTGTCAGTGATGATTTTATGTTTTCTTCCAGGTCATTGATAATAATGTCAAATAGTAGAAGGTCAAGAACAGATCCCTGGGGGCTCCACTAAAAATACATCTACTTGATGAAGATTCCCCATTTACAATAGCATTTTGAGACTTATCAGTTAGCCAGCTTTTAGTCCATTTAATTTGTGTCATGTTAATTTTTTTATTCTTCTAGATTTTTAATCAAAATGTCCTGTGGTACTAAGTCAAACACCTTACAGGAGTCTAAGTATATTACCTTTATCATCCAAATTGCAATCTCATAAAAAAAAAAGATATCAAGTTAGTTTGACAGTATCTATGTTCCATAAAACCATATTGATTGGCATTAATTATATTACCTTCCTTTAATTCTTTATAAATCAAGTCCCAAATCACCCGCTCCATTATCTTGCCTGGGAGCAATGTCAGACTGACAGGCCTATAATTACCCAGGTCACCCCATTTACCCTTTTAACTAGTGGCACAGCATTCACTTTGTTCCAGCCCTCCGGAACTTCCCTAATGTTCCAAGAAGTATTGAAAATCACTGTTCTGTGAACATTACTATTCCATCCCCCAGGAAGCCCAGCATGGGCAGCATTCAGCTCAGAAAAGGATACATCACAGGCCATGATTACAGCTTGAGGACACATACCCAGTCTAGCTTTAATCTAGCCATTTTGGGAACCAAAACAGTGCAGACAAACATCACCAGCTGATGTCTATGTGAGCTGCAGCCTTTCAAAACCAGACCAATAATATATTAGGGTTGGGTTGGGGTTATGACTATGATGTTGCTTGCCTGTGGCTGCCCTACTGAGAGGATAAAGAACCAAGTCCTATGATTAGCAATGTAATCCCTCATTAGCTCAAGTGACTAAGGCCTGTGTTTTGGATCAGAACACCAGGGTTCTGGCGGAGCTCTTCATGTGTGTTATTTATACAACAGTTGGATTGTTCCTTACAGGACATCCCATGTTATATGTAAGTGCAATGGCGGTATGAAAGGGCATCCAGCGATGGGAAGAAGGGAAGACTAATGAGTGGATGTGAAGGAACAGGGCCAGCCCAACCATATAGGTGAACTAGATGGTCGCCAAGGGCACCAGGCTTTAAGGGATGCCAAATTACATGGAAGTGAATTTTTTTCTCTTTTTAAAAATATATATATTAATATGTTATCTCTTATAACCTGGGGGGAAGAGAGCCAAAGTCATAATTTGCCTAGGGCGCCAAAAATCCTTGAGCTGGCCCTGTGAAGGGACATAATGAGAGATGGAACTGGGACTTTATTTCATTTGCCTTTAATCCCAAGAAAAATCATTTGCTCCAAAGCCCTCGGCCCTTCCCCAGCCCTTTCCTACATGTTCAGTTTTTTGAGAGTTTGCTTAATCTTGTCTCCTTCTTTGCTTATTGCTTCCCCAGCTCAAAGTCAGCAAAATCACTTCTGTTTACAATGATCAGAGCCAAGCCCATTAAGCACAATCATGCCATGTACTAAAGGACACCAGGTCAGCACCCTCGCTCTAGCTATTGATTTATACCTTCTTGGAATGGGTGTCTCTGTCTCTCTCTGTCCTTCATACGCAACCCCACAATGCATAATTCATACAGGCTGGGATTGCCAGCTCTCCTAAGAAGGAGCCCCAGTGGAACACACTGTAAGGAATGCTTCAGAGATTTTAAAAAAACAGAAAACAGAAACCCAGCAACTAGCAGCTCCAGCACTGACCACGTATCACTGAATTCCATTAAAATTTAACTGAGGATGAATCGAGCATTCAGAGACAGAATGATCTTGGAAGCACTGGAGGCTGAAACAAAGGGCACACAGAATGGGAGCTGGCAAGCCCTCTTCTCCATTGCTTACTTAGAAGAAATGGGAGGCATGTCTGAGTGCTCAGAATACAGTACTGGGAACTGGCTCTAAACGTGGCTCAGAGACTCACTTCCTCATATCATGTTGGGTTGACTGCACCTAACCTCTCCCGCAGAGCTTCCCCATGTGGTCTATGTGCCTCGTAGTCCCACTTAAGTTTGATTTTGATGACCTTAAGAGGTGTAGGAGTGATGTGCTGACTGGAGATATATATATATATATATATATATATATATATATGAAACAAAAAATTCAGCCAAAAATGCTTCTTTCATTGAAATCTAAATGTATCATGCATTGATTTTGACAGTAAAAACAACATGGGGAATGTGTCTCAGGTCAAGAATGGAATTGCCAGTCAAAACTCAGCATCCTCAACCCCCAGGAGGTCAGGGAGGGCATGAGAGAAAGTAGAACACCTGTGCACAAGAGAATAGCCAATAGACTGGTGATTAGGGCATTGATGTCAGACACTGATGTCATTCTTCCTCCTCATTAAGTAGCGCGGGGACTTGAACTTGGCTTCCTACATGAATGTCCTAACCTTTTAGCTAATCGGCAGGTGGGATTGGAGGAGGAGAAGGTTGGTTTCTGTCTCGATCTCAGTTTCATTATACATCAGACTGAAAAAACTTGTTTTGAAACCTCAAAATTTCTTGCAAAACAGAATTATTTTCTGGCCAGCCCTAACCGTGGGGTGGAAAGAGTTTCACTCGCCTGTTGCCTCCATCCTTCCCATAGATGGACTAGGGATAATAATACTTCCCAACCTGCCTCCCAGCATGTGATGTGAAGTTCAACAAGGGAGTATTTGTAGAGCACTCTGAGAACTGAACTCCCCGAAAGTCTGTGTGAATTTTGATCCCAGGGTGATGCCTCGGCCCCATTAATGCCAATAGGAGTTTGTTATGGACATCACTGATACCACGTCTCCAGAGCTTGTTCTGGCAAGACGCTCACCAGCTCCTGAGAGCCAGCCATCCCTTGACTCCAAAAAGCCCTTAGTTTTATCAGTTGTCTGTAGAGAAGCTTACTTCCAGCTCTAAAGTGCAGGAGTGCTTGGACTTAGGGACGGCCATCAGTACAGAGGTAAGGGCAGGGATCACCATTGACCCTTCCATCCGGCAGTACACCTTGGCCCTGCAGTGCATGATGTTGAGGGGTGGTTAATTTTCAGCGTTAATCCCAACAGAATTCTCTGTTGTTGTTCATTGCTTCTGTTTCGTGCGTTTGAGTTGATTAGATGCATATTTACTTAGGGATTACATAGATGCAACAGACCCACGGGGAGCGGACGTGTGAGCTAGGATCTGGCTTGTGGCCAAGGAATCTGCAGATGAAAGGGCTGAGGAGACGGAGCAGTGTTAACTGCCCTGTGCACCTTCCATCGCTTCATGATGAGATGTGACAGGCTTATCTTTCTCCCTGTATGTTTCTACTCCTTTTGCGGGAGCACAGCAGCTGTCATTTCCTAGCCCTTAGAGAAAATGGTGATCAAAAGTAAGAAGGAGGAAAGAAAGGTTCTTCCCCCTACATTTATTACGAGCTTCCTCGCATTTGTGGCCAAATAGACCTTTTGCCACAGTTTTCCTCTCTGGAAGGAGACATGGTCACACTTGCCCTCCTTTGTAAAGCTCTTTGAGTTATACAAGTGAGGAGTCAGAGCTTTATCTGTTGAGGACTGCCATAGTCTGAGAGACACCTGCTGAGGAACTGCCCTGAACAGCACTAGGAAAGCAGCAAGTTATCACCCCACAAGCCTCCAGAGCTATTTTGTAATACTATTTATGATTCTTTTAATTCTTAGAAATCGGATTTCTGAAGGCACCAGCACTAACAATAACAACAGATCAGATCAACACATGGTGTAAATCAGTCCTACTAAAGTCAATGGAATCAAATTCTCAGCTGGGGTTAATTAGTGTAACTCTATTGATGTTGATGACTTCACAGCTGGGAGTCTATTTTAGTAGACTATTTACATAGTGCCTTTCCTACCAAATGAAATACATCCTGAACACAAGGATCATACTGCACATCCACCAAAAGGTAGCCACCCCTGAAGCAGTTGGCAACAGTCTAACAGCAACAGCGAGTGACAGTTGACGGCAAGAAGCAAAGAAGCCCATTACCTCCATTCCAAACTACAATGGGAAATAGCTAACCAGAACATAATGGTCTAAATTTCTGACTTTTGCTAACACTTGCCCTTCTCCATCCTGGCATGTGTATATATACTTCTCACCTGTGGTTTCCACTTCATGCATCTGACGAAGTGGGTTATCACCCACGAAAGCTTATGCCCAAAGAAATCTGTTAGTCTATAAGGTGCCACAGGACTCTCATTGATAATGATCTAAGCTGGACTTGTAGAAGGTTCCTGGAGTTAACATTGCTCTAATGCAAGGTGTCACACACAAAAGGCTGGTCAAAACATTTCAAGTCAAACATTTTCTACCTATCTGAAAATGAGGTTTCATCCAAACTGAAGTTTTCCTTGGGGAAGACAAGACAAGATAGATTTTGGTAGAGTTTTCCCATCAGGAAAAATGGAAGGAAAATATTTCATTTCAGGTTGACAGTCTGAGTCTGCTGGGACTACTGTGTGCTTCATGGGAGTTGTTGTCCCAGTTCCCCCATTTCACCATTTTCCCCTACACACCCTGCTCTTCAGCCGTACTGCAACTCCCATGATACATCCTAGTCTCTTCCTCTGGCAGAGCTGCTGCTGTCTCCCAGAAAGGAATGGAGCAACTCAGGCAGACAAAAATGATCAGTGACCCATTAAGAAGCATTACGGCACAGGACTATTACAATGCTGATGTTTAGATATTTCCAAATCAAATTTTTCTGGACCTTTTCATTCCCCAGAAAATTTTTTCTATTTTAATTTTGCATCCCAAATTGGGATGAAAACAGATTTTGAAATATTAAGATCTCTGTAGGGGACAGAAATCCTATTATATGTTCAGCTCTACTTGAGTGACAACTTAATCTACATCTCATTCAAAATACAGCACAATCACTAGCTCAGTGGCCCAGAGTGCCCCACGTTAATAGATTAATAAACTAGTTAAAACAACTCCTTGGAGGTCCTTGCAGATGACTGCCTATACCCATTCTCTCTCCCACATTGATGCATCATTGCCCTCTACAGAAGATGCTGACCTGTGTGTCATACACTTTATACTGCTCAAAGAGACATTTTTAGCTCAAGTGATAATGCTCTGTGCCAATCCAAGTTCTTGCCCTGCTATTGCAAGGAAGTTCCAAGTGGTCCTGGTGTTCAGTGTAAAGACCTCCCTAAGAGGTGCCCGTACAATGGATAGCCATACAATTGCTACATTTTTTTCAGTCATTCCACTCCAAAGAACATAAAAATAGGCGTTTAGATGTTGGTTCTTGGTCAGTCAGACCTAGGATGAAGATACTGACCTCTCTTAGGAGGTGAGATGGGGAGCAAAGAGCTTGCCATCTTTACTTTATTCAACTAGTTGTTATGGGGCCAAGATTACTCAGCACTGGGAATGAAATCCTTATGAGGGCACTGAGAATTTGTTCAGTCTGCTGCCAGGAAAGTGAAGATTTCAAAGAAATGAACAAAAAAACAAAAATAAAAACCCAAACAACTCGCCTCCAAAATTCCCCTTCCCTGAAACCCAATCCACAGGGGTTGTACCAGCTTTTACACCTGGTTTTAATGTTGCCTATTTTTTAATTATCAGAAAATCTTTACTAGTTTCCAGATACAGGATTCTTTGAGCTTTGCAGGGAAGCAAAGAAAAAAAAATATTACAAAGCACTTTCTGTGCTGAAGATGTAGTTCAAGGGCTTGTAGTGCCTCTACAGATTTTTTTTTTTTTTTTTTTTAATTCACATCTCCCAGCCTCTAGCTGCTGAACGGGAATCTGGAGAAGAACAGAGGCCCCAGGAAGCAACAGAGTCATTTGGAAAAAAATTCCAATGCTTTTGGAACTATGCATATGAGTTTTTGCTTCCCCACTATCATTCTACTGTCCCAAGCTAATTGCATTCTCTGCATGTTCCTTTTCCCTCTCCTGTCTTCCACCCCCAAGTCTTTAATGGCTTGTGGTATTATACAGCAAGCTCAAAGTGCGTTAGAGATTAGTTCTGTAACCTGCCCACTGAAGTCAGGAGAAAACTGAATGCAGTAGACAGAGGGAAAACCACAGCTCTTGTCAAAAGCGCAGTAGTACAAGGAAGTAATTTTTCTCTCCCTATTTCAGCTGGACGTTGTTGTTTACATTGCACAAGATGCTCTATCCTTTCTTCCCCTCCGTGCAGCTGTATCATCAGCAAAATAGAGAGGGGAGATGCCAGGGGAAAGCAAAAGCAATTTAAATTGGATCCTATTGAAATTTCAGTAGGATACCAATATATAAATTAATGGGGGAGTCACAAATAGTCTGTTTCAAAAAATTCTGGGGGGAGGGGGAACAACATTGGAATAATTAGCAGTTGCTATCAGAACATCCAGTGAATGAAATGCAGAATTCTGCCTATTGAGCGGCACTTCATTTTCAGTTTAGGGTGTTTTGGGTAGAATTGGATAGTACTGAGTAATTAGGATCCTATCCCCAAAACCTAGGATTCATTTAGATTTTATCAGTTCCCTTTCACTTCTTATTAATCTCTATTTCTCTCCTCTCCTCTCCTCCCCCAGCCTTTTCCTTTGTCTTTCCTCTTCCACGTCTCTTTCATTCTTCTTTTCCTTTTATCGATTCTTTTTCTTCCTTATTATTTGCACTGTTGTAGCACCTTAAGAGTCCCAGAAACAGACCAGCAACCCAATGCAGTAGGCACTGTACAAACAGAAAATAAGACAGTCTCGGCCTCAGAGGGTTTACAGTTTAAGTAAAGGATGATATTATTTGTATTACACAAGTGCTGGAGAGCTCTAACCTAAGACTGGGGCCCACTGTGCCAGGCGCTGCACAAATACAAAGTAAGAAGCAGCCCCAATGTAAAGTCTCCACAAGCAATGGAGGTGAGGAGAAACAAGCACAGAGAAGTGCATTGCCCAAGATTGTACAGCAAGTCTCTGGCAGAGCCAGCACTAGAACTCGGGTTTCCTGACACTCAGTCCTCAGCATTCTCCCTTAGTACCAAATGGACACAGGGGCAGGGCAAATATGTCTCTCTAGTCAACCTCACATGCCCAGATCCTGAAGTCTCGGTCTGGTCTAAAGCTCCTTGATGTCGGTGGAAAGCCTCCCATTGACTGCAGCAGACTTTGGAGCAAGGCACGAGAGCAAAAGTTAGCATGGTGTGGATCCCCATGAGTGGTCTCCAAAACACACATGTCTGTCATGAATTATGAACCCCATCATCTACAGCACACGTTTTCCAAATACATGGCACACGGGGATGAGGTGGGTTGAGGGTTTGAGTTGAGAAGTGCTAACTTAGGGACCTGGTTTCCTGCATTCTCACTTTTGAGAAGTTCTGCTTCTCTTAGATTCTTGAAAGGCAGTGTGCACTCAAGCTACGGATATGCACTTGCAAGCTTGGGTCAGATCGGGATCCCCTTTGTAATGACAGTCCCGGTAAATTCAGTGGGGATACTAATGGAGTAAGGGTTTCACAGTTCAATTCTTAATGAAGTTCTCTATATTTTAAACACCAATGTGTGGCAAGGATGAAACATTTGTAAAGAGGCCATAGAGAATGTAGGGGAAATTTCTACCCTGAGAGAGATGGGCTATATATAGAAATACTTATTGAAACTGAAAGTAAAAGCAGTCTCAGATATCAGGACTTATCACTTGTGAGGAAATACTATTTTCTTTGCCTGACAGTCAGAATTTCTTGAAGGTGGTGGTTGCTTCCGGCCCTCATACAAATAAAGGTTGGTGATACCTTCAAAGCTTCTTCAGAAATGTAGAGTGCAGGATCTGGATTTGAACTAGTGCTGCAAAGTCAGGTTCCACTGAAATCTGAATCAGTGCTCAAAGGAGAGGGTGAGGCTGCAGCTATCCTCTGTTCCCACTTAGCCCTACAGCTGGATGAAAAATGGGTAATAAAAGGTGAAGAGTGTCTTAATGAGTGGGGATTTTTCATTCCAGGGGATATATTCTAGGAATTACAAAGGATTTCACAAACTACTTCCAGTAATGCAGACAGCAAAAAGCAAGCAAAAACCAGGATAGGTTCCATATATACCTAGATTGAAACATGAATCTTTCTCCCAGTTTAAAAAAATCTCTCTGTAAGAGCCTTGAAATCCGTACTGAATAGGGCTACCTAAATGTTGATTCTGTTAGGTCAGCTGAAGTCACCCTCACAAACTTCAAGTATAATATACATTGCATAAACAACTGATTTTCATGCCTTTAAATCAGCATATATATTCATATATGCTATGAGGCAATCTCTTGTATCTGGCAGATGGGATCTTGTGCAGAAGATGACGAAGACTCAGGCTACCCGACAAAAGAACTGGCATGTCCCTGGGTCTGGTGAATCCAGTCCAAAATATGTGAGGATGACATTAGTTAGGAATATTATTTATTATTTGTGGGATCATCGTCATGGACCAGTACCCCATTGCGCTCGGTGCTGTACAAACACAGTTCCTGCCTGAAGGACAGTTGAGAGCATTTAACTGCTTGTTGTTCTGGCAACCATTTCTGAGCAAGCTCAGCACTGAGAAAAGATATAGATTGACAGCTACTGATAGGCAGCTGGCACAGCATAGTCAGATGTAATGAAAGCTTCCTCGTATTCTGCCCAGTGCTAATGTCCCTCATTCCTGAGCTGGAGAATGAGAAGAGATCAGGATCTATGGCCCATTGAGTCTTGGGCCCCTCTCAGCAAGTGGACCAGGTGCAAGGACTGTTGTTACAACATGAACATCTTAATTTGGAGCTAAAGTTTCAGAAGGGGCTAGTGATTCCAGGTGCTTTGATTTTGAACCTGGTTTTTCAAGGTGCTAAGCACCTTCAGCCCCCACTGAGTTTGATGTGAGCGGTAGCTGCCCAGTTCTTAGAAAACCAGGCATCCATACAGGAAAACACCCAAAATCAGAGGGTAGTACTGAAAAAACATAGCCTTGATCTTTATACTACAAATGGAGCAAAAGCAACTCCCCTTTCCCCCCCACCAAGAGCTGAACTTTGAGGAAAGCTGATTTGATGCAGTGTGGAAGAGAAGTTTCAGAAAGTAGGGTTGGGGAACCTGCAGCAACATGTACCCACATGTTCCTAGAGAATTTAATGTACAATAAGCAGGCACTGCCCTCTGCTGAATTGTGGCCATAGGCACTCAGAAAGCGCTATTGCAATATTTCATCCTAGGGTACTGGAAGCTCCTTAAATCAAGGCACTGACACTCAGTGACAAATAGGAGTTTTAGCATACATTTCAGTGCTGTTGGTATCCACACGTCACTGACTCTCTAAGTCCCATCCCTCCGTGCACGGGACACAGAGGAAACCCAGCATGGATTTTCTATTGATGGCTCCAACTGAAGTTTGCAATATCAGATGCATTTGTATTATTCCTGCCAAATACTATTTCCTCCTCTCCAGAGAGTGGCGGAGGTTCTCTTTAGAATAGACACTGATGGGATTCACAACCCACGCTCCAAAATTGCACACATACCTTTGTATGCACACACACCCTCCGCCCCCTTGGCTTGCACACGTTGAGATGCATGGGGCTCCATCTCTTTGCACAGCACCAGATTTGCAGAAATCACTATCTGCATGAACAGCACTATGGGAAAAATTCAGAACCATCCCTAATAAATATTCACTAATAAAAATAAACTAGAAATACCAAGCAATCAAACAAAAGCCAGTAGAAATAAAGGAAAGTTATAGCTTCGGTGGCTGCATTTTCCCAGGTGCTATTTAAACCCGGGGGGGGGGGGAGTGCATAAATACAGCAGTTCAGCCCTCTGCTCTACAGAAGCATTGCTAACAAACAAACAGCAATGGGAACTGGGATAATTATACCGTTTGTCTTCACCTGCCATGCAGCGTGCATTGACTCAGCCTGCTGCTTGGGTTATGCTCTATCACAGCCCGTCCAGCTCATTGTGTTGGGTTTTATTCCCTAACGCGTACGATACCAGGGCAGGGTTACTTTGGAATAACCAAGACCTGCCATCTCATTTTCTTTTCCAAGAGCAAGCTCTCCATCTTTGTTTGAGGTTTTTCAAAATGGTCCCAAAGCTGGGTAGATTTAGGGCTCCTGAAATGGATGGGAGAGTATTTGTATTACAGCAGCACCAACCAAAACAGGGGCCTCCTTGTGCTAGGCAGACTGCAGACATACAAAGAGAGAGTCTGAGAAGTTTACAGAGGGCGGGAGGGGAAACTGAGGTGACACAGTGGCAGAGCCAGAAATAGGGCCCACAGCTCCTGGAGCTCAGCCCAACATCATTGCCAGTAATTCAAAAGAGCGGTATGAGTAACAGTACCTGACTCTGCCAACACACTGCAGCAGTATCCCCTGGTATTCCAGACCTGGGCACTTACCAAGCTCTTCTACTAGCTTTAAATCCCACATTACAGCACCCTCCTTCCACCTGCCATTCCTGTCCTTGGCCTCTGATAAGCAGTTGAGAAGGATAGTGGCAGAGCTGGAAGAGTGACTATTCACAAATAATATATTTGTTATAAATGCCATCAGATTTCTCCTCTTCCCAAATATGCGAGTGTACATCTCTCAGAAGAGCTCAGCGTCTATGGTCCAGGGACTCCACGATCAAAGGAAGAGTTATCCAACTCTGTGCCATCTACACCCTTATTTTGTAGGAGGCCCTAGTGTACCCTGATTTACCTGGCTGTAAGCAAATCAGCCAGTACCTCCCAACAGCCCCATCCCTTCATTCTCTCCCCTCAGAGATCTGTCTATTTCTCAAACCAGTCCAATGTAAATGAAACACTCAGAGCAAAGCCTCTCTCTTTTAAGCCAGGCCCCCCTATGAACACCCACCTATTTCCTGGCAAGTGTTGCTCTCTAACCAAGCAGACTGCTGGTCCTTTAAGCTGACTCAGCCTGAAGGTCACCTGATCTTCATTCACCTTTTCTTTGGCTTCACACTCACCACCTGGGAAACAGCTGATTACTCCCAGAGAAGGCTAAATCTGGTTCCTGCCATCCCACACTGTGACACTGATATTCAACAAAACAGACTTCAACTTTTCAGTCCCAATCAAGCTTGCAACACTTGGGATCATTAATGATCCTTTAACACTTTTTAAGTGAGCAGGGGGTATCATCACTAGAGGCTAAGTCAATAACAAATTAATTTAATCCCCATCCACACACACACTCCCGCACCACCTGCAGTTTCAATTATAGACTGTGTCACACTTTAAGGGTTTTTGCGTCTTTGACATTGGCCCCATCTTCCTTGGGGGCACTTGCTTAAGATTATAGACTTCCCAGCATTCAACTCTCTTGGGACAGAAACCTGCATCTCTCTCCCTTCAGGCCAGGGGATTTAGGTTTACAGTCCCTCTGCATCTCATTGTGATTTCCCAAGCATGTCTGACCAGGGTCTATCCAGCATCCATGATTAACTCTTTCTCTAGGTGCTATCACAGTGCCCACCAGTTAACCAGCCAGCCTTCACAAAGCAAACTTGCATTTATTCTTCAGGCAAAAGCATAGCAGAGAAGACATATACAAAATAAAGCAGTCAAAGAACCTATACATGCACTAAAAGCTTACCAGAGATCATGCCCGACTCCAGCACTGAACTATGGAGCAGGTCTCTGTCCTTCAGTTCATGTCAATTTTTAGACCAGGAATCAAACACCAGATGGACAGTTCAGCTGTTTTTATATGAAACTCCAGCCTTTAACCTCCAGACTCTGGTAACAGGTAAGGGCCAGTCATTGATCCCCTCCTCAGGACATAACCTATAAAAGGATGGGGTTTTTTGCATAAATGGGATTTCCCAGGAAACCCACTTAACACTTACTGCCCAAAAGTCCATGCCTTTCTAACACATTTCAGTATAGTCATTTGAACTCCTTGATTGCCTCAGGCCGCATGTCTATCAAGACTGTCTTCTTCACCACCTCTTGCTCTGAACAATAGTATAGCATTGGTGGAAAACAAGTGCCAGCCCGGAGTGTCTGCAGTATACTGGTTAGTGAAGTGATTCTTGCCTGCTTACAGGACTTGATGTGCTCTTAGTATGGCAGTGGCTAGTGTCTCTGGTCCAGCCCAGAAGGCACAGGGTCTGCCTGGACAGAAGATGCACTAATTCAGGGAAGACAGTGCTCCAATGGAATATCATCCAGCATTTCCTTGTAAATAAAAATCTACAGTGGCCCTAGGCTGCAAAGGGATCCTGTAGGACAAAAACTACTTGGTAAATGTATGTTCCTATGTTATTATTATTAATATGTTGGTGTACATGCCAATAGCAGTGCTGGCCCAGTAGTGAAATTGGAGCATCTGGAGGAAAAGATAAACCACAGTTGCCTTGATGCTGTCAATGAATGCAGCTTCCGTCTTTAGCTGATTTCATCTAATGTGATAACACTTATAATAATAAATATTGTTAAAAATAAAAATCTCTCTAGGGATTTGAAATCTTGGGCACAGGTGTTCAGACTGCAGTGCGCGTGGTAATTGGGTGACTCATTCATTAAAGAAAATGCAATTTAAATTCTATTACATTTTAAAAACACAACACTTCATTTTTCATGTTAGGACTAGCATTAGCAAGATTCTCGCTACGTTTAGCAGCAAGACTTTTATAGAGGTGGACCATGATATAGGCCTTCCCTGATCTGAACTACTTGGGGGGGGGGGGGGGAAATCCAAACTCAGATCTGCAATTTGCAAATTAGGGCCCTCTCCAATTGTTTCCAATATCCACCCTTTTAAAAGGAATATTGGAAAAAACAAAGAGTGTAGAAAAGAGCCAAAAATGGTTTGAAGGCTAGAAAAAAAGATTCTTTAAAGTGAGACACTTGAGAAGCTCAATCTATTTAATTTATCGAAAAGAAGATTAAGAGATGACTTTAGTACTGTCTATAAGTACTTTCTTGGGGAAAAAAAACACTAGACATTTTAAGCTAGTGAAGAAAGGCATAGCCATGGCTAGAAGTTAAAGTCAAACAAATTCAAATTAGAAATAAGTCAGAGATTTTGAACAGGGAAGTTGATCAACATGGGTTACTGGGCTCAATACAGGGCTAATGAAGTGATATTCAAGCCCAGTGTTACACATAAGTCTGCTGGTCTTAAAAAGTATGGAAATGGCTCCTGGGTTGGTAATGGGAAGCTCAATCCTAGAGTGAAACTCTCTGGTCCTCTCAGGCATTTGAAATATTGATCTGAAGTTTGCAATTTAAACTCCTCGTCAGGGATTTACAGTACAAATACAAGATAAGGCCCTGCCTGGAATTCAGCTGAACCAAACCCCCGGAAATCAGGAAAAGCTCAGTTAACTCCCTTCCACTGGAGCTCGGCCCACACTTTGATCATTTTCTTCTGCACTTGCAGATTCCGGGTGTGACTGAAGGAAGGAGCACTGGATCAGTGGTACAATGGAGAAGTCTGTTCTTGAAAGGTTCTTGCTACTAGCCCTGGTCCTGAAAATCCAAACATTGATCTCAGTCTGGGAATGCCGTTGCTGTGCCTAGAAAAAAATAAGTCCACAAAAATTGGGTTCTTAGGTGCAAATGTTTGTTTGCTGGTGTGGTTACTGACTGCAGTTAATGAATACACAGAAAGCTGCATGTATGCAATTTTTATGTGGCAATTTACTAGCTGGTTTAAAGCCATTTGAAAATTTGGCCCTCCAGCCAGCTCATGAAGTAAGTCCATTCCTTCCAGGACAAAAGAAGAGTCCAAAAGAAGATGCCTTTCAGCCCTAGGTCTGGGCCTCGTGATCACTGCCCCCTCTTGTCTCCGGGCTTTGAATGTCCTTATCTCCTTCTCAGGAGCCTTCCCCACCACAGTACAAGTGGAAGGAGGAGGAACCCAGTCCCTTCCACTATACAGGGTTCCAGCCCAGGGACCCTAACAGCAGTCAAGGTCTACTCACTCCACCTTCTAGCTTCTGTTACCCTGGGCTGGTTCCTGTCCAGCCTCTCTCAGACTCTCTTTCCTGCAATCTCTTCCAGGGACTGCAGGGCTCTCTCTTGGAATCCCCTAACAGACTCCCAACCTATGCAATACAAGCATGCATCCACTTTTGCCCTCCTTGACTTGACCACTTTGTTTTTCCTGTTCCGCTCCTGACTGAATGCCTGCCAGGGCTGGCCTTTCCATGAAGCGAACTGAGGATGCTGCCTCAGGTGCCAGACTGGGGGGCACCACCAGGACCCAGAGTGTAGAAAATTGTGTCTGCTGCTGGTGTGTCTGTATTCTCTGTGCCCTAGATGCACAGAGATGGCAGAGTGCTGTGCTGGAGGAAGGAGGGCACAAGAGACATAACAGGCAGGCAGGAGAGAAGGTGAGAGGGAACAGAAAGCAGCAGGACCTGCAGGGAGAGAGAGGAGGAGAAGCCTCTTATGTACCTCGCTAGCACCCCCGGAGCCTGGACTGATTAACACCAGCTTCTCAGGGAGCTTCCTGTTTCCGGCTGCTTTCCTGAACCCACTTGAGAAGAGGCAGTAACTGAACTAGTAAGAGCCAGTTAGGCCCTTAAGATGCTGATATCTTCCCTCACTCAGGCCCTGCTACCAGCTTACTTATTTGTCCCCTTCAATTGAGTGTTGAGAGCCACTATAGCTGGCACAGAACAGCAGTCATGAATGAAAGAAGAAAATGAACCTCAGAGGCAGCATTCAGAAAAGGAAAGAAAGCAAAGGAAGCTTTTCTATCTAAGCAGGAAGGAACTCTCCTGAGATATATAGACACAAATGTTCACAGTGAGCCTTCCGGCCACAGTGAGGATATGAGTGGTGAGGAGATGCCTGATCTTCCAGTTAATCAGCGTGCAAGTGACCTGGCAGCTACTGCAGCATCCATATCTCCACCTCAAATGGATGTAACCATGCACATTACTGAAGAAAAGTGTAGCTCAGAGAAGACTGTGGTGGAGGCGCAAGAAACAGCTGCTGCTGAGTTTAGTTCTTTAAGTCTAGATGATCCAGGACTGTGGACACACTTGAGTGGTAGCCTGAGGGACTTCCTTGTACTGCATGGGCCATAGCAAGTGAAAAACTTCATGTTCCCGAAAGACAATGAAAATAGAAGTTTCCATCCAACACATTACTGGTGTGAAATCCCCAGTGGTGACAAAGTGGAGAGGCCCTGGCTTATATACTCAAAAACTCAGAATGCTGCATACTGTTTTTGTTGCAAACTCTTCCAGTCTAATGTTCCAGCCACACTGGGTTCGACAGGAACAAAGGACTGGAAAAATCTGGCTAGAAATCCAACACATTTCATAGGTGGAAAGAGCTTGAGAGGAGACTAAAGTTAAAGGCCACCACAGATGATCAGCATCAAGAGAAAATTGCATCAAAGTCTCTTTACTGGCAAAATGTTCTAAAAACGCTCATTGCCCTTGTGAGAATGCTTGCTACCCAAAACCTAGCACTACGTGGCACTTCAGATCAGCTGTATATGCCAAAAAATGGAAGCTTCCTTAAAATTGTGGAGCTGATGGCTGAGTTTGATGCTGAACTCCAGGAGCATCTAAGAAGATTCACCACGCAAGAAATCTACACACACCACTACCTTGGAAAAACAATTCAAAATGAGATCATACAGTTACTGGCAACAAAAGTCAAACAGAAGATTGTGACAGATCTGAATTCAGCAAGATATTACTCTGTTATTCCCGACTGCACACCTGACATCAGCAATACAGAACAAATTACTTTAATGGTGCTTTTTGTAACAACAACAGAACCTAGTGAAAATGTCCTTGCAATGGTGACTGTCAGAGAGTATTTTCTAGAATTTATTGACATTGATGATACTACAGGAGCTGGTATGACAAATGTGCTTCCTAAAAAGCTGGAAGATACGGGAATTGTGATAGCTGACATGAGAGGTCAGGGCAACGATAATGGTACCAACATGAGAGGAAAGAGCAAAGGAGTGCAGACACGGATCCAAGAGTCCCATGCAGTTCTCATTCATTGAATTTGGTGGTCAGTGGTGCAGCATCAGCTTCTAGTGAGGCTGCTGAATTTTTTAATGCAATTCAAAGCATCTATGTATTTTTCTCTGCATCAACTCATTGATGAAATATTTTGAAGCAACATCTAGGAACATCCTCTCTGACGCTGAAATCACTGAGTGCCACACGATGGGAAAGTTGAGTGGAGGTGATAAAGCCTATGAAACATCAAATTGGGAAGATAGATGATGCCCCATAGTTGCCATTATGGAGGATAATGCTATGACAGGAACTGTTCGTGGGAGAACAGTCGCAGAGGGAAATGGAATCACCAGAAACATACATAACTTCAAATTTCTGTGGGTGTGTCTACACTTGTAAATTAAGTCGACTTAAGCTTGCTTAAGTCGACTTAATTTACTCTGCGTCTACACTACACTTTCCTTAAGGCGATTTAAGCAGCTGCTTATGTCAACTTAAGGAAAAGTTAAGTCGACTTTATAAAACCTAGTTTTAAGTCAACTTTTGGCTTAAGTCAACTTTAGAAAGTCGACTTAAGCCAGTGTAGACGTGGAGTAGCCCTAAGTCGACTCTAAGTCGACTTCGGGCTCTCCAGGACTTCACCACTGCCCTCCCTGCCAGGGTGGCTGGCATAGGGTGAGTCTGGCATGCCCCCACACCCTGCCCACCCTGCCCCATGCCCTGCCAGGGTCCCTGTCCCCTTTGCCCTATTGTACCCTGGTACAATGGGGCAAAGGCTGAGCCCCCTGGCACTTGGCAAGGGGTGCCCCCCCGCCACTGTGGACCTGTCCCAGGTCCACCTAGCCCCTACAAATCGACCTAGGTGTCCAGTGTGGACGCTCTAGGTCGACTTTGTAGGGTCCCCCCAAAGTTGACTTAAAATTTAAGTGTAGACATGCTAAGTCAACTTAAATTAACAAGTGTAGACATAGCCTGTGTGGCTTAGTGTTGTGACATGACGTACTGTTTGGAATAAATGTTGTAAGCAAGAGACTCCAAGGTGTTGACCTTGATATATCTGGAGCAATTGAACAACTGGACAAAGCAAAGTCACACCAACAGTCTTACCAGTCAGATGAGGGTTTTCAAAATGCTCTGAAGAGTGCACAGAAGTTGGCAGAGGAACTTCACACTGAAGCTATTTGCCCACCCATTCAAGAATACGTGAGTCACCAAAGAAGACGACATTTTGATTACGAGGTATGGGATAATCCCATAGGAGACCCCAAACAACAATTCAAAGTTGAATTCTTTAACCAGGTGCTAGATTGTGCAATACAGTCAGTTGAAGAACATTTCGTGCAGCTCAAGGAACACAGCAGTGTATTTGGGATGTTGTATGATATTCCAAAACTCCTCTCTATATCTGAAGAAGACTTACACCAGCAATGCAGGGCACTAGGGATAGTGTTGACATGTGCGATATTGATGCGAGTGATTTGGATGATGAACTGAAAGCCCTTTCAAGTTACATTTCAGCAGGATCAACTCCAAAGGCTGTTCTTAAATATATATGCACAAATAAGATCACCACTCTCTTTCCAAATGCTTTTGTTGCTCTGTACATACTTCTAACACTTCCTGTAACAGTTGCCAGTGAAGAATGCAGCTTCTCCAAGCTGAAGTTAATAAAAACACGTCTACGCTCCACATTGACACAGAACAGGCTGGTCAGCCTTGCAACCATCTCAATAGAGCATGAGCTGGCCGAGACTGCGGACCTTCAGGAAGCAGGTCAAATCTTTGCAGCCAAGAAGGCAGGGAAAGCACCACTTTGATTATTCAAACAGATAAAAATGCCAGTATTTACTATGCAGACAAGAAAAGTTACATTTGCTGTTCAGGCATTTGAAAGTTACTTAAAATTTTTGAACACGGCATTTTAAATTGTTAGTTCTTCTTTATTGGGGTAGGTAGCAGAGCAGTACCATGAGAGGAGTATTACAGGAAGAAGGCAGAATTGAGACCTTTCAAAGATTTGGCCTAAGCAAGGGGACATGGGGGCGTCATTTGAGCTGCCCGCCTCAGGTGCCAAAATGTTGTGGGCTGGCCCTGAATGCCTCCCAGGCCTCTCTCCTCGGAGTTCTAGTTCTTGACCTTTCGTCAGGGCTTCCACCAGATCCCACTCCACTGCTCTGTCCCCAGCCATAGGAGATATCTGCTGCTAGCAGTCGGAGATTGGCTACGTGCCATTGTAAGGAGCCCCATCACACTGTCCCCTCCATAACCTTATCAAGCTCAGCCTTGAAGCCAGTTAGGTTTTTTGCCTCCATTGCTCCCTTTGGACTGCTGTTCCAGAACTTTACTCCTCTGATGGTTAGAAACTTTCATTTAATTTCAAGCCTAACCTCATTGGTGGCCAGTTCATATCCCTCTAAAAGGCCAGAAATGAGAGCAGAGTTCCTTTCTGTCTGCCTACAATCCACTTCTTTTCTCAATTTATTCTGTGCCTGCTCCTCTCCTAACCAGGCTTCCGCTTCAACTAAGCAGACCCACTCTCCAGCTGCAGCATGGCAGATGAATTGGTCCCTTGGGCCCATCCAGAGCCTGTGTGGGGTGCACACAAGTCCAACACTGTCAGGCTCTTTGAATCCAGTTTGGATCTGAATGGAATTACTCCGGTATAAGTGATGTCAGCATCAAGGCCCAAATCAGTTTTGGGCGGTCGTCAGTCAGGCCTTCGACAGAATCCCGTGCTATGCCGGGACTTCTTTGCATGCAGTTGCCTTGCTCTGAAGGTGGTGGCCATGTGCAGGCAAGCGGAGAATCCATATAACTGGAACCCACTATATAGCTCTACAGTTCTTCTGCCTCTCTTGATATGATTAGGTATTATGGCCACGCAGCATTGTAGAGTTTGTGGAAAGGAGGCCATTGGTAAAGAAATAGATCGGGTTTTTCTTTGACTGTTAATTCATCATGTATCCACTGATATTCACTGTCTCTCAGGCAGGAAAGGCTGATGGAGGAAATTGCTGCCCAATACGATCTGGAAGCTGCATCTGCTTTGGTCTGGCACCTTTGTTTTCTGAATGGAATTGAGGCAGTTTCCTGGCTCTGAATGACTTGGCAAGAACTTTGTTGTTTTGCCTCCATGTCACACTGCCAGGTTGGGAAGGAGAAAAATAAACAACTCACATTATCACCCCACTCCTTAGCAGGTTCATGTGAATAACAGACAAGATCCCCCTTGGAAAAAGACAAATAAGAGCAATCAAAAAAGTCTCAACCTAAACTTGGCAGTCATGTTGCTTGAGAGAGACAACCACCAAGCCAGGAGATGGAACAGCTCACAGGCATGGCCTTCTGAATAGCTGCCGAATATTCCAAAGGGGTAAATTAAATACATTTATCTCAGTGAAAGTCACAATTGAAACATTTTCTCTCTGAACAGAAGTTTCTGACAATCAATCTAATTTAGTTCAATAATAAATGAAAAGGAATTCTCTTTTATAATAGCAATCAGAGAATGAGCTGCTGTGTGTATATTACTGCTCCTCTCCTTTTTAAAGCAAACTCCATCCAACTCATTCTCTTTAAATAAAGTGATTCCTTTATCTATTATTCATTTGAAATACAGAAAGAGGATAGGAGAGCATGTAGAGAATGTAGTTTACTTCTTCCTGCTCTGGGGCGGATTCAAATAGAAAAGCAAAATACATTCTTTTAAAGATTTGATATGCATGACATTTCTATCTTAGAGTTTCAGACTGTGGCCCATTACCGTCGTATCTGAGCATAATCCTTTTCTGCTTTCAGATCTTTTAATTTGGTCTGCAGGTCTTGAAAAATGCCAATAGATTAAGGGTTTGCGGTTCTGTTTGGTGTTTAAGTGGTAGATCTGTGATATCCCCCAGTACAGACACTTGTAGGGCCTCTGTGTGGATTCTGACAGTATATTCCATTTCATGTTTTAAGATGATGATCATGGTGTACCTGTGAAATAAACGTGACCAAAAATCCAAGAAAACTCTAGTTTTTGCCACATGACTCCTGTTGTAGGGGGATCAACAATTCAGTGTGGAGGGACACTCAAAAAGCTGGTATTTGCATAAGACTTCTGTTATTTTTCTTCTTTAGATATAGCCCATCAGCAACTAACCGCAGCTCCCAAGTCAAAACAGCACTGAGCTTCTGGATCCAAACTTTAGGGTTCAATGTCATCTTTGTTTTTATAATTCAGGTCAACTGGGATTTTAATTTCCTGCAGGCTTGATTCCCAAGTACTTATGCCACATAGCCAATGCTGCATCTGAGCAGGAAACCGGCTGAAAAGTTCTCTGCAGCTTTCCTTCTTATCCAACTGCCTTGCAACAACCTCTAGTGTGCTTGCTCCTCACATGATCGAGCTCATAAAAAAAAAGGATAAATCTAAATCTTCACCTAAACTTGAATGAAACTTTTTTAAAAAATAAAAACCAATGGAAACCACTCAATCAATATGTGATGTTGCTGTTTTTAAACGATACATTTCATCAGTGGATCTCCACATGCTTTAAAAAGGAGCTAAATATCCTTTTTTACAGATGGGGAAACTGAGGCAGAGTGAGGTGATGGGACTTGCCCAAGTTGGCCAGTAGCAGAGCCAGGAATAGAACTTAGATCTTTAGAGTAGTGGTCCAGTGCATCAGCCTCTAGGCCCTGCATAAACTTCAAATGCCCTGGTGCCATCAAAGACCTCCGTTCTGCATCCCTGCAGGCTGTCACTGAACTCAGTAGAGTGCAGTGAGTGCAGGGACCTGCCTGCATGGATGGTATTCTAAGACCAGTGCCCCTGACTGGTATCCGGTGCAAAACAACTGTCCAAGACATCAGAGAGGCTGCAGCTGAAATATACATCTGGAACAGCATTCCAAAGCTATGGAATACTAAGGGACTTTGCTGAAAGCTTATCTTTGCTTTAAATGTGCCCTGTAAAGGAATAACCCGTGTGAATTTGGCATTTGCCTAAAGGAACATCAGGTGAAACGTCTAATAAATACCCATGATGGTTGGCCCACTGGCCCTGTCTGAACAGCTATAACCCAGCAAAAAATATGCTGCAGGGGGTAGCATTTTAGTAACTGATACAAATAGAAAGGGTTTTGTAGCCTGTAATATGGGTTGGGTTAAGAAATAAATAGAAATTAGGTTTTGGTTTCAGTTAGCATAAGTGTAAGGAGTATGGGACATAGAAGTTGCTAGTGGGAAAAAGTTAGGGACAAGCTAGAGACAGTAAAATGGGAAAATTAAAGTCAGCAAGGGAACGACCTAAGGTTATGGTGCTGTTATGTTTTGATTATCACCGGTTTGAGCAAAGGTTAAGAATTTGGGGAGTTTTACTAAAATGCTATCTATACCGATAGTATTGGAAGGACAGTGGCACAGATATTAAATTTAAATAATATGTAATGTATAGCGCCAATAAGGAGGTGGCAGAAATATAATTATGGGAAGGGGCAGTTTAATGTTAATTAGTATGAAAAGAAATTATAAAAATAGCTGCCTTGCTAAATTTCAGGAGAGCGTCAATTAGCATCGAAAGGGCTGTTAAGTGACTGTACTTCACTCTGTTGTCTAATCACCTACTGAAAAACGATTTCATCTTTGAATGTGAGCATCACTGTAGCCTTGTGTAAGCAGTAATTGAATGACTGTTTGCATAACTGATCGTTTTCCTTTTGATTAAAGTTTGGTTGTATCATTCAAAGTGTCACCTAGTGGTCCTCTGCTAAATACATTTTCTGTAAGTGGCCTAAACCTGAAAACTAAGTTGGATTTTATTGTACCCCTCGCTTTAACAACTTAATGTTAATTGAGAGCATTTCAACATAAAGGTTATACTTTGTCCAAAATAGGCACTGGCATGGAACAACTCATCCGACCCTTGTCTCTGTGGTGGGGAAAAACAAACTGGCTGCTAAATCTGCAAGGGGGCAATGGCTCTGGTTGCTCTGCCATTCTCTGCATCTCAGAGCAGGTTGCCAGTCCTTCCATCATGTTGCTTAATGAACTACTGTAATGCACTCAGCTGTTACGGTGATGAGCAAGGCACAAAAACCTATAGAAAAATGAGAAGAGAAGAGAAAATCTGTGTCTTATCCATTTTGCATGTCATCTTGCTGGATGACTGCTGGTTCCTAATTAGGTTTGTGTCTTAGGTGGTCTTACTTTGTGCACGTTGGTATATTTCAAGCTGTCTCCTGTGGCCTTAGTGAAATGAATCTAGCTCTTTGCTGGTGTCCTGTATGTTTTTGTTTTGTTTTGTTTTGTTAATTGCAGCTATTTCAGAGGCACAATGGAGGGTTTTTTATTTTCGTTGCTTTGTCTGGTAGCAGGTGGATCCCATTATGTGCATGCTGGATACACCAGCAGAACAGTCTGTATGCTCTGCTCACGCAGCAACGGAATCTGTGACAAATGAAAGGCGCCGAATGCAAGCAGGGAGAAGCGAGCATGAAAAGTGAAGAGTTTCAGTTCTGTGGGAAAGCCTCCACGCCTCAGTGGTCTGCAAGGGGGTTGTCCCATAAAACAAATCACATCCTAGTCTCAGGGATACAGCCCCTTGAAATCACCAGCCCATGGATGTCTTCCTATCTGCAACTGGATAACATACTTGCGGCAGCCAGAATGACAGCTTACACAGATGGGAACTTATTGAAGCTCTGCTTGCCACACAATTAGCCAGGGCACTGCTTGCCACCAGGAATGTGGCAATCAAGAAGTTGGTGGGATTCAGAACACAGATTGGGCATTGCTCAACCCACTAACGTGTGTGAAACAGACAAATTGTCTTGTCTTCACTAGGATTTTACCTCAAGTTAAGAGCACACTTTGCTCCATTTTTAAATGTCCATGCTGTCTGGGGTAGTGGGAAACAACACATTTGAAAATGGGGTCATGCAGGGAAAATGTTTGGGGACTGCTGTTGTGGGGAATAAATGAAGCACTGACAGAGTGGAAGTCATCCAGCTTGTATTGGAGAGCTGCAGGATGCAGATGCATGCTGAGAAAATGCAATGCTTCTGTAGATGTCATTGGCTCCTCATTCCTTAGAAGCCTCTCTCCTTTCTTTCATTCTCCTCCCCATTCCTCCAAGCCTTCCCCCTCACCCCCATGTCCCCATTTCTGACTCCCTCCTTCTGACTTTCTTTCTCCCCCCTCTCCCTCCACCTTGTTGCTTGCATCCCACAGCAGATCGCATACTAATCTCTGCATGGGAAGTGTAACTCAGCTATTGATCAGTGTTTGCGGGCTTTCTGTAAACTTTGGTTGTAAAGGTTTCATTAGCCTGCCTCACGGTCATTACATCAAGTAATGGAAAACATCCATCTTCTTCTGCTCCTCTGCGGCATCCAATGGCAATTGCTCTCAAGAGCGTTAATCAAGCTATGAAAATCATTGCCACCTCACTCCTTTATTATGAGAAACTATGCACGGCCTCACTTAGGATAAGGGGCCCAGAGCCTGGGAAGGCAATGACATCTACGAAAAAGTCTATCCTCTGGTTAATGAGAGCATGTCACTCCTGCTTCAGGAGTAGATGAGTGGTTTACACTGCACTGAGGCATAAAAAGAATCAGCAGATCTTGTTCTCAGTTGCCTGGCACCATCATTTATACCTGTGCATAATGGGTGTAAAATGCTACCAGGTCAAGGGTCTAATTCCTCATCCGTTTTCAGTGGGGTTACACAAATGTCAAACTGGACCAGTTCAATTGTGAATCAGGCCCCAAAACTTTCCACCAGGGATAGTGTTTCACACACACATGGGCACAGGTGTAAGTGAGAGAACACAAGGCAGGGAAATGGAGAACCAGTCTCTTTGATCGGTGCCAAATTCCTGAGATTGTTACTTAGCATCTGGGAAAACTCACTCTGACACTGCCACACACAAACATGAAGGGCTTTGCAGGTTGGCTCCTGTTGGAGCAGAAATCGGTGAAGCAGCATCTCGGTGTACTCTTAGGGAAACTTGTTTCATTTACAGCAGCCCAAAGCAGTGAGCCCATCTTTGAAGGATGTAAGACAAAACACCAGTGTCCAGTTGCCATGGTGCAATTCTGTCTCCAGGATTCTCTTTTGAGAATGTAAGGGAGAGAGCAAACCCTCCCGCTGTTCGCAAGAGCTCACTTCAAAACTCGATTGCATCATAAAACTAACAACCTAGCATAATTTCAGATTGAGCAGTGCATGCCAGCCAATTAAAGAAAATACCTTGTAAATCTATGTATAGCAGTATGCTTCCTATTATAACTACTAAAAAGCACAGCGGAGAGATCACCAGCACAAGGCTGGGGTTCTACACGCTCACCACCTCTTCCGGAAGTGGCTGGTCAGAGCCTGCATGGCTTTAATGGACTGATAATTGTCCAAGGAGCCCTGCACCTCATGTAATGCCTTCGCACCCATTTCATACTGGAAAGGAATGCAAGTTATTGTTAATTTGTATTACTGCAGTGCCCAGGACCTCTAGTCAAGGCCTCATCGTGCCAGGTGCTATACAAAGACAACAAAAAGATGGTAATCTAAAGATAAGACCAGGAACAATAGCTGGATTCAGACAGATGAGGGAATACAAGGAAACAGTGAGACAATAAAAATTGCTTCCAAAGCTCTTTGGGGGCCTGTGTGAAATGCATTGGTGCTTACAGCCCAAAATCCCCAGTGAAAATTTACTGGCCCTATGGGCATTTGCTGCAGTTTGTACATCTTTGCAGCCATCCTTCCCATATTCTTTTAGCAGTTGCTCTCACAGACTATTAGAGTAAGAAATTAATGCTTTAATTACACTGTCTGAAAGCTAAGAGCCTGAGCTGCAGATGGTATATGACACTGGCTTCTAGCACCAGTGATTCTTGAGGGAACACACTCTAAAATCAAGCTGGAATCCAAGTGGGGAATGAAAAAGTAAGCTGGTAACCAGAAGAATGTGATTTTAATACCCAATATCCCACTGCCATCTGAGGCCAGAAATGTAAGCTTTGGACTCTCTGTGAGCAGGTGACCCTGTCTTCCAAAGTCTTTATAGCAGCCACTTCCCATCCTTGGTGGTTCATGAGATCTCAGACCATAAAGCAACAAAATGACACCTAACATGCCCCCTGGCGTATGCCCACATATATGTGTGCGCCCACATTTTCCATGACTGTGAGAGCCACATGCATACACCACCACACGCTTGCACTCATTCCTACTCTCTTTTCACTTGACCGATGGGCTACCTTCATTGCCATCAGGTGAGGGTGATGGACAGCCACTCCCTCACTAGCTCAAAGGCATCAGACTCAATGAAGATAGGTTGGGGTGGGGGGTGGATTATAACCCGTGTTACAATGTCTAACCCAACTTGTCACATGTAACAGCTCTGGCTAGTAAGGCACCCAACCAGGGCCCTATGAGTAGAGATCTATTGCACTCCCTTTCATTTTGTGCTAAGTAGAGGTGCTAGTGGAAAGGCACCAGCATCCTTGAGACACAGTGTTAGTGCCTCCATCTACACCCATTCTGCACAGCCAGCATAGATTTCCTCTGCAGTTTCCTCATCCTTCCTCTTCCTCTTTTTTCTTCACCATCTTTCATCCCCCTTCCTCCTCCCCATCTCTCTCCTCTCCCTTTCTCCCCTTTCATTCTCTCTTTCCCTTCAGTCCTTCCGCTTTTCTGCCTCCTGCATAGAGGGAGATCAATGCACCGGGAATACTGACTAGGGAATTTAATCACATCAGACTGTCTCTCCAGGAGTCTTCTCAATAATCAGCGTTCACCGTTCCCTGTTTTCCCCTCTAGGCTAGATAGGGAACGTGCAATAAAATTGGCCAATCCTTTCCTGGTGCGCAGGCTTTTCTGATGAATGAGTTCAGCTGAATGGAGATCTGATCGGACCCCCCTCCCCGCCTCCAACCTACCTTCACCAAATCCTGCTCACAGAGTAGACATTTGTTTTCATCCCAAATCTGAGCAAAAAGAAAACTCAAAATATCAATCTGTATTTATGTGTGTATTTAATTTTTGTGGAACAGAAAGTTCTACAAATTGAAGGCTAGGAAACATCACAATGCTTTGTTTTGACATATCTGACTGAAACATCAGCATTCCCAAATCAAAATAAGTTGTTTCAGTTTGTTGAAGTGAATCAAAACGTTTCATTTCCACTGAGTTCAACATTAATCTGTGCCCCTCACCCTCCTGCCAAGCTGCTGCCGTCCCTCATGAGAGCTGTAATTGAAGACCTTCCTGCCCCTATTCTCCTCTGTATGGAGGCTTGGCAGAATTTGATTTTTTTAAATATCTTTTGACAGCTATATTGATGTTTATTTTTATGCATTTTTATTTTTGTCAATTTAAGTTTTCACAATTGCACATTATGAGGTTTAACCATTTTAATTTTTTTGTTATTGATTTAAATTTTCAGTCATGAAAATTATAGAGGGAGGGAATCAGTCAATAATTATTTAATGACAGCAGATACTGAGATTCAAAATGTTAAAGGTTTACAACTATTAAAACACAAACTGTCTACAGCACATGTCAAAATCTACAAAGTAAATATCCTTAAATCAAACTCTAATGAGTTCTCAAGCACCATTTTTCTTCCTTTTCCTATCTGTGAGTTTTGATTATTATTGATGGAAACATTTTTTCGTCAATGTATGTGCGCATGGTGAAATCAACAGTTACAAACATTTACCAATAAGAATGTAATCCTTTGAAGCCTATCTATATGTTCCATGGGTTGACTACAGATCTCATGGTGTCAGGCCAAACCAGCAGTGCATTATGGGAAATGTAGTACAACCTGGGGCCTGGCCCCAGAAGAAAAGGGGGCATGAGACACCCAAATGATAACTTCCACAATAGCAGCTCAGCTGGACACTGATTAAGATTGAACCAAGTTGAAATTAAATACAATAGTCTGATTTGATTTGACAAAATGAAATGTTTTGATTCAGGTTGACCTGACTCTAAACAAAATGTTGACTTGTGGCTTTCCTGATGAAAAACTTCAGCAAAATTAAAAATTTTCATGGAGAAAATTTCTACTTTGTAGAACCTACATTTTTCATGAAAAGAAGGCGTGGGGGGGGAGGACAGAAAACTCCCAACAGCGCCCCCTGTAGTACATCGAGGAGCAGATGAGACATTATTCCACCCAGAAAGGGACAGACACAACACAAAAGATATGACAATGGTATGCTATAAACCAAAGAGACAGCCTGTCCTCGTCTTGATACTGCATTCACATTTTGCCACAGTGAAAGCAGAAGAGGTCCGGTGAAAGGGGATGACAATAATACAGGATTTCAGGTTGTGGAAGTGTAGATTCCCTAGCATATCGTAGTGTGGTTGTGAGTAGGAACAGCCAACCAGCTGTTTGCCTTTACCATAATACAAGGCAGGGATACAATGCAGAAATAATTGTATGGTGAGTGGGAGCCTACACAGAGGCAAGACAGGATGCATAAAAGATGGATAAAACTGTGTGTGAGGATGCTTGCATGGCACACGCATACTTTACCTCAGATACCTCTCATGAATTGGACTCAGAGTGGACCAGCATTTGCCAACATGACCATAGATCACTGTTGCCAAAATACAAGATTTCTGCCTCTCAATCTATATGGAGGTTCTAGGGCTTCCTAGCATCAATTTTTAAACACCAACAAATGTATTAGAACAGTAGAGCTCCAATAATATGGTGAAAGAAAGAAAGAAAGAAAGAAAGAAAGAAAGAAAGAAAGAAAGAAAGAAAGAAAGAAAGAAAGAAAGAGATTGGGCTAAATTCACCTTGATGTAATGAACCAGGGACAAGGGTTTTGAACACTACGGGCTGGTTGCAGTGAGTCTAAAAACACTATTGTGGCCAAAGCAACCTAGAGAGTGATAAAGCCGGTGGAACTTGCACTTCCAGCCTCTTGAATATGCGTGTTGCACCAGTTCAGATTCATACCTGCTCATCAACATGTAGCTTACACTCCCCCATATCTCCCCTCTCTATATTAGGCTCACCGAGTCTGACTGACCCTCAGAGTATTTAGCTGTATGACAGTGTATGGGCAGAGGACGGGAGGCAGGCAAGTAACAAGAAATGAAACTCATATAGAAGCCAATAAGCAACCCTCTCCTCTGGCTACTGAGTGTGTAAGTTACAAAGACTCGGACTCCTTTACACCTTAGGAAACAGATGTAAAGGCAGGAAACGGTAAGAGCAGCTGGAATAAAAGAAAGCTAGAGAAGGGGAAGATCTAATAAAGCCAGACACCCTCCCACACCCAATACATGCAAAATGGATAAGAGGAAAATTCTTGTTGTATGATGTAACATTAAGCCGAGGAACTCACTGCTTCAGGGTAACAGGAATAAATTGATGGATGAGAATGACATCTGTAAGCTAAAACCAGCTGCCAACTCTGCTGCTTCAGGACAAACACAAGCTGAAGGATCAGGAAGGACTCTCTCTAAGCCAGTGAGGCTCTGCCAGGGTTTCACAGCATCAGCTGTGTTTCTGGTACCGATTGCTGTCAGAGCCAGGCCAGCAGGGCACATTGCTCTGCTGTGATAGAGAATTATTTGCTACTGTTCTTTCTCTCAGCAGCATCTGTTCCCTTCCATCCCTGCGTCAGCCTGGGTCTGTGCCTAGATTATGTGGCATTAGATCACCCTGACAGGAGGTGCCCACCTTCTGTGCGCCCTGAGGAGTTCACCCTTTGCAGGCAGCACCCACCTAGCATAGCCAGGAACGGGAAAGGAAGCATTATCGTCCTCACTTCACCCACCTCATTCCAGAGGCATTTGCACCTGAGCCACATCATCCTCCTAATTAACAGCCTGGGTAATAAACGACAGCTTTTTATTCCTGGACAGGTGTGCATCTTTGTCAAAGGCCCCTGCTTAAATCACCCATGCCGACTCCAGTAACAATGTTAATGACACTCGGAGCTGGCTCCAGGCTGTAAAACGCATTTCCCTGATGTTTGCTCAATATTTCCATGAGAAGTAAAAACATCCATTATAGGCTGCAGGATACTAATGGCCCCCAGAGCAGAGCCCAGCTTGTAACTGCTGTTCACTGCAGGGCTAGCTCCTGTGCTTAGAAAGGAAGGCAGCATGATCTAGTGGTCAGAACACCAGGCTGGGAGCTAGGACTCCAGGGTGCCAGCCTCTGCCCTACCAGCAATTTCTTGGACAGCCTGAGTTGAGCCACTTTGTTTTGGCATCAATTTCACTCTGCTGTGAAAGAGGGAGGTGCTAATACTGCCTTCTCTTGCTGAGAGCTTTGGGCTGAATTAATGTTTGCACCACTCCTTCAGCCAAAAGGAGCTCTGGATAAGGTCAGGATAGATCCAAGATCCAGCGCTGGCTACCTCAAATGCATCTTTGGAGCGGCCTGTATGCCCCACAGTCTTGGCATCCATCTCCCTACACCACCATCTCCATCTGATGGGGCCAGGGATGGGGAGAAGCTATAGTAGGCTTAGGGGAGGGGAGTCTTTTATAGGCTGATCTACTTCTTTAAAGAAAAGAAAAGAAAACTATTGTTTAAGCCTCCTGGGTAGGAAGGGCTTAGCCAGATAACAGGCTTGCTGAATACCACCTTGTAAGGGGGCTGAACTCGGGGCTATGGGGTGTGGTTGTGAGTGATACCTAGGGGGGTGGGTTGTTCAGTAGAACCTAGCGAGGCTCTGATGATCAGCCAGCCTCCTCCAAATCTCTCCTTAAAGCTCCCCTCCACTGGGCTGCCTACCGAACCCAAAGCAGGAGCCAGCTTTCTACATCTCACCCTTGTCATGGACCAACTCTATTCCCCTGTGCTCCCTTCTTCTGCTACAGCCTGCTAGGGGCTCTAGCCCTCCCCAGCCCCACTGCCTGGATATGGGGTGGGGAGAGAGATACCGAGTCTGTGGAGCACACAGACAGTCTTGGAGGCCTGGGGAAAGCACTCGAAGTAGCTAGCACTCAGTATGATCCATCTTGGCCTTGTCCAGCCATCTCAAAGTGTGGCACAAACATGAATCGATTGTCTCTAATTTCACACTCACCACAAGCTCTGTGCGACAAGGACCGTCTTAGCACAATAGGGCCCTTACTCCCCACTGATGCCCTGTTATTATTATTACTCTTTCTAGCACCAGGAGACTCCAGCCAAGGTCAAACTCCTAATGTGCTAGGTGCTGTACATAGTATAGTAAGAGAGAATCCTTGCCCTGGACATCTGACAATAGAAAATACAGACAGAAAAAGGGTGAGAGGGGAAAGTGAGGCACAGAGCGGTGCTGTGACTGGACTATAGTTCCGTAGGAAGTGGGTGGCAGAGCTTGGAATAGAACAATGAGCTCCCAAGGACAACACTGCCGTAGCATGATGAATAATCCTGGGGAAGATACCTTGAGCTATGAACTCAGGGCTGGAGGCATAGGCTGTGCCATGGGCATTGGTGCAATTGCAGCCTGCGCATTGCCCCATTCCCACCATGACTTCTGGTGGATTGGAAATGTTGTTTTTGGAAAAATATTTATCCTGCTAACGAAGCGGAGGCAGCGGCCGCGTCCCTAGAAGGTCAAAGCCACGATTGCAGCAATCAGCTCCCTTCTCGGCACTCAATGAATGGGGCGCTGATTGCAGACGCCAATCAGAGCACTCAATTTCGCCTGCCTATTTGGGAATTAAAATATAAAGGCACTTCTCCAGGCAGTGTATTTAGGGATGGTTTATATAACATGCCTTTTGTGGGCACAAGGCCAGGCGGGCTGGGGAGTGGGGGAACTGAAGCAGAATGTGTTTAACTAGCTGAGAAGCGCAACATACCACTCTGGAAATGTAAGCCCTGGCAGAGCAGCTAGAAGAGGGTCCAAACTCCTCCTGGAGAGTTCAGGGACTTTTGGATCTGGGATTTCAATTCAAGTCCTACCTGTGCTCTTAGGGACTGAATTGCTTCTAGGGGCTGCTAGCCAAACTATGGGCTTCAGTTTGGTTTCCATTGCCTGTTATTTTTAATTATTATCGGTATCCCTACATGTCTGTGCATCGCACACAAACCCGGAGACAGCTGGACGATCTGCAGGAGAGAGGAGATGTGAAAACAAACTAATCCAGCCCTGCAGATCCTAGAAATCACAATGCACAACTTTCCAAGCATTCTAGGGCCAGGCCTGGCAGAAGAAGCTACTTAACTGCTCCACTAACCCCTTTCTGAGCTCCCTCCATGCCCATTAAATCATCAAATGTAGAGAGCAGTGCAACCTACGAAGTCTGGTTAGGGATTCCAAACACCTCCAGGCACGGGAACAGTTCGGACCTGGGCCTGAGGGACCCTGCGCAATCTGGACGCACAAGTTTCAGGGTGCTCTGATCTGGGTTCTGATCCAGACCCTTTCTCTAATCCCAGCCAAGAGGATGCTGAAAAGTTTACCACCCTCACCTAGCACCTTGGAAAGTGTCATGTTCAACACAGTAACTTCTGGGTGTGGTGCCAGGCTGCAAGAGAGACAGAGGCAAGACCCTGGCTTAATCTAGAACCAATAAGAATTCAAAGAGGAGCTACATTTAAATGCTCTGGTGACAAATGCATTGGCTGACAGATGGGGACCTTGAAGAACTTGAACTAAGGGTAAAGGCTCTGTAGCAGTGGCTAAAACAGATTCATATCTTCCAAATGGGCACAGAAAGGGACCTGGAACATTCACTAACCAATGAGCTATACTCCTCTTTTCCCCGTCCATAATCTCTCATGTGCCCTCTGCTCTTAACAAGTAAGTGGTGGACAGAACCTACAGGCAATGATTATGAAAGGTGGCCCCGCTGGAGGCAGGCAGGAGTCCACATCACACAAACGGCCCCCATGATCACAACTTGTTCCCCATGCCAGCAGCCTTAGCTCACAAAGGAATGGTGACCATATTTCTCTTGCACACAGGGGGAGTCCATCAAGCTTTTTAGGTAAATATCCCCGCATTTGTATGGCCCACATCACCTTAGAAACTGAACACCTCATACTCATCAGTGGAGTAGGGGAATATTATCCCCTATTAGAAATGAGAAACTGAGTCACAGAGACAGGGCTCTTTGCCTGCGGTTTCAGAGGGGCCTGCAGATGAGCCAGGAACTGAACCAAAGCATCAGCTGTTCTGTTCAGCTCTCTCTCCACTCAACCACACAACCAATGCCTAGCTAGTTCTCATCAACATAGTATCTGAGCATCAAGGAGGAAAGCAGTCTTGAGCCATTGCTGAATAAAAGGGAGCTCCTCATCCTCCAGGGCCACAGCCCAGCACACACTTAGTAGGCACTAAAATGCAATTTCAGCCAGCACTGAAGCCACTTTAAAAGGACCACAGAAAAGATACAAAGAAAGAACTTTTTGATGTCACTGACTCTAACCCAGCTCACATCAGTGCAGCTGGGGGGAGTGCCCAGAGCTGGAGCTACGCAGGATCCCGGCATTTGTCATTGACTCTTTTTGCTTCCCTCGCAAACCGGATGGGAACTTGGGAAGCAAGTTCATTTTAGAGCTAAAACACAGCCCTCATTCCTGCAGGCTCTGACATTTGTCAAGCCCCTTTCTTCATATCCCTGAAGATGTCACATGTAAAAAAACATGGCCCCAAAAAAGGGAGAGAGAACACTGCCTGATTATTACTGTGGAGAACAGACAGGGCTTTGCCGCTGACTCACTGTCAAACCACTGTGTCTGTGCCTCAGTTCCCTCACCCTTGTGAATGCGTCAATAAGAGCTACCCATCTCACAAGGGCTCTGAGAGGCGGATGGAATCCATGCTTGTGCTGTTCTCCAAGATCCTCGGACAAAAGGCACTGTTGTTATAAGCTGGTGGTGCATCAAGACTACATTACTTCTGTGAGAGAAGGCAACTCTCCCTTGGCCCCCAAATGCTTACTGTGGCTGGAGAAAGAGCTAGGAATTGGCTTGTTTCTGCAGAGGCACTTCCAGCCAGGCCATTTTGAGGAAGCAAGGATCTGGAACTGAACTGAAATCTCTCTCAGAGCAGGGAGAGATCACTAACCAAACAAGCCAGGGAGCAGCCACCACCAAAGACTTCTTTTGAGGCAACAGTTCTGCCTCTGGATCTAGGAGGAAAATGGATAATCAGGGAATATGGGGGGGGGGAGGACTGCGTTGAGCAAAATTAGAGTATGATTCACATCCCTGCCATTCACCCCCCCGATGGCTTAGCACCTACATGGGGGACAAAAAGAAGGCGGTGCTAAAGGCACCCAGAAGAAGGGTGCCATGACTTACGGGTTGACAGAAAAAGGTCCCGCTCCAGCTGAAATCCCTAAGGGTCAGTGCATGAACAAAAGCCATCTTATTACAACAAGAAACAATTGTGAATGACAGCAGGCACTTCTCTTCCCCTCCATAACAATGGTCATCTGTCATGGCAAGCCACAGAGCCCATTGTCGAGCTTGGTTACAACACTGCGAGAACATCTGCCAGTCAGGGCAGAGAGAGGAAGCTGCTTCTACAGCTTGCAAGATGTGGCAGTGTGGGTTTCCACCACATGGGTGGCTTTTATCTGTCTTTTACCCAAAGTAACAGCAACACAATGAAATTCGAGGGGAGCAACACAAAGAGGGGTGGATATTTTTGCCACATTAGCCTGATTAGCCAATATGCAGGGCCATCCCCATTAGGAGAAGAAGAAGGGTGGGGGGGGGGGGTCTAGATAATGCTTGTCCTGCCTTGAGTACAGGGAACTGGACTAGAAGACTTCTTGAGGTCCCTTCTAGTCCTACGATTCTATAATATGAACCAGGCCTATTCTTTGGTACAATTCTCTTTATCTATAATGAATGTACGCAAAGTCCTGCTCCCCTGAACACAGGAGGGACAAGCAACTGCAGGCAGTTTCTGAGCTTGCTATTTTCAAGGCTGCTCCTCCAGTCAATTCTGTGCCCAGGGAGCTCTTTCTACCTGCTCCCTCTCAGATTCTTGCTCACAACTAATTCTCTTGGGCTATCTCTACACTGGCAAGTTAGTTCGAACTAACTTAAGCCATGGCTACACCAGGCTTTCATTAGTTCGAATTAAGGGCTTCCTTAATTTGAACTAATAAATTCAAATATGCTATTTGAACTAAGGGTTAATTCGAACTAGTTAGTTCGAATGAACCAATGTGGCCATGTTAGTTCGAACTAATTGCTTAGTTCAAACTAACCGGCCCATTGAACTCAATGCAATTCGCTAATTCGAACTAAGCAAGTGCCATTCAAACTAAATTTTGCTAGTTCGTATTAAGTTAATTCGAACTAACTAAAATTAGTTCCAATTAGTTAGTTCGAATTAACTAATTCGAACTAACTTTAGTAAGTGTAGACATAGCCTTGCAGGCTGCTGGCTTTCTGCCTCTCTCACACATATAGCCTGCCAAATAGTCTCCCAGCCCCCGTCTTTGCCACCAATCCCAGAGAAACTCCTCACACCACATGGTTTAGCCACGCTCCAGGCCTTGGGTCGTAGCTTCCTATTGTTCTGAGCTATCGTTGCATAAAGGGGCTTATTCCATTTAGCCTGGAAGAAGAATGCTTAGCATACCCATCAGCTTTATCTGCATCTGTGGTTGTCTATACACCAAAGACCCACTTCATGGCAGCCATTAATACCTTCCAGCATAACTTGTAGAGGGAACTAAGGCACTGAGGAGGGAACAAACTTGTTGCAGGGAACACCAAGTCAACTTCAGAAACTGGGATAGAACCCAGTAATTCTTAGTCCCTAAACAGTAGAGGCATCTCTGCTGCTTTTGCTGACCACAGCACAAGCTCTCCTCAGCTTAGATATTTGGGCTAGGATTTGAAAAAAGGAGCTTATGGGCTGCCCTCAACAACATACCTACACCCACAAAAACCTCCATTTACATGTAGCATTTGTGCATGCTATTAGGGCAACCAAGTGTGCAAAGAAGTTGGTAAGAGTTACCCCGTTTGTGCAGCAGACTGGATTCCATGGGCATGCACATCTGTTTGCATGAGTGCCCTTTGGGTGCACACCCCATCCATGTCTACGCTTGAGTAAAGAACCACTGGAGGTGGTGAATACATTAAGCATCTTGCTTTCTATCTACCAACCCCATTTCTCCATACAGTCCCCCTTGCTCTGTGCAGCAGCTATTGTTAGAATGCTGGTTATACAACGCTCTCCAGAAAGCCCTGCTTTTGTGACAGTGTGTGTGACAGAGACATTTCAATCCATCAGGTGAACAATCTTAATGCACTTCTGCTCATTCATGTTCTTTACCTATAATCCCCCAGAAAATACGTCTGCTCCCAGTGAATAGGAACCCAGCTTGTGCAGTTGTGCCCTCTAGCAAGGACTTAATTACTGGCAAACTGAGCCCATCGGTTCTCTTACTTTTTGCTGTCTACGTGATAATTAAAATATAAGGTATTCAAGGCAAGACACTGATGTGCAACTGATAGCTTTGATGGCTCTTGGGAAGGCTTAGCAGAGAACTCACCTTGTGCTCATTGTATTCTACCCTGGAACACTTTGTCTTGGATTAAGATTTGGATTATGCCCTTGTTTTCCTTGTCTAAGAAATAGCCACATCACCTGCCACGGAAACACAGCCACCTCTGGGGAGCAATGTGGCAGCTCTTTAAAGCACATAGATGCTACGTGGCTGCTAAGAAGAGTAAAGGAAAAAATAACACATGCTTCTGAGGTACCTCGGGCAATGTCAAAGGGGGATGGATGTGAGGATGTAAAGCTCTTGCCAAAATCACTGAGTTTCTTACAGCTTGACTGGACAGGGTAGGGGGATCAGCACCACTAATCTTGTGAAACACATCAGTGGACCACAATGGATGAGTGCCCAGCCTTCTCTTCCAGCCAACAGCATCCCCAACACTGCATTGGGTTGGTGCAGTCGCAGAGGGAAGCGTGCCCCCCCTTGAGTCACCAACGCCCTTTCCTTACCACATAGCATCTCTTATCCCACAGTGCCATGTTGACTGAGCACGACGGATTCTTACATGTTGCCCCACCAGCACTTCTGTGTCACACAGCATCACACTGCACTAATGGCTCACTACCAGCTCAGACAGAAGCACTAATTCACAACACAAACTCCTTGCTGCAACCTTGTCAGTCTCCCACCCAAAGACTGACCTGGCTTTGCCATGCTTAACTGGGGAGGGGCTGGCATTTTGATCCTATCGGGCTGCCCTCTGGTGTCGGTATGGTATTACCAGCCCGGAGCCTTGACCTCCCCCTGTCCTGCAGAGTGAATTGCATTGACTCCTGAGCTTCTGTGGCAATCAAAGATAGGCCAGATGGAATAATAAAACTCCAGGATTGTAGCAATGGCTTTGCCATGGACTTCCAACACAGACGCACAGCGATGGATGCTGGAAAGATGGCTGGGGACACTCGGACTGGAAATCAGCTCCCAAAGGTGAAATCCTGACTCCATGGACATTGTTTGAAGCCAACAACCATGCCATTGAAATGAGTGGGAGTTTTGCCATTGACTCCAGTGGGGCTAGGATTTCCCCTATGATTTACATTTCCATGTGTGGGTTTCCATTCTGTCTTGGTGGGAGTGTGGGTGTTGGGACAGGAGCAACTCAAGTGGTCTTTCACTGAAGCAGTTTGCATATGTGCAGGTCCCGGCTGCCCTTCAAGGAAATCCTTCCTCTGGCATCCATCATTTTAATTAGCAGAGCTCTGCCCTGAATCTCAATGGGAGATTAAACCATAAAGAGAGCTACGCGGAAGAGCACAAGTGTCTCTTCTCACCCGAGAAACATGCAGAGCTGTCCGTGAAATTATTAGCACTGTTTATGTGTCCCATTTTCAGCTTTACATGCACATACTTGGTGTTCACTCCGTAACAAGAAATCAGCTGGCTAGGAATGCTTCGAACACACAGCAACAAAGCTCAAGCCAGAAGACTTTTTAGACAGTAGCGCTCTTCAGCTCTGTGGGATTTCAGGGGCTGGCTTTCATTCCTTTCTCTCTCTTGTGATTACACAACAGGGTTGCCTGTTATAGCAAGCAAATGGACTCAATGACCAAAGGAGTTACTTTCCGTTTCATGTCCCTATATTAATATCTACCCACAGAACAGGACCCAACTGTCAGTTATTCTCCTGCATGTGCACTGGGAGACAAGGGAAGGCAAAGATGGTTTTAAGATGTCTTTGTACTCCTAGTATTCAGTACTGCCAGCCCCTCCCTCACCCCCACCCCCCAAAAACCCCCCAACAATCTCGTAATTGAACCTGAAGGGTGCACTCCGGTCATGTTTTCAATGAAAAGTGCTAAAAATGACATTTTTAATGAAAGCTGAGATTTTCCAGCGTTCCAGGAACTGGAACTATAATAAAAACACCAAATAAAATCACAAGAGATGGCAACATTGCGACGTGGCATCTGCTCCACTTCCCAGGTTCCCCCATACGTGTTAGGGAACAGAGAACAGCCATTGTACGATATGCTTCAGCCGGGAACCCTGCTACTCCCTTTAGATCAACTCTGCATCATTTGAGAATTTCCTCTGAGTAGGAGAGAATTCTCAGGGGATTGTTTCCCTTGTCCACTGTTGGAGAGGTTCAGAGGAGACTGAGGGTAACTGAGAATTAAGCCCTGGATATCTAACCCTCTTTGGCTGTTTAGTTTGCTCCCTATCATTGGGTAGAAGTGCCTGAAGTACAGAGTGTTTCAAGTTGCGTGATGCTGATGCTGTGTTCTAAATGATAGGTTATGAACACTTTCACAACCCTAAGCATTTAAACCAAATGAGAGCTAACTCGAGCCATCATCTCAAGCTGGCACCTCACCAAATCCCTTTCTGAAGGTTAAAAATAAAAGGCCAACATTTTTAAAAGTCGATAGAAGGTAAGGCATCTCTCAGGGTTTCATAAGACTTGGCCTGTTGTGGGCTTTGGCTGGCCTCTATAATGGCAGTACCAAATTGTTGGGTGATGGGCTGTTCTTACTGAGGACACTATTTCTACCTCTCCCACTGGCCTGTGGGTAACTGTGGGCAAATCAAAATGGGGTTAATGCTGCCAAACTCTTTTGTGAAGCACGTGTAGAACTATGGCTGGGAAGTTTTATGAAAGAGCTAAGTTTTATTACTATGATATTTACTGCACAACACAGATTGGGAAGTAGAGAAATCCTGATGAGAAAGCCTGTTTTTCCAGTCTCCTTTCTGGATCCAGGTAGCTTACATTCAATTCAAATAAGCTTCTGAGTCTGAGTTTAATCTATCAGTGACTGGGATATAATACGCACAGTAGCCACCGTGCATAATGGCAATGCAATTCCTAGCTAACATTGAGAACACAACCCAGGATTTTTGGCTCCCAAAATATAGGCCTCTAACACTTAAACTAAAGATCTTTTATTCTCTCTGTTTGGCTGCAAGACAGACAGATGGACACACAGGGATATTATGGCACTGCTCGTTGTATGGTGAATTCCATCAAAGATAAACCACTGAGACAGAGGTCAGATGAAGGGTGAAAGAGAGGAGCTGTGTGAATGACAAGAAAAATCTGTTGAATTTCATCTGTCTCCCATATCAGGCTCCCAAAGAACCTTGAAAGATCACAGACCTTCCAGGTAGTGTCTTGGTTGGGCTTGCACTCAGTGTAAGAGTTTGACTCCAAATAAGGAACATGTCACATTTGGCTGAGTTTTGCTGGGCTTTGTCTGTTTAAACTGTTCAAAGGGACATGTACTCAGGGACAAGTACTCACAACCAACACCAACCAAAACCACAAGCTTCTTACTCGCCAAGTTTGCAATTGAGTTGGGAAGCCTGGGATAGGCATTACTGGGAGGTGAGGAAAAAGTAGCAGAGCTGAACGTCAGTGGCTGTACAGGGGAAAGACTGTGGCACTTAGAAGGTATGGGTTTTCTTGCCTTAGCTCCCTCGTTTGTGCGATTTGTTTGCATGAGATAGAGATACTTTATCTATAGAATTTCCTTTCCAATGAACAATCAAAGTGCCACAGCAAAGCTCCAGACCTGACCCTTCATATCTGACTTAGAAATAGGGAGCAAAAAAAAGGGGGGTCCATAAACCCCCTACACTGCATATCAACTCCCATTGCAGAGCTTCTCCATTTTAATTTCTCCCTGAAGTCTACTCTGAATCCTAATCTACATCACCCTCAGGATTCCTGGCTCACCAGAGAAATACACTTAATGTACCACACTCCTGACCTGCAGTACCTCATGGTCTTCTGGCACTGCATGTGAATCTCCTGGCCTAGGGAGACAGATTCCATTATTGGGGCTTGAGCTAGCGCATCATAAATAGCAGTGTGGCTATTGTGGGTCCAGCAGGGATTCAGATTAGCTATCTGAGCTCAGATCCCTGGGGTCAGGTGAGTTTGAGAGTCCCCGCTGCAATGACCACATTGCTATATTTAGCACACCAACCCGAGTCCTGCTTTGGGAGTCTGTCTGCTGCTCCCAGCTGCAGTGTAGACATGGCTATTCCTTAAACAAAACCATCACCTACTTTTGGCAAATAAATCCCATTAGCCAGGTATTCAGCCTTGAAACTGAAATTAGCAAAAGTACGTCATGGCTAGAGCAGCCGCTGGCTGGTATAAATAATAAAGGTAGCTTTGCCCATCTCCCTTCTACCACACAGCCCTATTAAACCGCCGAGAGGACTGTAGCTTGTACATTCACAGACAATGGAAGTGGTTGTTCTTGCATCGACTCATAAATATTTAACAGAAAGCACTTTGTAAAGAAGAATGTTATTAAGGCTGATGAAGTCTGTGGCTGCGAATGTTGCCAGTCTAGTATGTATAACCCTCTTAGTTCAGCCCTGTGGCAAATCAGCCTCTTTGGGGGAAATAAATAAATAAAATACCAAGCCTCGGAGATTCTGAGGGATGTACGTGAGGCGTCTGAGAGATATCCTACTGATAGATCAGATCCTTGCCAACTCCTTATGCTGCAATTCAGATATCTGAAAGGTGGGGAGAAGGCTAAAAACCAATAAAGCAGACTGCACTAAATGAAAAGCAATTCTTGGCAGTAATTTTTAGCACAAACACTAGGGGTTTTTCTCTTTTCTGTAATAGCAAATTAATCTTTTTATTGCTGCTGAAGCCATACTAATTATATTTATTCCAGTGCTTTATGTGTTATTGGCAAGTTTGGGATCTTTTGTGAGTGGTTTCTGTGGGTCTGTTTGAGTTTATTTACTACATTTCCGTCCTGGCGGCCCTGAAGTTAGGGATGCGACAAAGTCTGTTATGGCTGAGAGCAAACAAACCATTCCCCATCCGACAGAAGGATGAAAAATAGTTTCTCTTTGCCACAAAGGCTGCTCTGAGGCGTCAGGAATAGAGTGGAGGAAAACTCAGAATTGCTATAGCCTGGGAAATTTTGACATTAAAATTTGTTTGGAATCATATTATGCCATAACTTGACAGGAGAAGACGCATCACATTACTCACTCGTTCTGCTGACATGTCATGAAATAAGGTAAAAATACTGTAAAAATGAAATAGTGATAAAATATTTAAATGAAAAAAATAAACCAATTTTGAAATAAATTTGGCTGTGAAATGACATTTTGATATTTTTTCCAAAGCAATAAAATATTTTGTGTTTTGGAAAAATTTCAAAAATATACAAAAAAAGAAAAAAAGATTTTCTCCTCATAGGAAATTGTCAAAATTGATATGATTTTGTGACAAAAATAAGTTTTCCTCACAATAAATTTGCTAATGGATGATTGTTTTGATGAAAATTCTCCCACCAGCTATAACAGGGAATGGAATCTGCCTCTTGATTTTAAGCAAGTTTCAGTGTTAGTGATTGTTGCTAGATGAAAGTCCTCGAGGTAGAAAGCCAAATTCAGTGGGCATGTGTAAATTACATGCCAACAAGTAAGCCTTAGAGAGCATCACCTGGTATAATTTATGCTGCGGCAGTGAGGAACAGGCAGAGGTAGCCCAGCTTAGATTGCTCTCTGAATTATAGCCCTGGGGCTGAAGCCATGTGACTATGCCCAGAAAACTCATAGCATACTCTGGAAGGCTGGTTCCCATAGTACAGGACCTGATCCAAAGTCCTTTGAAGTCACTAGGAGTCCTTCTAAGGAGTCCAGTGGACTTTAGATCTGGCTTACGCTGCCCTGCCAAGATGCCTTGACCTCGAGCCAGAGGGACCAGCTGGAGAAATGAGGGAGTAAGTGCCCATCTCCATAGCCCATTCAGTCCTCTCTACTAACGTGCCAGTTCCTGCTAATCACACTTTCACAATTTCTGAATTATATCAACCTCCAGCCAAATAAGAATGAGACTGAAAGCCACCAACTAATTCCACACCCATGGGGACTGCCATTTTTTGCAATGCTTAGGGGTTCAGGGTATCCACAGAGGATTTGATAATGCTCAGCACCTTAACCTGGATTTGAACCAGTCCCCTAGAGGTAAAAAAGAAAAAACAAACAAACAAAAATCAAGCTATCCCTTTACCACCACCCCCAAGCTACCAGACTTCAAGTAGTATGTGATTCTCTTTTCCAGAAAGAAAATTATTTCTTTGACAAGGCTTCTACAAACCAATCAGTAAGTTCTCCTTGCATGGCTGGCACTGGTTATAGGCTATACAGCTCATGCTGCTAATTGACCATCTGAGCAACTGCATATGAAGTGTACTTAAAAAAACAAATTCAGGCCCATTAAGACACTTTACAGTATGCAGTAAATAAAGCAGCCCATGCATTCAGAATTTGGTTTAAAAATATTTTGAGAATGGTTTTATTTTCCTAATGATTAGAAGCCTAAGGAGAGGATGGAAAGGGCCAGAGAGTACACAGAAACTTGAGGATAGAAGGGAAATCTGGTTTGACACCTATCTGCAAGCAGACTTGTGGTATCTTTGTGAATTTAGCATTGACCCAAACCCTATTCAAATGAATGGTAAGACTCTCATTGACTTCATGAGTCAGGTCCCTGCCACTAGGAAAGCAATCCAGAAGAGATGGACATTCATTTCTATTGTGTGTTCTGGGGCCTAGAGAGTCGAACAGACTGGCCAGCTTAAAGAACTGGGTCTGGAACCTTCCATCTCTATGGTAACCCATTCCATATTACAACGTGACAGCAGCTTGGTGCATCCTATGTGGAATGAGCTGGTGAATGAGCAGTACAGTTGGGGGCCTGCTTGGCACCCTTGGCAGTGATCCCAGGAACTGAGCAGGACACTCTCACTTGCAATCATGGTAGAAGCACATGGATGGAGAAAGCAAAGAGACACATACCAGCCCCAGAGATCGAGTCACTAGCTAGGCTCTTTTAAAGGTACACACCCCATGAGAGCTGGAAGAACTGTCTCAATGGGTGCGTCTACACTTACAAGTTAGGTCGACTTAAGGAGGCTTAAGTTGACCTAAACTACTCCGCGTCCACACTGGGCTTTTCCTAAGTTGACTTAAGCATTTCCTTATGTCAACTTAAGGAAAAGTTAAGTCGATTTAACAGCACCTCGTTTTAGGTCGATTTAACACTTATTAGGTCGAATTAAGCCAGTGTGGATGAGGATTAGCGCCTAAATCCATTTTATTAAGTTGACAAAGTGTTAAGCCAACTTAATAAGGTCGAAAAGGGGCTATGTCTACAGCCCCGTTTCACCAACAATCAATTCATTTAATTGGGGCGGCGTGTAAAACTCACTGCTCTGGCACTTCTTACCTCTACCCCTTCTCACAGGTGGTCAGTCCCGCACTCCTTTACAGTGCTCCCTCATGCCACTTACTTCGGAAGCATGCCAGCTCAAGCAGTCATTAGACATTGGGTGTGTACTACATGCAGCTGTGAACATCCATGCTAGGGAGACTTAATCAGCATATCAAATACAGGCAGAGTGAGGAGGTGCCGCAAGGATGTCACCAATCGCTCCCCTGCCTGGAGAGCTTCCAGGTTGTCTTTGAATTGAACAAGAAAAAGAATGTTCCATTTGCTTTTTTTTTTCTGCAGGAGCAGCTTCTGGAATCCAAGCAGAGACTCCCCTTCCCCTGTAATGGCACAACCCGAGGAAGCCTATTGCCAGATTTCTCTGACCTTTTCCCCAAGCCTCTGCCACCAACTCCTGGAATAGACAGGATAATGTTGGGCTAGATGCTCCATTGGCCCTATGTGGAGTGGCAGCTCCCATGATGCAAATAGGAGAGAAGGGATTTGCAGAAGTGCCTAGGGAGGTTCGGGGTCCAACTCCTGTTGAAATCAAGGGAACTTAGGCATTTAACCAGTTTGAAAATCTCTCTAGATGTCTATCTGCATTTATAGGCACCTAAATCCCTTTGAAAATCTGGTCCCATGTTGTGATGATCCCTCATAAGGCCATTATGCTTTGGGGGGAAATCATTGGGTTCTCTTCCTCCCTCCCTCCCTCCCTCCCATATTTTAAACTTCACAAATCCAGGCTTTCTTCCTTTACACTTAACATCAGCTGTTTGCCGCCATGTGGTCAGACAAGATCAGTAGCTTTCTCAGCAACAGCCACTGAGAAGTGCTCGGGAACTAAGTAATCTGCAAGACTTTGCCATGTCTTAGAGAGGCAAGGTGTTCAGCCAGCATGGGGATTACTGGATCCCATCCTCCGGGCGCAAACTCCAAGAAGACCATCTCTCTCTTTAACCTCCCATCCATGTACTGAGAGAACAAGAGATGCATGGACCAGTGACAGTCTATGTTCCCCACTAGTGGCTGATCCAGGTAAGAGGTTAATGAATTAGCTACTGCCTCTAGACTCAGCCCTTTAGCTCCAACTGTAGAGTTTCATATTTTCAGGCTGTGATCCCAGAGTCGTTCCGTGCTGACAACCCACTGAGGGAAGGATGCCCACATTCAGGTCATATCTTATTTTACTGACATCCTGACTTTTAATTAACAAAGAAGACAGCACTGGAAGGGATGCTGGATCCCAGAGTCCAGTCCGCTGCTATCAGTGGCAATCCAGACCTATAATCCTGTTAATCAGTTTCATAGAATCATAGGGTTGGAAGGGACCTCATGAGGTCATCTAGTCCAACCCCCTGGTAAAAACAGGACCACTCCCACTAAATCATCCCAGCCAGGGTTTTGTCCAACTGGGCCTTATGTGTTTCCAAAGATGGAGATTCCACCACCTCCCTACATAACCCATTCCGCTGCTTCCTTCAGTTTAGCAAGATCCACCATAAAGCCAGTTAGGTTTCTTGCCTCTGCTGCTCGGATTGGGAGGTTGCTGCAGAACCTCCCTCATCTGATCATGCTTCTAATTTCCAGCCTCAGTTTCTTCATTGCCAGTTTATCCCCATTGTTCTTCTTCTTCTTCCTTTAGCTTTAACAGCTCTTCTCCAGCACTAATGGGAAGCCCTCTGATATATTTATAGAGAGCAATCAGATCCCCTCTCAGCCTTTTGTTACTATCTCTGTTGCCTCTTCACCTAATATCTGATTATAAGATTTTCAGGGCTAAAACCCTGGCCCATCCTTCTCTGTATATATAAATATAGCTAACACACCACATTTTCCATTTCATGCATCTGATGAAGTGGGATTGTGCCCATGAAAGCTTATGTGAGAAATAAATTTGTTGGTCTTCAAAAGTGCCACAGGACTCCTTTTTTGTTTTATAGGGCTGGGACTTGACCTATTTGTGTATTTGGAAAATACCTAGCACGTTTTGGACACTACAGCAATAATAAATAATAATACTTAGTTCTAATATTAGATCTCAGAGCACTTTACAAAAGAGACTGATGTCCTTATCTGTGTTTTGCAGATGGGGAAATGAATGCACAGATCAGTGAAATGACTTGCCCAAGGTCATCCAGCAGGCCAGTAGTACAGCATGGACTAGAACCCAGCTCACCAGAGCCCCAGTCCAGTGAGCTACCCACTACCTGATTGTAGGAGCTGTTCCTGTAAGTTCTGAGCTTCCCAGACAGAAAGTTAAGGTGGGGGTGCTGTGAAGCTCCTGTTATGCACAGCCAGTTGGAAATGGAGAGAGACTCAATCAGAGTTCTTGCAAACACTTTAAGTATCAAGGTCCACATTTTGAAATGTATTTAGGTGTTGCTGATCTCAAAGTGACTAAATACCTTTTAAAAACTAAGCCTGAGAGCTCAATGACCACCACAGATGAGACCATGGGACTATCAGCCTAATCCAAAACCAATACAAGTTGATGGAAAAATTCCATCCAGTTCAATGGTCTTTTGGATGAAGCCCTATGTTTCAATAAGGACTCATGGCATAAAAGGGAGGTGGCAATATCCACTCCCCAAAGCTTCTTACATGGTCTTCAAATAAACTATTGACAAAAGCAACGGGGAGGGCCAGGGGTAGGGAGAAAGGGAGCATGGTGGGAGTGAGCATTTGCCCTTGAAAAGGTAAAGAAAAATCTCTCAGTGCCACACAGTCTGGAAAGTTCTAAATGAAGAAATTACCGACTCTACCTTGGGACAGCAGCTGTTCTGTGAACTGCTGTAAACAAGCCTTCAAATCCAGCTACTAAGGATTCTACTGACATAGAGGAGCCTCGGCTAAATTGACAAGTTGTCTCTGTTGCCCTTGAAACTCAATTTGCCATTGCTCACCTCACTTCGAATTAGCACAGAAGCCTCATAGTCCAATGCTACTCTTTAGGGGCTCTGTTTATGGCAAGTTCTCTGCACACCAGCATGGGGCCTTGCTTTCCTGCAGAGCTGCAGATAAATATTGTAAAGGGGACAAACTGAAGCCACCTGGCTCCATCAAAAGGTATCTTCAGAGAAAATACATCCCTATGCTGAAGAACCAACACAAGTTTTTTGCACAACTTAAGCCTAATGTTGAGAGCTTCAAAGTGATGCAAAGTGAATAAGCATCATGCTATCCCTCTTCATGGGGCTGAAGAAAGGGACTTGTTGCTGCCTGAGACTGTACAGAATATTCACAATGATTAGAAGAACCCTTGAAGTTCTCTTGGTTTCTCTTGTGTGAAAGTGTGAGCTGATTTCACACGAAAAACTCTGCAAAATGTTCATTATGATTTTTATTTGAAAACAACTTTTTTAAAGTTAAAATCGAAAACTAAGATTTTAGATTAGAGCTGGTCAACATTTTCTGAAAATTTGAAACATTGCAAAATGATTTAGAAAATTTCTAACATTTGTCACTGAAGGGGGGAAGAAAAAGGCACAGAATCTGAAGTTTCAGCTGGAAAAAGATCTCCGTGTTTTAGTCAGAAAGTTTGTTTGACTTCATGATTTTATGAATGTTTCAATATGAAACCAGCTGTTCTGAGTTATTTTTTTTTTGCAAAAAAATAAATATCTAAGATACAAAATGGTTTAGAATGAAATTGTCAACTTTTTCTCTTTAACATTTTACACACTAACTGAGCATTTTTGCACACACTGGCTACTGCAGACAGCATGTCAGTGCTATCGAACAGCAATATTACAGAATTTGACGTTGTTTGTATGACAAGGGCTCCAGTAAGCTAGAGGCTGTACATATATACAGTGAAAGACAGTCCCAGGAGGTTAAAATCTAAAGGCACAAGACAAATAAAGAGAATACTATTAAGCATGGATTATAGATGCAGAATAATGAGATTAAGACCAAGAGTCTCAGTGGTTTTTAGACATCCAACTACAATGGATTTCAATAGAAGACGACATGCCTTTGAAGATCTGGGCCCGAGTGACTTGGCAAAGCTCTAGTCTTTGAGCCCAGAATATCTGTGTCCTAGTCTGAGAGCCCATCTTGGATTCTCAGGATTATAGAGATTTGGAATTGTCCAGCTTCTCCAGAGTTTGAAGTTATTGGTGGCAGTTTAGGAATTCAGCTCCTCTGCATCGTGTGCCTAATGGAGCTCCAGGAGTCTTCAAACATCATCCCTTCTTGCTCTCCTGCCCCACTGGCGTGGATGAAAGGAGTCTGGAATATTTCTGCCTCCCAACATCCAGTCAGCCACTTACACTTTCTGACCAACTGCACTGGATGTCACTGAACTGGAACACCACTGCAATAAAGGACCCGCAGAACGTTCAAGTTAGCAATCCGATTGGGTCCCTGCCAGGCAAGCTGTATTCAGCCTCACTCCATGCCTAGGGACAGCCTGCAACACAGCTCCAGCTGCAAGTGCCGTCAGCTTTTCTGAATCCTACTACCACGAGCCAGAGCGTCAGTGCTATAAATGGGCACCGCTTTGATTTCAATGGAGCGGCGCCTGTTTATAGAATATTCAACCCTTAAAGACACAGCTGTTCAGGTGCCTAACCTCCAGATTTAGGAAACTGAACCCCAGGTTCAGGCACCACAAACCCCTGCCTGGCTCCCACTTAACCCTGTAGGTGTGGTGTCCTGGGTTACCTTAGGTCATTGGGGTTGCCATAGTGATAGATGGGTGGGTTGTTTTAATGTTAGGAAAACCTGTTTGTCTGGTTTGCCTGCTGCTGGAGAATAAAGGTCCAGCATGGAGCTGAGAGTTTGCTGCCTCCTTATTATCAGATTATAACCCATCTACCCCCATAGCTAACATAACTGGCGACCGAGGGTGGACACTGAACAACCAGAAGTCTTGGTACTGTGAGAAAAAACCTTTTCCTTTACTCTTTATTGTTGTACCAGCTGCCACATATCTAACAGTAGGGTCGCTCCCAAGTTTTCAGAGTAGCAGTGCCCTAGATGCCCACATGTCCGCTTCTGGGAGTGCCTGCTGCCACCCTCCAGGCAGGCAGATGCCAGTCTCCTGGGTATGCCCTCAAGAGATCCATGGACAGGGGAAGACAGGCAGAGGAGGGCCTATTGCACCTGCTGGGTCTGCTCCAGTAGGTGTAGTCACCTAACTCCAAACAAAATAGCTGGGGGTGGGGAAGGATGGGAGAGGAAGAGGACGACAACTCCCTCATAACCTTTATTCCAGTGGTTAGGGCACTCACATGGGAGGTAGCAGACCCCTTTACAGCAGGCAGAGTGGGGCTTGACCCCGTGATCTACTCCAGCTTAGCTGAATACTAACCACTGGGATAAAGGTTATGAGAAAGGACCCAACCCAACCCTCCACCACTGTGCCTGGGGCTAGGAAGGCATCCAACAACTCTTTCTCCCAAGAAATGACATAGGTGCCTAAATCATCTGACTCCAGGAGAGAGGATCCTGACCATGAATCACTGGCAGAGATAGGTACCTCCCTGCTGCCCAGATTTAGCTGCTGAACATTGTGAAAGACAGAGGACACACCTCCCATTGACTGGTTTAGGGGGCTCCCTGCATTCTGGACTGGCTTTAGTGAATCAGTCTTAGGTACCGCTCTCCCCATGTTTACTGTGTGGGTGCCTCAGTGCCTAACTAAGGCTCTGTGGGTCCTAGTTTTGTTCCAGTGATATTTTAGATGCCCTTAAATACCAGACCACCCTTTTATGAGTCTTTAATTCTTACTGACGAATCCAGGAGTCCTGTGGCACTTTCAAAGACTAACAAATTTATTTTTTGCATAAGCTTATGTGATGAATTTGTTACACAGGACTCCTTGTTTGTTTTGCTGAAACACACTAATATGGCTACCCCTCTGAAACGTAATTCTTGCTGGACTCCGGTCGATAATCGCTGACCCCCATCCTCCATGCAGGCAAGGCAGAGCTCTGATTTTGACATGACTCTAAATGAAGGCACACCCATGGACATCTTCGTGAGGGACTGGGACCTTCTAAAATGGGGCCAAAGCATGTAATTTCCAGCAGGACCAATTCTGCAGCTGGTGGAACTCAGAGCGGCTCCTTGACATCAATCCAAATTAACACTAGCTTTGGTTCTGGACCTCAGCATGCAGCTTTAAAAGTCTAACCCCTAGTCCAACAGTGCAGTGAAAGCCCAAGACCCCCCACTGTGAACATATTCACAGGTGAGGAGGTGTGGGGGATGCAGCATCCAGGAGTGTACAATTTCGAACTTTAAGTGACTATAATAAAGTGTTTTGATTTTTAAACAGTTTTATCCCATTTTTCTAGCCTCTAAGGAGTGTATCTTGGTGTCAACAGGACCCTTTTGTCTTTGTAAGCTATTTTGAAGCAAAAATATCTGTAAATGACTTCCCCAAACCTCCACATAAGCTGATCACGCAGAGAAAATAGGCTTTGCAGGAACACAGTAAATTGTTTCTGTCACACAAGGAAACATAACCAATGGAAATCGTTATGGATGAGTCATTATGAAAGGGGACCAAAAAAATTAACCTTCATCCATTTCTTTCATCTTCGTGCGTGCACGTTTTTGTGTGAGACAAAGAGACGACGGGGACCAGAGAATGGGTGCTAGGCAAGTGTGCTGGTGATGGGAGAGAGGGTGTGTTGCATGTCCTGGGGGGAGGTCAAGGGTTGTGCAAGTGAGTGGTATGCATGGGAGCGAGTCAGGCGGAAGAGGTGTGTGTGTGTGTGTGTGTGTCTGTCTGCTGTCTGTCTGTCCATCCATCCAAGGGTGTGGAATGTAAGGAAGAGGGCGGTGTGCAAGGTGTGTGGGTGTTTTGGTGTGGTGTGTATGGAAGAAGGCTGTGTGAGAACACAATGGAGCAGGATGTGAATGGAAAAGGGTTGTAGGGGGTGTGCATGTGACCCTAGTATTCCCACCCCTTTACAGCACTCCTCCAGTGTAGTTCCCCTGGCACAAATCCAGCCAGACACATGCCCCTCCCCATGCTGCGTCCCCAGGAATTCCACCTCTCTCCCCCACACGCCCCTCCTAAACATAACACACCTTTACACACACAAAGATCCGCTCCCGTGCCACCAGCCCCCTTGTTTTCCACACCTTATCTGGGCACTGTCCTCTCTCCTTCATACCTCCCCTTTCAGCACAGACATCAGAGATGAAGGAAACGGATGGTACAGCTCAGAATCTGGGTCAGTGAATATATGTGTCTGCGTGTGGTAGGATGTCAGAGGCATATGAGAAACAAACATGCTTTAGCATCTGAAAGGAAAACCCATATGGCCCACAAACTGGGGCAATTTCCCTCAACAACACAACTCCATTCCCCACCCAGCCCTGTGCTGACTTATTGTCAACTCTAACTCACGAGCCCCATAGCTGCCTAGCTTTCCTGTTTACAGCCATTACTAACACGCAAGTATTTATGTGTTTTGCTTTGCACCTGCTTGCATTTGTTACAGATGTAAAAATCTATTTCCAGAGCAGCAGATAATGATTCATCCAGCCACATTGTGCAAGCAATGCTGCGCAAAAGGCTGCAGTAAAGTGTTAAACGTTCCCTAATGTGCAATAATTGATTTCCACGTGTGCAGTAATGGATTTGGTCACATCAGGCAACAATGGATTTGACATGGGCACTGACTGATATTATAAACATGGTTAAATTATTAGTATTGTGTGCAAGAATTAGCAGTTAAATAGCGCTGGCTCCTGGGATCTGCCCTGGTCGGCTAGGTCTATGTACAGAAAAGCTGATATTTACAGAGCAGGTTAAGAATCAAGGATATGATCAGCAATTTACTAGTTGAAAACTACTTCAGCTGCAAGTGAAATTAGCCCGAGGTCATCTGAGCCATTTTCCCCCACATAATTTAGCTCTGCCCAAGAAAGGTCCAGTAGTAAGATAACAGTGGATGCTGCAGGGCATGAATGAGAGCTATCCACAGAGCAGGGCGCAGACAGTGGGGCAGTATGACAGTAGGAAGACTTGCTTGTGGGTCAGGGTTGAGACCTATTAGCAGAAGTGTAGAGAGGCCTACTGATTGGAACAGCAGAGCAGGATTGAGGTATATTGGCAGAGGTGTTTGGGACGAGCCAGAATTCAATTCCTCATCTATAATGGACCAAATTTATATCACAATTTAAAAATTAACAGGGGAAAAAAGTTAATTTTAATATATTGCTTCTAAATAAGCAGCTCTATTTTGGGGGAACTTTCTTCACACAAACCTCTGCACATTGTGCTTTGATAAGTCAGGTTAGCAGCAAATACAAATATGTATATCACAGAAAAGTGGTGGCTGGCTGGAAATTGCACATACTTCTGACTAGCCTGATATTTGGGGAATAGGGCTATTGGATGTATAGATTTCATGCTTCTCTCTAACATACCATAACAGACACTAACCTTTCTGAAGACAAAAGAAAAAGCTTTTAAAGGCAAGTCACTTTTCAGTAGCAAATGGAGAAAATGTCCTGAAGATCTGGGACTCCATCCAGAGCCAATGGAGAGACTCAGCTTGGAATCAATAGACTTTGGAGAAGGCCCTGGCCTAAATGATGTAGTAAGGAAGGGAGTTCTGTGAGGTTGTCACTGATGATTCCTCTCCACAGCTCACAGTAGAATTGCTAAACATTGGGCAGCTGTCCTTTCAGGCTGTGATTGCCCTTAGTCCCATGTACTAGGATGGGTTAGACCTTCTCAGGTCTGGATAAATGGCCTCCTAAGAAGAACTGACACAAATGGGGTTGGTGAGACATTAAATGATGTTCTCCTGTCCATTTTCCCAGGCTGGTGCTAAATGAGACATGTATTGCTGTCTTTTGTATGAGACATAAACCTGAGGTCCTGACAGCCTCTGATCATTAAAGATCTTGCAGGCATAGGAGACTTGGGGCTGGTCTACACCATGGCAGGATTTTGGCAGCAGTCTGTGACGGGATGCACATCTGTGCAGCCCTTGGGTGTGACCTGTATAATCCTTCTGTTCAGTTTTGCAGTGTAATTGTGTTATTTGATGACAATTACGCTATACCAGGTTCCTCTGTGAATGCTCAGAACATGGGCCACGTGATTACCAGGGTGCCATGTTCCCTGCTGCAACATGTATGTATAGATGTGAAGCATGTTACAGGGTTCAGACTCAGGACTGTCTCTAGCACAATGGCTGAAGATTTACACATCAAAGGGAATGCTAATGCCCTCCCCTGCTCAGGTAGAAGTGAAGAGAATCTCACAACAGGACAGTGAGGGGAGGGGCTGTCAGCAGTTTGTTAAAACAAAGACAGAGACTGTGAAGGGGGAGAAGCTGCAGGCTTTCAGCAAACTCTTTTTCTTTTTTCTTTGCTTGCAACCTAGCAATCTCTAATTTTGCAGCTGCATCAGACATCCTTCACTTTTTCTGTGTCTATTCCCTTCACCCGAAATAAACAAACAGAAAACAACAAACTGTGGCCTCCTGACTGTTCAGATACTACACATATGGCTCACTTGAAATCACTCAATGAAGGTATCAGGCCTGGGCACAAAACCCTAGAATCGCTGCGCCAATGTGACAGGCTTCTCCCCCTTCACAGTCTCTGTCTTTGTTTTAACAAACTGCTGACAGCCCCTCCCCTCACTGTCCTGTTGTGAGATTCTCTTCACTTCTACCTGAGCAGGGGAGGGCATTAGCATTCCCTTTGATGTGTAAATCTTCAGCCATTGTGCTAGAGACAGTCCTGAGTCTGAACCCTGTAACATGCTTCACATCTATACATACATGTTGCAGCAGGGAACATGGCACCCTGGTAATCACGTGGCCCATGTTCTGAGCATTCACAGAGGAACCTGGTATAGCGTAATTCGTCATCAAATAACACAATTACACTGCAAAACTGAACAGAAGGATTATACAGGTCACACCCAAGGGCTGCACAGATGTGCATCCCGTCACACAGTCGAAGAGAGATATGCACAGTACTTAAAATATCTTGTGTATCTCCCTTCAACTGCTTACTGCCTACTAACCACAGTGTCTTCAGTGCACTAAGTCAAAGGGAAATGCCTTCCCTTCCACTCAGCGCTACTCCAGTTGCCAAGGTGGTCTTCAGCAATCGATTTCCTGATAGGCTGAGTGGGTCTTCACAGACCCGATCAGTCAATTGGGAAGATCGATCTGATGGCGGCAATTTGCCACCCTCAGTGAAGACTAGCCCTTAGCCACAATATTCTGTCCATATTCCAACATGGATGGTAATTACTTTCTGCCTCCCTAAATTTCCAGTGTGGTTATGACTGGATATAGGATATGTTTCCTACTTACTGTTCTGTATTCTGTTGTTGTTAAACAGCTGCCACATTCCACTCCAGAAGTGGCTGTGTTTCAGTGGTACTATTGTAATGGAAAGGGATATTTATATTTTGTAGAGAGAGATTGGTTTAAAACCTGATCCATAGCTCAAGGATGTTAATGAGAAGAACCCAATGAACTTCAATAGCACCTGGAGTAGTCTGTGAAATCTTCAGGCCAAAAGATACTATATATAAATGTGTAATCATAACACTATCTCTTGCGCATACACAGAAATTCATATTGCAGCAAAGATTATGATACAGTTACCAAGACCCGCAAATGCTCTGATCACAGCCAAACCTTGCACAGGGGCATTCTAACCTGCACCCTTGACAGTACTGGAGGAATTCCAGTGCGCTGAATGGGAAACAAGGGATCTCCGTTCTTGGCTGTCTCTTTATACCTGGTGTCTTCCTCAGCCAACAGCTGAAGACCTGTGGCTGGGCTATGCTATCCTCACTGCCTGAGTGGTACCAGTCCCACTCTAGTACTATACACTAAGGAGCATGGCAAAGCAAGGTGGGCTCAGTCTGAAGTTGAATGGGAGACTGCTCTGGCATGTCCCATACACAGCCAAGCCATTTGCAGGTTGCTAGCCATGTTATAAATACCAGCAAGGGAAGTCAATTATCGACATCAAGGGAAGCAAGAGCCAAAGCCCAGCAGTGTTTCCATCAAAGGTGGACTTCCAGCTGGGGAGGAATGTTTTCTCCTTGGGTATTTACAAGGCTTGCAGTAATGTTAAAAATCTATTTTCACTCCATCTCTGCTGCACCATTCGCTTTCTGTTGAGGAGCGATTGTGTTCCTGTCTGTCAGGGACACTGAATGATTGTGGTGAGAAAATTGCCTTCAGCAACAGGGGATTTAAGAGGGTGCTTTTCTTGAAAGTAGTGCTCCAATTAATTAACTCTGAGGAAAGAACTGCTTGTGTGTGTGCCTGTGTTTAATTTATTTGGGGGTTGTTTGTTTTCTTTCTTAACGGGTCTTTGCAGGACGATAAAGCATAAGGAATGCATTTACTCAGCGTGGGATTAATTGGAATGGAGGAAGAAGAAATGACTAGGTCAAGCCCTAAATCCTGACCTCAGCACACCTGCCAGTGAGGGGAAATTGAAAAGCCTCCTGGACAGACAGACCCCCTTTGCCCAGAGGATTTCACTGTGCCATTTAGTAAAACTACTTGACACCAGAGACACGGCATAAGGGATGGGCATCTGCATGGGAGTCAGGACACTTGCTTCTGTTCCCACCTCTGATGTTTATGAGTTTGGACAAGACACATCACCTGTCTCTTTGCACTCTCACTTGTTGTCTGTCTTGTCGTCAATTTTGACAAAAATCAACATCCCCAATAAAAGTTTCAATTTCACTGACTCAACATTTTCCACTTGAAGTTTTTTAACTAGCGCTAGTGAAAACCCTTAAGGCAGCTTTGAAAATCCCTGTCTCTAGCTTCATACCAGTGTTATTCATGAGGTAAAGCAAAGGAGTTTGCAACAGAGAGATGCACTGAGAATGGAAAAGACTTTTCTACTTCATGAACACAAACTTTAGAAAATTAAATTAATCATAATCATAGAATCATAGAGTTGGAAGGGACCTCACGAGGCCATCTAGTCCAACCCCCTGCTAAAAAGCAGGATCACTTCCCCTAAATCACCCCAGCCAGGGTTTTGTCTAACCGAGCCTTAAAAATCTCCAAAGATGGAGATTCTACCACCTCCCTAGATAGCCCATTCCAATGCTTCACCACCCTCCTAGTGAGAAAGTTTTTCCTAATATCCAACCTCGACCTCCCCAGCTGTAATTTGAAACCATTGCTCCTTGTTCTGTCCTCTGTTACCATCGAGAACAGCCTAGCTCCCTCCTCTTTGGAGCACCCCTTCAAGTAGTTGAAGGTTGCTATCAAATCTCCCCTCAGTCTTCTCTTCTGTAGACTAAATAAGCCTAGTTCCTTCAGTCTCTCCTCATAAGTCATGTGCCCCATGTGGGAACATGATTATTTTAAACTCCTCCCCTCCCCCCAAAGATACAAAACCTACGTTCGAACAACTAAAAAGATATATATATATATATAAGGTTGTCATCATCAAACTCATAGCTTGCATTTTGAGAACACCATCTTCATTTAAACAAACAAGGAGTTTGGTGGCACTTTTAAAGAGTAACAAATATTTATCACATGAGCTTTCGTGGGAAAAATCCCACTTCGTCAGACACTTGAAGATAGGAAATTTACAGAATGGGAGCAAAATAAATGTAGGGGAGTGTAAGTCATGGGAGCAGGTCAGACTGCTACAGCAAATCAAAGCAGTTGTTTGGATTCAAACAGTGGAGAAGCACACTTAGCAGGGAGGTGGAGGCGAGGGGAAGGGAAAGCAAAATAATCTGTTGTGATTCCGTATGAATTCATATGCAGATTTGACTCCTTAAATTCAGGGCTGAATAGAGACTATGGATTCTTTTCTCAGTACAACAGGTAATTTTGCTTTCCCTTTCCTTCCTCTCTGCTCCTTGCTGTACTCCACTGTTTGAATCCAAACAACTGCTTTGATTTGCTATAACTGACGTGATCCTATGACTTACACTCCCTTACATTTATTTTGCTCCCCTTCTCTAAATTCCCCATCTTCAAGCATCTGATGAAGTGGGATTTTCTCCCATGAAAACTCATGTAATAAATAAATGTTACTCTTTAAAAGTGCCATCAGACTCCTTGTTTGTTTTACTGAACTAGACAAACACGGCTACCCATTTGGAACTTGTCATCTTCATTTAAAATATCTTCTGGTTATGAGCAAATTTATTTTTAAAAAAAAGGGGGCGGGGGGAGAAGGAGATTCTGTTCCAGTTCTAGCTGAAAACCTCAATGAGGGAGTATGGGAGTGGACAATGCCAGAAAAAGCATGAAGGAGATAGAGGACGAAAGAATAGAAAGGAAAACTAGAGAGAGACTGGACCAGAAAGAGAGAGAACTTCACTGGAAATGTTCATTACAATAACATCTCCATTCATACTACCGGTACTTTTCTTTCCCTTCAGGGTTCATTCTTGTTTCATTATAGATTAACACAACATCTCTTTTCTTGAATTTCACTTGCTGAAGATCACTGCATCCATATAAATGGATTTCAGAAGCCAGGACTGATCTATGCCAAGTTATAGTCTTGGAGACTAAGCAGAAAGGGGCCCAGCGTGGACATCTACACTGCAATTTTATAGCCTGGAGAACCCAAGTCAGTTGCCACAGGCCAGCTGTGAATGTTTTATTGCACTGTAGACATACTCTAACATGATAGCTAATGCACTCCAGCCCTTATGAAGAGATAATAGATGTGTGAACTGCTTCCTTGAGACGATCAATTCTTTAGTTAAGAGGATGCCAGATGACAAGCTCAGCACATAGAAAACAATTGGTGGTGTAAATAGCAGACTCCCAGGGAATGTGGATGTGGTTCTAGCCTGTGCGACATGAGAATGGACCAAGACATCCAGGTGCATTTAGTCCCATGGATTGGTTCAGGTAACTTCTTCAGGGATATTCCAAAGGGGTAGCCGTGTTAATCTATTGTAGAAAGACAACAGAGTCCTGTGGCACTTTTAAAGACTAACAGAAAGCTCATGTGATAAATAAATCTGTTAGTCTTTAAAAGTGCCACAGGACTCTGTTGTCTTTCTTCAGGGATAGTAATTCTATGGAGATCTTCAGTCACCATCCCAACTACCATCACCACACTTGTAACAGTAACCCCTTCTACTGCTTGTGCTGTTTGTTATTTGTGTTATGGCAACTTCTAGAGGTCCCAGCCCAGCCCAAGACCCCATGGTGCTAGTTCATAAAGAACTGTTAACTCTTTGGAGCTGGAACTATCCAGACCAGACAGACAAAGAGCTAGAGAAGGAAAATATTAACTCCATGTCGGAGATGCAAAACGGAGGCCTGGAGAGACTAAGTGACATGTCCAAGGTCAAACAGGGAGGCAATGGCAGAACTAGGAATTAAGCCCAGCCTGGGACCTGAAGACCTGGATTCAAAGCATGCCACTGACCTGCAACAGAAAGCTGCTCATCCTGTTGGTTACTGAGAGGTGGCCAGCTGGTTTGTCTAGCACTGGGAGCAGCATGAAGGTTTGCAAGTAGATCTGATCTAATGTCCATGCTCACTGCAAAACACCTGTAGAGTGCTGGGAAGTAACTAGTTATGAAAGAGGAGATCATATGATTTGTGCTAATACAGAAAATCCTGCCAGTTCCTTATGCAAGTATTAGTGATTAGGTGGCTCGCTGAGTTAACATACACCCGTTCCACATCTGAGTGTAAATCCTGCACAAATGACAAGTAAAATGAGCCCAAGGGGATCTCAGAGTAGTTGCTAATGGGTGTTGGTTCACACTGACCAATCAGACCCATGTTGAGGAACAGCACAATGCATTTACGGGTGCATTGGCGGAGCTATGGGAGGAGGCTGAGCCTGGGTGATGGCTGCAGGTCAGAATGCAAGCACATTGGTAGAGATCTGGGCAGAGCAGAGAACTAGAACAGAAGATGGCACAGATGAAGATGGAGATCTAGGGAGCTCAGATAGCAGGAGAGGTAGCACTTTAGAACGAAGATGGGAACTGCTGTGTGCAGCATCCAGGACTCGACTATTACAGCAGAGGGGCTGCAGGTCAGGCAAGAGGTGTTCATATATGCAGTGAGGTCCCTGGATTCTTTGGTAGGGGAAGTTAAGAGCCTTGGCCATAGCCTGTGGCCCTCATGAGCAGCGTTGCAGGAGGGAGTAGAGACGGGATTGAAAAAGCAGCAGTGCTGTAGATCAGAAATGAGAAGGAAGGAAGGGCAGAGCATGCTGGGTAACGGGGCTGAAGCTGCTGGAAGCAATGCAAACCAAGGCTGGGTCCACTGGCAGACGGTGAAGGGGAGCCCAGTTTTGGATCAACCTCCTCAGACAAAGGCCTGGAATGAATCCCGGCCATGCCTGCTTGAACCAGGGATTAGACACAGTGCAGAAGCACCCAAGGTTGCATCGGAACCGAGCTGATTGGTTCTGCTGTCCAAAGTTGCTAAGAAACAAGAACTTGTTGTGCAATTTAAACTGGTCTCCGGCATTTGTGAGGGTAACACAGTTGTAGCCAGACGCAGTGCTTTTTCTTGTAAAAGAAAAGGTGCCAGTACTCGGACAGGGACCTGGGGCCGCTGGCCGCAGCAGGAGCCGGGGTCGCATTGCTGTGAAAAAAAGATGCCAGTACTCAGTACCCTTGAGTACCATCACAAAAAATCAGTGCCGGTACTCATTCTCACAAAAAATAGGTGCCAGTGCTCAGTACCCCTATGCACCAGCACAAAAAAGCCCTGGACAGAAGTGTATATATACACCTAGCACTTTGCTCTCTATAAAGCTACTTTATCTAAAACAAGCCCAGCACTGACATTACTTAATCGATACAGAGAGATGCACAGAGATGGAGTGTGGCGTGAAGAGATTAGAGTGGCAGGAGAACCGCTGGCAGTTGCAAGATTGGCCAAAGCCCTTCTGTGCCATCAAACACATTGACAGATTGATTCTGATCTCGTTAATTGTCATTCAAGCCAGCAGGGGGCTCAGCTGCCTCACTGGCAGACCCGGCACACTACATATTCCTTCAGATCCCAAGCAAGGGGAAGGAAACATTTTAACCAGAGACAGCCCCCTCCAACAGACCTCCAGAGCAGAGCCTTGCAGCCGTAATATTTGGCGGTGTTTGAAATCTGGATTTTGGGTTTGTGCCTTTTAGAAACATCTCTGATTTTTACTCAGCAAACAGTAACCAGTAACCAATGACAGGGCACTCATTGTTATTAGACCACAATGGGCCTGCTCCCCAAATGGATAAATCAACACAACTCCACTGATGCCAGAGGAGGGGGTACCACTGATTTACACCAGTTGAGGATCCGGCCCCCATAACCCTTTTAAAGATTTGGTGCAAACAGTGGCTGTTGTATATACACTAGTTGTGCAGCAGACACAAACATGCCTCTTGTTTTGAGCTGCCAGCCATAAATCATGGACAAGGCAGAGTGGGCATGGAGAGAGAGAGAGAGACAGACTTCTTTTGGGTGGTGCCAGGCTGGTAATGCAGAAATGGGACAGGATAGCCAATGGCAGAGCAAGCGTTCTCCAAGGATGCATCTTGATAGATTCTCCAGTGGAGAGAGAATAATTGAGTCCACATCTCGTTTTGTTGCCCATGCTCCATTTAATCCAGTCTAAATAGGGCTCTGAGTCCTTTGGAGCAGGGACCATATCTTATCTGTAGAGCAAGGGGTCTATGGACCCTCTTGGACACACTCAAACAGGGACATAGGAGTTGCCAGACTGGGTCAGGCCCAGAGACCACCTAGCTCAGTATCCCATCTCTGACCATGGCAGATGCGTCCCTGATCCCCTTGTGCCAGTCCTTAGTGTTAGTTGCATTTCAAAGGACTTGTTAAATGAGTGCAACCCAGAATGTAGATTTAAGAAGCAATTTTAAATGGATTTAATTAAGCCAATGTGAGAGGCTGTGTGGATGCTCTTATTACAGTTTAAAACAGGTTTACTGTAGTTTAGCTTAAATAAATTAGGAACAAATTTAAGAGAAACCTGAACAGGCATCCACACGGGGGTTAACATCAATCTAGTTAAACCAGTGCAAGCGTGCTGTATAGATAACTCCTTTGCAGCCATGCTGGTTTCTCCCAATCCTCTCCTGCACATGATGATTTTTCCAGTGAAATCACCAAATCATCAATGTTTTTTTTTAAAAAAACAAAACAACTGAACAGCACACGGCTTAATGCCAACCCAGATACTTTTAAATCTGCTGTGAAATAGACACTGTTTTGCCTTGTACAGAAAAGTTGGGAGATAAATAGCAGATGATTCAGTAAATAACTCAGCCCATGACCTTGATGCTTATTGATTCCTCAAGCTGTTTATCTTTCTTAAGTTCCCCCAGCAAAAACAATTATTACTTAATTATAAAATGGCTTGGCTTGAGGGAGCTTTCCAATTGGCTGGCAAGCATTCCAAAGGGGTAAGTTAATTTATGGATACCACACAGCCCTAACTGAAACAGCTGCTTAAAATGCTGAACCGCAAACTTCATTATTTTCTTCCTAGCGCATGGTGGTTTTTTTCTCCTCATTTTTTTTTAAAAAAAAACCACTTAAGGATGTTTAGCCAATCAGAAAGTGTGACTGGCTGAACATTGAGAGCTTACAGTATTAAATTTGACTGAAGACAGTGGATGCCTATAAACTGTGAGATGCCAACATCTTAAAGAGAAAGGAGGTGGGGGGGGGTGTAATAATAATTAAAAAGAGCATGTGCTAGTGCATTGACCACTGGACTGGGAGTCAGAGAGATATGAATTTTACTCCAAGTCCTGCTGCTGATCTGCTCTGTGATCCTGGATAAGCTACTTTATTTCTCTGTTCTTCCATTTCAGCTCACACTCTTTTTCTATTGAGAGCGCAAGCTATTCAAGGCAGCACCTGTCTCTTATTACTTATATGCATACATCCTAACACAGTGGTCTCAGTCTCCACCAGGGACTCTAAATGATGCAGCAGTGCAAATAATATAATAACTATTTTGTACTTCTTTTAGCAGCTTCCATTCAAATTTCTCAAAGCACTTGGCAAACACTAGTTAGTTCAGCCCTTAAGGGAAAGGGACTATCATCATTTTACAGATGGAGAAACTAAGGCACAGAGCAGGGAAATGACTTAATCAAGATCAGCCACAGAGTCAGTGACAGAGCCACCTGTAGAATCCAGGTCTTCTGCCATTTAGCTGCAAACGCTTCTCTGGTAATGGCATCATGGTCTAGTGACAGCAAAGAGGATACAAAGTATAAGAGGTCAATAGAGGGTCTTATTAAGTTCAAGAGGCTGGAGTCTGGTTCTGGTACCAAGGAGTCTTATTTCTGCCAAGTAGGAGGGAAGTTTTAGCTGGATGATCCTGGTGTCTAGATCAGTGGACTCACCCTACCTAGCCTGGTAGAGTACGGATGGTCACTTACCATCCTTTAAGAGGTAGGGGTTTATTGCATGTATAACATGCTGCAGATCTACACAGTATTAGTATTTAGGTTAGATGATCAATCTAGCCCCCGTAATAGAATTCCAGCACTAGCAACAATGCTGTTGCATCCAGGGCCAGATGAATGCAGGGGCTACAGGGGCTGAAGCCCCAGGACATGGCCTAAAGGGAGTACTGTGCTCCAGCCCCTAAGGCAAGATCCAGCCCCTGCCACCCACCCAATACAGCACCAGGGCCTCTGCCTTGCTGGTGGGAAAGACAGAGCCGGGGGCCTGTCGCTAGGCTCTAGGTGCTCCCAACCCACCCCCGGGCAGGCTAGTCTACCCTCAAGGATGGGGTGGGCCAGTGCATGTTTGCTCTGCTCTGGGGGTGAGGTCAGCTGGCACACAGTGTGGCCTCCAGGACCCATGGCCCTGGACAGCCCCACCAGTGGCTGCACCATGTGCCAGCCAGCCCTACACTTGGGGATAGACCAGCCAGGCGATTGTGAGAGCACCCTCTTCCCCTTCCCCGCACCCCACAGCAGCCCACCCACAGGGATACCATGGTGGGGGGCTGGAGGTCCAGGCAGGGGGGCCCACAGTGAGGCCCTGGAGGGGCACGGTGGTGAGCAACCTGGGGCCCTGGAGCCACTTAATCTGGCCCTGGCTGCATCTCTCCTGTAAGCGCCAGTGTTTTGGACTGTCACTACTGGACAATCATTCTAGCAGCACAGTTACCAGAGCTGGGCAAACAGGTCAACTTTTATGAGTATCCCTACACGATACTGACACCTCTGAGTCAGAACAACATGGCAGTGCGAATATCAGCCACAGCTTCTTCCAGGGCTTTGGACCTTCCTGCTTGGGCTGAGGGGGAAGGTGAATTCTGATCTCTTTCTCAAATGCCAGATAGACTTCAAGCCTAGATAATAGAGTCTCTGTCCTTGGTCCTGACAGACACTAGCAAGTGGATGTATGGCTTTAGGGAGATCCTTGCAATGCCTCATGCGCCAATAGCTCAGGTTCCATTCCCAGCTCTGTTCCCTGGCCTTGAGTGAGCCTCTTCCATTCTGTGTTCATTAGCTTCCCCCACCAGTAAAATAAGGATAATGGTTAGGGAATTCAGCACCTTCTGACTGAAATATCTCATCTACTTTTGAGAATCCTACCCAATGTTATTTTGCATTGTGCAGTACCTGGTAGGCAAACGGGGCTATCTGGACACAATGCACTGCCCCCCCGACCCCCTGCAGCAAGTTAGTACAACAGAGATCTGAAGTGGAACTTATATGGCATGTAGGTTTTGTGCACGGGAAAAGATCCCTCTGCCCCAGCTAAACTATTACTCTTCAGAGGCAACGGTCACTACAGCTGGTCAGAAAAATGATGAAGAAACTGTTTTCCTTTAGTATTTGCCACCTCAGTAAAACTGAAATGGCTCATGGAGACTGTGATTTTAACTCATTTCTGACAAAAAACTGCGGGTTTCCAGCCATCTCACCCATGGACTTCGTTGGCCACCCACCTGTTGGACTGCCTCCTCCGTGGGGGCTGTGGTTCCGGGTTTGATTTGAAACTAGGGCTTCATTTCCTTTCCCAAAGCATTTCAAATGTTGTAGTTTACCTGCTGAACTGGAGTGAAACCAAATTTCCAAGTCTCTGAATACTTTATGAAATAGAAAAACTTTTCTCTGCTCAGCTCAAGGTTACAGAGTTGCACAACCCAAACCGAGGGACTTCATCCCACTGACACCGGAAGTCCTCAATCTGCTGGCCTTTTTGAGTGCCACATCCTTATCCAAATTTCACTAACACAACCCAGAGCTCCTGAGGGATGTTCCAACTGGGAACTGAGGACTTGGGGGAATATGTTGCAGTGAAGAGCAGAAATGGCTGAGGACACAAAATGGGTAGAAACAACATTATTCACTTCAAAGAAATAAAAGACAGAATACAATAGTGATCAGAGCAGAATGGAGAGTCAGGATTCCTGGATTCTATTCTGCCCTACCACTACCTACACATACATGGTTGTGCTGCAAACCTGTTATGCAGCTCTACCTGATGGTCAGACACACAACCCAGATAGCTATCAGATGGCACTCTTATTTGGAATTTGATCAGGGCAAAGCCCAGACAGCACTGATATTGTGAACAGCCCTTAGCCACATAAGATCCAATCTCACAATTGCCAATAACAAAAAGGGAAATGGCTGGTTTCTTTCAAAGAGCAGGTGTGCACCTTGGGGATGTGCTTGGAACTCAAGGCAGCCCAGTGCAATGCACCAAAATGCTAACAATATACCAAAGAAAAAGCCATTCCAGGGTTGTGCAGCTGGAAATAGCAAGAGAGAAAAGTTTGCATTTTATAAGTTCTGGTGAAACACATGCTACTGCGGGACGAGTGAAAGATTTCTGCTGCTCATCCCTGCCCACCTTCCAGTGTCTCAGGAAACACTTCCGCTCTCAGAGTTTGGGGTCTCTTCTCCATGCATCTAACCATCACTGTTTGGCAGCCTCAGTGGGATGACACAGAACAGCCTCTAAAGTGGCATCTTTTGATTCTATAAATGAAAGGCAGAGGTACTTTGCATCACATCAGCACACTACAGGCAGGCAAAGGGGAAATTGCAATAAGAAACATTTACCTTTTCTCATTTTTTGATTTACTCCCCCTCCCCCCAGTCCCTAATTCTCTTTCCCCTTTGAATGCCTGAAACTCAAGCAAAATCCAAGCACCTGATTCCCATTTACACTATGGCTCCTGTGCTCTTCTCTGGTAGAAGGAGCCTTAAGCATAATTTCTATCTATTTTAAGACCCCTTTGCACTGCTACACTGGTGACGCTGAAAATCAAATCCCAACTTTCCTTTTAAAGACAGCCTGGCACACTAGAGAGATTCCCAGGTAGCTGCTGTAGGTAAATTCCTGCTTTATTCTGAGAGTCACAGGGGACCTTATCATTTTAAAATCAGTGTCTCTTTGTGGGCAGCTTTCCACTGCCTTGAACAATGGCAGAATATGGCTTTCTGGTCTAGCACCTGTCAGGCTGACACTACAAGGGACTCTTGTGCAATAGCCAACTGTTTGAAAGAAGCAATACCTTCTCCAAGCCCTCCTGCCATCCTCTAAATCATACACGTAGCCTATATTTATTTATACTGTTACGGATCTTCATGTGTGTTTGCCAATAATGGGGGAAGAGAGTCGCCTCAATCAATTCATTAATCATGTGGCAGAGTTTCAGGAGACTATATCAAGAGGGAGAGTTTGTGTTCCATGTCCAAGGTAGATGATTGAGCCTTCTAAGTTACAAGCTTTTGCAGCCTCATGTTTTACACAGAGCAGCCCTGAACAATACGGAACATACAGTATCCTTCCAGGAGGGGAATGTCCCATTCCAAGAACTCCAAATGCTTAGTAAGGTCCCCCATTTAGACTTTCCCTCTGTGAAATGTCTTCCAGGGCCCCAGATTTATTATTGGATCACAATATCTGAGTGGGGAAGTCTGTGGGAGATCAAACCAATATGAATACATTAGGAGAGACAGTAGGTGAGGCTGGATAAATTGTCAGTTTCCATAACAAAGTCAGAGTTTGCACCAGATGTTGGGATTGGTATTGCTGTGCCCCTGGAGCATACATTGTTGGAGCCATCATCTCATCAGGCCCTTGATCCCATCAGAAGGCAAAGATCAAGTTTCTGGAGCCCCTGGGATAGAACTGTTGCTCCATCATTGCAAATGGGCCCATTTTGCAATATGATGATCTGAGACATTCTTTTCTGCACTTCTGGGGCTTTTATGCTAGTCTCTTTTCCCTCCCTCCAGGCTCCTCCACCCTCTGTTTCTTAGAGCTTTTCCAAAGAGTTACAAACTACTGGTTGATGATGATGAGAAGAGGAGGGTTTCAGTGCACTGTGCAATTCAGGATTGGGGGAGACCCTGTTATAGCAACACCAGCCAGTAGGGTTTGTGTCAGACATTGTGAGTCTTTCTGGCTCTCAAGACTATCTGCATTAAGCAGTCTCAGTACAGAATCCCTTTGAAATGCATTACAGCTAAGTCCTACATCTGGAGCACAAAACACGCTACAAGGGGGAAGAGTGTGTTCTATGTGACAGCACTCAGCCTGTGTCCTGAGTGAAAAGCCTGCTATACCTCTGCTTTCCTCCTCTTTCTTCTTCAATTTGCTCCTTGGATCAGCTGGGCTAACGCAGTCCCATCAGGAGGCAGCTGTTCGAGTGGAAATGGAAGCAGAGATGAGCTGTCACTCAGGTCCATTGTCTGGGTGACTTAATTCACAGGTGGGATTCTACTTGTTATTCATTTATAGAGTGCCTGTCACAAATCACAGACTACTTTACAGGCCTATGATGTGTGCGTCTATAGAGGCATCACTGGACTTCAGCCCCAGCTCAAAAGCCAGTCACCTCTGGGGTATTAGGCAGAAGCAACTCCTAGATTCAATAGTAATTGGGGGTTCATACATGCTGAAGATGGCAACACTACACAAAAGACAGGGAACAAAGCAAAATCTCCCATCCATTGCAAGAAGCACTGGGCAAAGGTGGCTTCTAAATCATATTCCTAGTCAAGCTGAATGCAGTTTACATTGCACTGCAGGTGTCAGAGCTTAGTGCGACATACTGTACCTCAAAATAACATCCTGTAACCCCCATATTCAAACTTTTCTATGGTTATGACAGAATTTGTACAAAGTATAATATATGAGATATCATTTAAAAAGTCATAATTTGCTGGACATCGTTGCCCTGTTAAAATGTGTGCATCATCATTGCATTTGGAGTTACTAAATGTTTGTTACTGAAACATGTTGAGAGTCTAGGGGATACTTAACTCCTCAGAAATGTCATCCCAAATGTCACAAACACAGAAAGTGAGAGCAAGAAATGTACAATTCACCTGAGAGACAGGAGATTACTGCGTTGTCTATACCCTAAAAGGGAGAGGAGAGGGTTCCTCAGGGAGAGGAGAAAGGTATAAAATAAGAAACAATGGCTTCACCATCACCTCTCCCCCCCCCACCCCGCAATCATGGAGTAAGATCTTTTGGAAGACAAGGAGCACTAAAGTAGTGCTCTCAGGCTGTAAGGAGACCCAGCTTGTAAATTAAGAACTGGGAACTGCCAGCCACATCTGGTGGGGAGAGAAAGTTGCTTGTTTCAGATTTTACTCAGCCTGGTAAAATTTAAGAATTAGATTGTGATCTGATCATTTTATTTCTTCTGGTACCCAATACTGACCTTCCATGCCAAAATCATTTCTAATCACTTCAAATCTTTCTTAGTTAATAAACTTATTTTAGTATTTTCTCTAAACTAATGTGTTTTGACTGAAGTATGTGGGGAATCTCTATGCAAGTTAAAGGTTATTGCATATTGTGGCAGAGTGAGGCCTAGTGTGCCTCTTCAGGACCTGCACTTCTACACTGCGGCCTGGCAGAATCTAGTTTCTGACTCAATTTCCCCAAGGGGGGGAGGGGCTCCTTGTTGGGGTTTCTCCTTTGTTTGGTTGCCCCTGCCTATGGCCAAATGGTAGAGGGGGTTGTGTAGGGTTACCAGATGTCTGGCCAAAGGAGGACATGTCCTCCTTTTTACCTTCACGTCCTCCACCTGGCAGGCATTTTAAAAATACGTGATTTTTTCCAGCTTTTTACTTATGATTAAAATTTCAGTTTTTTATATGAAGCTACCGTATGACCTAGCGTATAAGCTGAGAATTTTAGGGTCCAAAATATGCCTGAAAAGCTGGGTTCGGCTAATCCGCAAAAGGGGCTGCAGGGGCAGGCAGATATGAATACTACTTTTTCTCCATGTCCTTCTTTTCGTACTTCCCTGTCCTCCTTTCCATGCTTTGGTATCTGGTAACCCTAGGGATGTGGGGACGGGGCCCAGTCCCACCCTCTACCCCGAGCCCCGACCCAGGGGCCCTATGAGTAGCAGCCTGCAACAACTGAGTCCAGGAGAGCTACTACCTTCCTTGGGTCACCGTTCCTTGGCCCCACTGCTCCCGGTTTGCTCCTTGGAACTGGGGAGGGTTTTTACAGCCTCCTTGCCTGGAGTCTTCCAGTCTCTGCAATCTTCCTTCTGTTTGGGTGAGTTTGCCCCACCTCAACTCCCTTGCCCAGTTCTCTGAGTGGCAGAGTCCTTCTCCAGGCTGCTATACCCAACAGCCCTGGGCCCTGCCTGTGTGGGCTTCTCCCAAACCCCCATACCATCCCAGTGTTGCACACAGCAATCAATCCCCCCAACTCACACCTAGCAGGTCGAGTCTGCTCCCTCTCCCAGCTCCCTTTGAGTTGTCCCTGCCTGGCTGAGAAGGAGGCTTTAAAGCAGTGCAGCAGGTTCCTTAATTTGCTTCTGTGACTTAATTAACCTGGAGTAACCCTGGCTAAATTAACCCAGGGAACAAGGATTTACTGAACCTAGGGCTAATATGTACTACTACTACTACTCTCCTATAGCCATCAGGTCTGATCCTGTCATAATATTCATTACTTGTTGATGGAATGAGAGACTAATGAAGGAGCTTGCAGGGCACAGTGAGTGAACTGAACAATATAAGATGCTCATTTCTGGGGTGCAAGGTTAGGACCGAGAAATATGCTGGTGTTGCCCTGTATTGGTTCACAAGTGGCTGTAACTTTCTTAAACCCATCTTTATATGCTGATGGCTACGTGAGTAGAGACTGCTTTTCACTAGCCAGAAGTGTACGAGACATCCTGGGCAGGAGAATTAAGGGGACACTACTGTTCAAAACTCCAGCCTGTATTCTGGAGGATCTCACGCTTGAAAATTAAGTTGGGGGGGAGGGGGAAGGATGATCATGTGATTAAAGCACTGTTCTGTTAGGGACTCTATGGGCAGGTCACTTCCTCTTTGCTTCCATTCAGCATCAGTGAAAAATATGGATAACTATAATAATTGCAAGTTCTTTGATAGCATTTTCCTAAAAGCTCTTTACAAAGAAGGACAGAACCATTTCCCCCCTTTTACAGATGAAGAAACTGAGGCACAGAGGGACAAAATGACTTGCCCAATATCACTCAGCAGCCCTCTGATAGATTCCACATCTCTGAGTCCTACTGCAGTGTTCTAGCCACGTGATAGCATGGCCATTCTTACATGCTTTGCCTGTTTAGACCAGCGGTTCTCAACCACTGTGTGGGGACACAAAGGTGTGTCACGAAGAGTCGGGAGGTGTGTCACAGAAAATTGGCAGCTCAGCTTGGAGCCACCTTGGGGCTCCTGCCACTTACGGCTCTCTGCTTCCTTCAACAGCCCACCCCTGCTGCATAACACAGGCAGCAGCCAGGGCCAGAGGAGTAAAGGGACATGAGGGCTGCAACCCAAAGATCCACAAAAATAAACCTGGCCCCATTGAGCTAGACCACCAGGGCATCAGCCTGCACTGACTTGACTCTGCCCCTACCCAGGTCCTGGAGTGCTGCATCTTCCAGAGTGCCACAGCCTCCCAAGTGCTCCCAGCCCAAGCACCACCACCGCCGGCAGACTGTAGCGTGTCACACAGGGGAACATCATCTGTCAGGTGTGTTGTGATGGGAAAAATGGTTGAGAACCACTGGTTTAGACTGGAAGCTGTTCAGGGAAAGGACCAATGCAATGCGGTCTGCATCTCAGCTGGGGCCTTTTAGTACCATAATAGAGGGAAAATGTAGAGTGGAGCTTTTGTTTTGGCCCATTTAAAACTGGGCCAGTTGTGGAATTCAGCAAGTGGCCCGAAGTTAAGCATAAGCCCAGAGTCCAAGTCCTGAATCAGGCCCACTTCAAGCCTCCCCAGTCAGGGCTTGCATGGAGACCTAGTGCCATTTCTTTTCCAACCTCCTTTAACATACCAACATTTCTATTTCATTGCTAACAGCCCACACAAGTTATCAACAGCTGAAGAGCAGCCTCTGTTCCCAGCACCTTACATCTACTCCACAACTGTCAACTAAAGCAACTTCTGCTAGGAGAGCAGTGGGCGGACATGAATAGACATGGTGTATCTGCAGAAAAGTACACAGCAGGCCTTGCTTTCTCATCACATGCCTTTGACTCAGGAGGAAGGTGGGACCTAGGTAACAGCATTTTTCAGTCTCTGCTTACCAAGCTAAGTGTCACATAGTAGACATCAATGCACCAGTGAGAGTTTCATTTATTAATGGAACTTCAGTATCGGCTGTAATGATAGCCTTGAAAACTGACAAGCTATATTAGTCCTCGGGATAGAGCAACAGTGAAAGTTTCCACCTTATATTGCCTTGGCAATAGGCACTGAGCTGATAGTATGCCCTCTAACGGACAATGTCATAACTCATGTTCCTGTGTAGAGTGGAGTTGCACAGAAGTGCAACTGGACAGCTGACAATGGAAAGGAAACCATGCAGAGCTGGATAAAATTTTTCCACCAAAACAGTTTTTGAGGAACATTTCAGATTCAGCAAAAACAAACAAGGAGTTGGGTGGCATTTTTAAAGACTAACTAATTTTTTCATCGCGTGAGCTTCTGTGGGAGAAAATCCCACTTCGTCAGATGCTTATAGATGGAGAATTTACAAAATGGGAGGAAAAATGGGAGGTCTGACAAAATGGGATTTTCTCCCATGAAAGCTCATGTGATAAATAAATTTGTCGGTCTTTAAAAGTGCCACTTGACTCTTTGTTTTGCTGAACTAGACTAACACGGCTACCCCTCTGGAACAATGCATATTCAGAAATGTATGTGGATTTCACCAAGTTGTTTCGATCAAAAAAACAAAAACAAAAAATTTGAAAGATTTCATTTTAAAATGTCTTCAGTTCATAACTTCTTTGACTTTTATTATTTTAAAAACATTTAAAAGGTTCAGAATTGAAAACAAAACATTTTATTTGAACCAGAATTAAAACTGATTTTTCAATCTACAAAACTTTGAAGTTTGGTTCCACTGGAAACATTTTTTTCTTTTTCAGAATTGCCAGTGAACTGAAATATCTGTTTGCACAGCTGTATGTGGGTTTCTAAATCACCTGCAGCTCTCTCATTCTTTGGAAAATCTTTACTTTGTTTCATAAGATTAAACAATTTTGTTAAGGAAATTCAAAAGGTGTCTTTTAGATGGGTTTGTCAATAAAGAACATGCTGGTTCTGTCTTGGCTTCAAAGGCAATAAAAATTATTCTGATCTCACTTATGGTCTTGACTTCATTCGAGTTACTCCTGCTTTGTACAAGATAATTTTATAGCACTACATTAAAATAGACACAGAGCCCTGAGATGGCCTTTCTGTAGCAACTGTGTTTCAGCAGCACTTAGCTGTCCCAACCAAGATCAGGGCTATTATGACAGGCACTGTCCAAACACATGGTAAGAGGCAGTCCCTACCCTAGAGTGCATGGTTTTAATAGGCAAAGAGCAAGAGAATGGAAAGATTATGCTCCCTATTTTTACAGATGGAAAATTGAGGCCAGAAAGGCTAACAATATGTCTATGTTGCAGAAAAAAGGTGCTTCCTCAATTTAAGTTAGCCAACAAAATACTAGTGAAGATCTGCTTTTACTTGGGTTAGCCGCTCAGGTTAAACCTCAGGCTGTTCTATAAGCTGTAACTTGAGCTCCTACCCCAAGATGTTATGTCTTCACTGCAACATTAACCCAAGTTGGCCAAACGCACCTTTGCTTTTTGCAGTGCAGACGAACCCTACTGACATGTCCAAGATAATGAGCGCTATAGGAAATGGGCCCCAAGTGTCAAAATGGGAGCACTTCAAAATTCAACCCCAGCTGGCTTGCTGACGTTCACATAGGGAGCTTGTAACCTAGCTAAGAACTGACCTGAGCTCTCCTGAGCCCTGGCTGAATGTGGTAACTCCAAGATTAACCTCCCTTTCACTCTCCCTACAGAGTTTTCTGATCCTGGCAGGAGCCAGAGATGCACATGTTTATGATCCAATTCACTGAACAGACATTCAAAATCTCTCTCTACTGAAATGGAAAATATGCAAAGACTCGGACATCTCCTCTTTTCAATGTGAAATTGGCTTTTCAACCAAACTGTCACAGAAAGCAGGATTCCTGGTCATCATACTGATGGCCTGGGACAAAATGTTCCATGGCCAGAACTACTTGGCAAGATGTTCTTGCCATTTTTGCCCCTCTCAAACCAGGACTATGACCGACGTTGATTTTGAACTCTCTGCATTTGAAGGATGAGCTTTACTAGCCCAGACACATGGCAAATCACATGGCCTTCTCCTCATCCACACCCCAGCCTGTAACATATCCTAGAGCACTAGAAGGAAGTAGCAACACCCCTTCTCTGCCCACCCTGCTCTTGTGTTGAGGTTGGGCAGGTCTGGACTCAGGCCATGTACACATGATCACTTTATCGCGCATTAACAGTCATTACCGCGCGATAACAACAACAGCGTACACACGTGCAATAGGGCTGTTGCGCGTCAACAGCCCTATTGGAGCGCAATAGAAAAACCACCTCGATAAGGGTGGTAGCAGTTAACACAGAACAGCTGTTGAGCCTTTCAACTCGTGTGTACGCTTACCGCGCAATGATTGGCCTCCGGAAGCGTCCCAGCATTCCAAAGTCGTCCTCTCTGGTCTTCCCCCCACCCGCTCTGCGGCCGTGACGAAACAGTCCCTGCCCTGTTTCGATTCCCGGGATTTTCGAATTTCTCCTCTGTTTCACTTCCTGTTCTCTTCCTCGTGGAGTGGAGTGCAGCTCCGATCTTCACTAGCAATGGCGGCCCATCGTGGAAGACGCGCACCCCTTTGGAGCACGGCAGAGGTGCTGGACCTGATCAGCATTTGGGGAGAGTCTGCTGTGCAGGCGCAGCTACGCGGCAGCAGGTGAAATTACGATACCTATGGCATAATTTCTCGGGCCATGTGAGAGAGGTTATGATAGAGACACTGTGCAGTGCAGATCAAAGGTGAAGGAGCTAAGAACAACTTATCACCGAGTGAAGGAGGCAAACCGCTGTTCGGGATCAGCGCCTGCTACATGCAGGTACTACAAGGAGATCGAAGCCATCCTCAGTGAGGACCCCACAACCACTGCAAAAAGTCCTGTGGACACATCGGC
>ML685842.1:1225260-1344552 GCA_007922175.1 Pelusios castaneus | reverse complement strand
GGGGGGGGGGGGGGGGGGTAGGTCAGGTAAGTTTCTCTTTCGTGCAGCTATGGCTCCTGCTAAAATATCATTGTCCGGGGCGGTGGTGCTTGCTGTCTCGGTCCCCGCTGTGCACGCTCTTTAGTCTGCATTCATTAGAAGTGCATCAACACAAGCAGTGATTGTCAAAAAATCATCTGTATTTAGGTCAGTAAAGGTTTCTTCGATGTACCTCCAGAGCCTACTACTCAGGTTAGATGGGAGAGTGTATGTGTCTACGCTCCCGTATAAGGATACTCAGCCTCACCAGCTGCAAAGCACAGCACTGGGAACCATGGCAGCACACAATGCAGCAGCATACGGTCCCGGCTGGCATCCAGTGGCATGTAGGATATGTATTCTAGCTGGCAGGGGCACTCTGAGGAGAGAGATATCGGGTTCCATCTGTGTGCCCTGTGCAGAATGTTAGCCCCCAGTAAGCTTTCTATTAGGACGTACCTTGTCCGCTTCAGCGAAGCATAGGATGTTGACTGCCCTGTACTTTCCAGTGGAATGTGCTACTGGAAGTTACATTGGTTATCTATGCTATGTGTTAACAATAACTTTATTTTTATTTTTTTTATTAGATTCGACCTTCACAAGGCCGGTGTCTACCCCAGCTGACCGCATGAGAAACTTTCAGCGGCGTGCTAGAAGAAACAGGGAGGATATGTTTCAGGAGCTGATGAAAACAACAGAGGCATCTGCGAGGGAGAACCGAGCCTGGAGAGAGGAAACCCAACAGAGGAGGCAGAAACACAGGGACGAACTGATAAGCGTCATGAAGGAGCAAACAGAACTGCTCAAGAGCATGATTGCTTTGCAGACCCAGGCAATTAATGTACGGGCTCCACTCCAGACAGTTCAACTGTGTCTGCCTCCCACACCCCGTAGTCCTTCGAAGCATTTCTTTGAAGGCCACCCATCCCCCTGGTATTCTGCAACATCCAGTCCCTCACACAGCTACTTTTTAGAGACCCGCAGCTACACCCACCTGTAACACCTCCCACCAACCTCCCCCCCTTTCATCTTTTAATAAAAACAGTAACAAAAAATTTGAAGAGTGGCTTTATTTGTACACAGTGAAAATCTCATAAGGTGCACTTGATGTGTCCTTGAAGTGAACTATGGGAGGGCATCACTGAAATGCTCCCTGAGTGCCTCCCTTATGTGAGCAGCTTCTCGTTGGGCCCCCCTAATACAATACAAGTGGCTGGCTGTTCGTATGCTGCCTCGAGGCGCTGTGCCTCCATAGCCCACCCCGGGGAAAATTTTCTCCCCTATTTTCACAAATGTTATGAAGGACACAGCACGACGCAATTACAGCAGGGATGTTGTCCTCGACCAAGTCCAGCCTCCCATACAAACAGCACCAGCGCCCTTTTAAACGGCCGAAGGCACACTCCACAGTCATTCTGCAGCGGCTCAATCTGTAATTGAACCGCTCCTTGCTGCGATCTAGGTTCCCGGTGTACGGCTTCATGAGCCATGGCATCAGTGGGTATGCTGGGTCTCCGAGGATGACTATGGGCATTTCCACATCCCCCACAGTAATTTTTTGATCTGGGAAGAAGGTACCCCGTTGCAGCTTCCGGTACAGACCAGTGTTCCTGAAAATGTAGGCATCATGCACCTTTCCTGACCACCCAGTGTTGATGTCCGTAAAACAACCCTTGTGATCCACGAGTGCTTGCAGCACCATGGAGCCCTTCCTGTTGATGTACTCAGTCGCGAGATGGTCTGGAGCCAAAATCGGGATATGTGTGCCATCTATTGCTCCCCCACAGTTGGGGAATCCTATGGCAGCAAAGCCGTCCACAATCTCACGAACATTGTCCAACGTCACTGTCCTCCGTAGCAGAACGCGATTGATGGCTTGGCACACTTGTGAGAGGGCTAATCCAACAGTGGACCTCCCAACTCCAAACTGGTTTCCAACCGACCAGTAGCAGTCAGGAATCGCCATCTTCCAAACAGCTATCACACGGTTAGGGCAGACCTCATGTTGGTCTCTTTACGTTGCAGGGCAGGGGCCAACTCTGAACACAGTTCCAAAAAGGTTGCTTTCTGCATTCGAAAGTTCTGTACCCACTGCTCGCCATCCCACAGCTGCATAACAATGCAATCCCACCACTCGGTGCTCGTCTCTCGCGACCAGAAACGGCATTGCACTGTGTGCAGATGATCGGTGAAGGAACTGAGCAATATGGTGCTGCTGCTCTGCAGGGCATCTGATTCAGAGCTCATTGCGTACTGAGCAACCAGCCGAGATGTATTTAGAATGCTGAAGGCGACAGTGGAGATTAGAGCAGGATCCATGCTGTTGCAGTTGTGATTGCTCGCAAGTAGTGCGGCACTGCACTGTTGAAAATAGGCGTGAGTTGCTGTTGGCAACGAGGAAGACGCAAGGGGAACACAGTGCACCACGGGAAACTGAGAGTCTACCCATGCGCTTTGCATTCCTTTCCTTCATCCCAGGATTCCAAGCGCCGATTCAGGGAAAATTGAACTATAGGATAGGTGCCCAGAATTCATTGCGCTGCACCACGATATTGCAAAGAATTCTGTTGCGTTGCAAGGAGCGACGTGTGTACGTGCTCTCCCGCAATAAAGGTCACGTGTTTTTTAAAGCACGATTACCATGTTGCGATTTAATCTGATCGTGTGTACGTAGCCTCACCTGGCCTGGCCCAACAGGATTCTTCCCCTTTCTGGCCATTCATCCAGCCTATGAAGACCTTAAATCTATGAGGTTGGATTGTGCTCTGCATTTGCCAGGGTCCTGCAGCCATTCACACATGATTTCCAATCCACAGTCCTTTTAGACCAGTGGTTCCCAAATGTTTTGGCTCAAGGACCACAAATATAATTTTTACAACCCTGAAGCACCAGTCTAATTAATTAAATTCACATTACGTTTTAATTATAATTAATTAATTAAATGTAAATTAATGTATTTAATAAATAGACTGGTGGCCCTTCAGGTTTGTAAAAAATTATATTTTTGGCCCTAGAGCCAAAAAGGTTTTTTAAACATTTTTAAAAGTTTTTTTAAAGGGCTGGAGGCCCATAAACACCAGGAACGTCCTGGCCCCAAGTGGATGTGATCCTCTCCACTCCGCACCTCCGGGTGTGTGGAGGCAGCACTGAGCCCCGCACAGCCCGAACTGGCCCCAGCGCAGCGCTCCCTGCGGGCCAGCTCCAATCTGTGTCCCTCCCCTCAGGGTGTCCTGCCTCCCTCGGGGAGCGGGACAGGGCACCCACCGGCCCTCACCTGGGCAGCACCCAGTCAGCCATGGCCCTGGCCCAGCTGGCTCTCTCCCAGCTCCACTCCTGGCGTCTCCTGGCCGGCCAGCACCTCCCTCCCTGCTGAGGCCCCTGCCTCTGCTGACTGGCTGGGGAAAGGAAGTGGGCGACGCAGTCCAGCTCCAAGCCGGGAGTGGATGGCTGCAGTCCGGCTCCCAAACAGCAGGGCGCAGGGTACTTCTGGCCCGCAGGCCAGGGGTTGAGAAACCCTGTTTTAGACCTTGAGGTCACAGGGACCATCGTAATCATCTAGTCTGACGTCTTCTTGCATGTTGCAGGCCACAGAACCTCACCCACCCATTTCTGTGATAGACTTTTTACCACTGGCTGAGTTACTGAAATGCTCAAACCTTTATTACAAGACTTCAAGTTACAGACGACTCACCCATTCACTCTACTTCCAACCAACAAGTGACCTGTGCTGCACATTGCAGAGGAAGTTAAAAATCCCTTAAGTTCTCTGCCAGTATGATCTGGCGGAAAAATTCCTGTCCAACCCCATATACAAGTGATCAGCCGGGCATGAGCATGTGGCTGGGAATTATCTGTAGTAACTCAAGCCCTTCTCTTCAAATATCCCATCTTCCGCCATTAAGAAATATTTACAAACAGCAGCCTCAGATTGCCCATATGCCCTTGTAGGCAACCTCAGCACACCATCCCCTCTATCAACTGATCAAGCACTGTCTTGAAACAAGTTAGGTTTTTTGCCCCCCACTGTACCTCATGGAAGACTGTTCCTATTAGATTCAATCAGTGGACAGCACAGAGATCAAATTCCTTGTCACAACTGATGGGGTGTGTGTGTTATGATTACATGCAGGTGAGCAGAACCAGCTACGGGACTGGAGATAGCTACATGTTACCGCACAGGGTTGTGGAGAAACTTATGGCCATCCCTTGTCCTTTGTCCAGGGCAGAAAGCATGAAGCTACAGCCAAAGCAACGGCATTCTCCTTTCCTGCTGCACTGTTCAAAGAGGAAAAGGCATCTATCTATCATCCTGCTCTGGTTCAAAGCCATTCCCCCAACAAACACTCTGACCCACTGTCTATAACCTCTTCAAGCACCTTTTCCAGCCTTTTAAATAACTAATTCTGACAATACTGACCTTCCAGCCCCAAGCTGTGTGTTTCTGGAGCAGACACATTGGAAAGGAGTATTTTGCCAGACACTGTGTGAGCTGATCAAGAGCTACATTAGCACACAAACAGGGAAATGGATGGATGTGCTGGCGGGCAGCAGGCATGTGCACACACAGGTAATTCTTGCTGTTGCCCTTTAGAAAGATTACAAACTTGTTGATCCTTTTGAAATTCCAGATGGCTTTTACAACTTCATCAGTTTCACAGGGATGGTCTTGGCCCATGGGTTCACGGCTGCCGTGGAGCAACAGTCAAAAAGAAAAAAATAGGTTTTTATTCCTGACAGCTGGGTGGAAATGGCACCTCCTTCTGCCCGCTCCACGCTCAGCAAAATGCAGCTTTCATCACCTGATGGTGTACATGGGGAGCCCACGCAGAAACACAAAAATCAATGAGAATCGATCCCTAAGCCAGGAATTCATAAACTCCTTTAAAGTCAAGGATTGATTTTTGCACTTTCTGTAAAAGAAGAGACTCCAGACACCCCCTCCTCTTCATCTGCCATGTCCTGCCCCCAGCCCCCAGCATCAGAGACACACAAACATGCACACGCAAATAGACACGCTAAAAGCAAGCACACATTCCCCCACACAGAGCACCAAACAGCCAGAAACATATGTACACAACGTGACAAAGCTCCTTCTCTATCTTGGTGGGTCCAGACTGGTAGAGCCCTGCAAATCTGCGTATATCCACATTATATCTGTGGATATCCGCATCCATGGATATAATGTGGCTATCCGCAGACCATTTCTTGTGGATGCAGATCAGATATGAATCCGCATATTTGTATCCGCCCAGAGCTCTACAGTGGATGTACCCTGCTGAGGCCAGGCACGCTAACTGTGGGTTCTTTCTATTTCTGGGTCTGTTTTATTGTTTGAAAAGCTGCTCGGGTTGGCAGGATCTGAGAAACCCTTGGGTGACCTCCCGTACTCTGCAACCATGAGGCATGAGGACAAGCAGCTGAAGAAGGAGCAGGATGTCAGCCTTGTCACCCCATGAATAAGACGCCATTTTCCTCTTGTTCCTTTATGATTATTCTGGGACAAATTCATCCATGTGCCTGGTCAGGACTGTGGAGCACAGATGAAAAGAACTGACCAGCTTTTTTTTGGGAGGTCCACTTCCTTCTGGGGCAGGGCTGGAGATGGACCAAACACCCCAGGGGCGTTTGACTTGTGCAACTCCCAGGAGTCGGGGCAGCTTTAAGGAGTTCTGTGCACTTATACAGTGCAGCTGGGTGCACTCACTGAAACTGATCCAGTGTATATATTTCAGGTTCCCTCTGATTTGGGCACACTCTCCCTGTCCCTTTGGGAAAGTGCAGTTATCATTAGAGGGATCAGACCATAGCTCCATCCAATCCAGGGTCCTGCATTTGATACTGTGAAGTACTGGATGCTTCACAGAAAGGCAACAACCAATGAATTCCAGTGCTCCTAGTGCAAGGAAATGAGACTAATCTGGCCCTCCGTTCTTGCCAGCCTCAGCATTCAGTGAGAGGATCTCTCCGGCATCCCAGAGCCCCCAGCTGCGATGTCTGGTGAAGCAACCCCACTCAGAAACAACTTGAGCATTTGTCCTCCCTTTGCCTCTGCTCTGCCTTGGATCCCCTCCAACAGCAGCAGCCAGCACCAACAGCTAAGTGCTGCAAAAGAGCCAGTCTCCATTTCAGGGTGCTGCTTTCCTTTGCTTTTGTAGCTGGCAAATGAATCCTTCAAGGGATTGCAATAACTCCATCCTGGCCCTGTTCCCTGGATTCCTGGCCTCCAGCCCTGGCATCCCTCTTGGATGGGCTGGAAATCTCAGTCTGTCTTTATCCCTTGAAGTCCCTCCCCCCACTCACACCTGCAAGATACTTTCCGGACACATGGCACCACTATGCTGACACCTATCTTTTCTCCTTTAAAATCCCATCCATGTATCTATTGCACACACTCTCTCTGGGATATAGCTTTCTATTTCCTGCTTGCTGCTGTCCACTTCTGACCCCTGGACAATAGCCTTCTTATTCTCCCTAGAGAATTCCTTCACCAGTTGCTGCAAATCAGCTAGGAAGCCTCCTAGCATGGAAGAAAGTCCATCGTTCTGCTAAGTTTTTTGCAAGCACTACTATATCTTATTACTGGCCATAGAAAGCAATAGACAATAGTAATTCTGTAGTTATTGAGATCAGAGCTGGAGAGAAGTTATCAGGCAGAGGCACTGGTAGCAGGATACAGAGCCAGTCCAATTAAGAACTGAATTACTGGGTGACCTGTGCGCAATGAGTTTGGTGGGTCTCTTCCTGGTTCCCAGTAAATTTCCATCTCACTAAAGGCCTGATCCAAAGCAAGCCTTTCCATTAACTTCAGTGGGTTTTGAGTCAGGCTAATAAACCAGGAAAACAGTAGGCAATCTTATCTGGAGTGTCTGAAGAGAGACAGAATTCCCCTCTTGCCCTAACTTGGCCACAACAATGAACCTTTAGAGGGCCATTTGTTATCATTAAGAACACACAAATGAGGCCAAGGGATCCTCCAGGACAACCAAAGGGTAACAATCTACTGATCTCTGGGACTAGTTGGAAAGACACTCGAAACCCAAGTCAGAAAGGGGGTGGGCGAGTTAAACCAGTGAAACTTTTGGCAGAATTTCTCAACAATTCCCAGTTTTTCATGAGGGGGGGAGGGTTTTTTTAAAAAAATGAAGAGAGTCAACAAAAGAAATATGTATTTTCTGACCCGCTCTACCAAACTGGACAGTGCCTCCCAACTGAGCCTCAAGCACAACTCTACGCTAGGCACCCTGAGCTGCACACATCATCTCTGTTGTTTGCCACAGCATCACAGCTGTGTGTGGGTTCCTGTAGTCACTTCCTTCACTGCAGGAGATGCATCTTGCGTGGCAGGGGAGCTGATTATTATGTTACTGAATGGAAACGACTGTCAGATCTTTCACACCCTTGTTGTCAGCTTTGTACGGGACATTTAATGTGGATGGATGCTAGAAAATAGAGAGGAATGTAAACACTGATAATCATAATAATTAGAATTCAGAGCCAGCTTCTGATAAGAAAATGGAGTTCTTCAGAACTTAGGGCTGCTGGGGTCTACTACTCTATTCTGTTTGCAATTATGCAGATGGAACCAAAGCTCAATTTCCAATAAACTCAAGAGACTAGGGCAGGGGTGTCAAACTCATTTGCTGTGGTGGACCAGATTTGACTTAAATGTACTTCAAGTGGGCCATACATACCATAAATCAAAATACTACCGCACTCTCATGGCATTGTTAGGAAGCGTCACAAGATCTCTCGTGGCATCACGGAGCGTTGGGTATGTGAGACCACGCTCACTCTCTCTGTTAGGGAGAGAGTATGGTCTCATGGAGTGCAGTCACAGGCTGGATGGAAGAGGTTCACAGGCCACATTTGGCCTGTGGGACACATGTTTAACACCCCTGGACTCGGGGGAAAAGAAGAGCTTCTGAACCAGGTGCCTGATTTGAGACCATGTCAGATAATATCAATCAAATAATAAATATACTCCATTTATAAAGTACTCCTCTGGGTGCTATACAATTATGAAGAATAGAAATCAAAATAAAAAAGGAAACCCACAACCACCACTAAAGTCATCTTATAAGAAACAATATGAAAGCCAGAACACTAACATACACACGATTTAAGGATGTGAGTGAAATGGATTTCTCAGCCCTCAAGAACTTAAGATTTAAAATAAAATAAAAAAAATTCCCCCTTCCCAGATTGAGATGAAAAGTCAAAATGCCATTCCCCCTCCTCCCTGCCCTGCTCTCAGTTTGCTCGTTTGTGCAATATTTTTATTTGGGCCAATCAGATGTTTTGATTTGACTTTTCAAAATGTTTTTAGTCTAAAGTTATTAAAATTTTGTAACAAAAAAGTTTAGACTCAAACACTGACACTTTCTAGGTCAAAAATATAAAAACAGGACATTTCCAATTTTTTCACAATAATTTCTTTCATCAGCAGAATTGTCAAAACTCACCCTGTTTTGCCAAGTTTTCACAAAAGACACCAATTCAACAAAACCAAAAAAAACTTGTCAAAGTTCTGTTGAAAAATACCAGCTCAACTCTACACATGCTCACCTTAATAAAAACATTTCCAAGTCTTTGCAATAACTGTCTCTCTTCCAGGATACAAACAATTAAACAAGATTCAAACAGGAACAGACATTTGGTAGATTTAAAAAAATGTAGTGTAAACAAACCCGATTGTATATGTAGGGCACTGAGCAGATGGGGCCCTTGTCTCAGATTGAGCTTCTGTGTTTTAGTGCACAACTCAAATCCATCAAGATTCAAAAGGGAAGAGAAACATGTTGCAAAAAGTTGACTAAGATAAACGTAGACCTTAAGCCATAAATTGTGTTTTTAGAGAAAAGCCATAAAATTCAGACTCCCTGATGTCTCAATTCAAACTTTCCCCAGCCTCACATGGATTTGCAACCAGATTTTTGATTCAAGTCCTTCATTGACATATTATATACAATTACCATGTGCAATTGCTGCATTTCTGAGTTTTTAAATCTGGTTTCCGTTTCATTTGTCCAAAGCAGAAAGAGGTCACAAATACAACTGGGGGGAGAGGGAAATCAAAGACACTGCATAGCAAAAAAAAAAAAAAAAAAAAGATTGACTCCTGTCCAGAATATAAATAATTTTGTCTCAGTGAAGGACTCAGGTTAGGCAGCAGCAGCAGATTTTTTTTTTTTTAAAAAGGTTAAGTGAGAGAATTTCTGGCAAAACAATGGTTAGAACCAGCCAAAACTCAGCAATTTGGGTTGTTGGGGACCTGTGTGAACCGGTCTCCAAGCTCTGGGTGAGTGGGGGTTCAAAGGAACCCTACATTATAAGTAACACTCCGTTGAAACAACCAAGTTTTACCTGGTTCCAATTCAAAGTCTCTGGGTTTTGTCTGGTCTCCATCCAAAACCATGAGAAGGCTCAGGGTCACCTGAAATTAAGCTCAATAGTCACCTGGGTGGGGTCAGGGGTGTGGGAGAAATCACACTACAATTACTAATGAAGTGACTTGTTAGACCTGTGTAGGAAGCTTGGGGCTGGCATAGCAGATAGCAGGGGACACTGCAGGTCAGAACTGACGTTTGTTGGCAGAGCTGTTTTGAGGGGAGAAGGGCAGCTGTGAAGAGACTAGCAAGGAACATTGAAGATCAGATCAGAAGTAAATAAGCAGCCCATCATTCGGAAAATTTACCAAGAGCGTGCTCTCATTATGCCTGTGGCCAGACAGAGCAGTCAATGATTTTCACAAGTAAGAAATGTCATTCCAATCAGAAATGATTAGGAAATGTATAAAGCACAAGATGATAGCTGTGGTGGCCCATGATGGGAACACAAAGCCCTGAATCCTTCTTGACCATTAGCAACTTGTGAGTGACATCAGCAGCAAGTTACCACCAAGGGGAGGGGGTGGGTGGGGAGTGTTAAGTATAAATTCTGTGCTTATTAATACACTGTGCTTATTAACATCTACATGGCAGTGTTTCTTAGGGGAAACTGTCATGGACAGAGCCCCATTGCACTAAGTGCTGCACAAACACACAAAAACAGATGGTTTAAGGTAGTGGTTCTCAACTTTTGTGAGTTGTGACACGCTTGATGGTGTAACCATGACCCTAGAGGACACACCAGCCCACCTCTAGCCATCTCCCTGGCTCTCTGCGACACATTCACACAGTAATGTGCCCTGAGACAAGTGGTTCTCAACCACTGTGTAAGACAAGCCATGACTGGTCAGTGCTCTCTCCATCTTCCCCTCCTCTCCCCCCCCCCCGGGGGGGGGGGAGCAAGGGAAGAGAATGAAACCAAAAATTATAATACTTTTTTTAAAAAAATCTATTTAAAAATATCAAAAAAGTTGTGTAATTTACCAAAACTTGGGCTTTAAGTAGCCATTCTAATCACCCTCTGAATAAAAGTATTAGTTGGGAAAAATATGGAACAACAAAGGCAGTAAAAGCCTCCAAATTTTGAAATAATTGTCAGTTAAATAGGGGTTTACCCTTCAATCAATTCTACCCAATAGCCTGTCTACAAGGCTTATATTCAACCAATACAATCACAGTTAGGTTTTAGAGTGAAAATATGACATTGCCAATATTAACCACGGCACCTTCCACCCCTCTGGAGCCTGGTTGTTTGCCCACCATGGGGAAAGACAGTCCACAGCCTCCCTTCCCAATGCCAGTGATCGCCTTAGGCCTTTCTAAGATTCTCTGTCTATGGTCCCGTCCCATTATGAACCCTGTAGCAGAGAGTAATAGCACAGCGGCCCTGTCCCAACTCCTGAGCCAAATGGGTCAGCAAGGCCTATACTGCCACAAGAATTGCCTCAACTGTGAGCTTGCAATTGTCGACAGGCAGGCTGCATATGGCAATGGGAACCATACAACCATAGGTAAGGGGGGAAGCTTGAGGAGCTAAGGTAGTGGATTTCTGAGAGGACTGGAGAGTTCCTTCCCAATAATGGAGACAGGCCAGACTTCAAATGCTTCATCCCCACCAATTTCAAACTTCCTGGGGAAGCTGGGAATTCAAAATCCAAACCTTGATGAGGATCTGAATGTTCCCTTAATCTCCTATAATCATCCAGACATTGCACACCTTTGGAAAGGAAGGCTTAAAATCCAGATCTGAATTTGACAGCCTGGGCCCACCTCTAGCAACACTGTAGCTGTGGAAATTAAAGGTGGGAGCGGGAGAGAAGAAGAAAAAAATAAAATGCCATGCTTCAGGCTTAGCTGATTGCCAGGAGGGCTTAAGGAATTCTTGCTTCTTATGTAGTGTTGCACTAGATCTCTTGTAGGCATTCCCCCCATCTTTCTCCTGAAACAGGTATTTGTTACTATTTATAGAACAGGAGATGCTTAATAATGAAAACCAGAGGCACACAGACAGGCTTCCACTCAATTTGAGTTCCAGCTTTGTCTGCCTTATTTACTAGGGACCACCGCCTGCATGGAATACTTCACTGCACAGAGACATCTAGTGGCTGGATAATACATTGCAAGTCAACTCATTGATGCTATTGGAACAGCTAGCAAGTAGATATTGCATGATGCTGCATGGCAAATCGTACATACTGAGCAGAAAGCCCCCAGCTCTTCTGCTCCCAAGAGGACAAAGCATCAGTGCTTTCATGCTCACGGAAAACTGAAGTTAAAATGAACAGAGGAACATAGTGGGAAACGTAGGAAGTCTAAATATTCTCTAGCAGTCAGAGAGGAGAGAAACAACTTCTTTTTAGCCTTGTGGTTTATAAATCATGCAGCAGAACTACAAGGCAGAAGATTCTACGTTTGACTAATGTTTTCGAGTATTCCTTGGAGATCAACAGTTTGACCTCAGGATGTCAATGTTAAATAAGACAAAACCATCAATGCTGTTTATTCCTTTCATCATAACTGTTGTTGCAGTATTTCAGCCATTACAAAACAAAGTGCCTCCATCTGTGTAGCCATCTTTCCCAGGGGAGCCGATGTGCTGTAGGACACCCATAAACTTCCAGGAACAGATGTGGCTGCCGTTCAGAAGCCTCTCACACATGTTCAGCTGCAGCCTGGAGGGATAGAGTTCCCAGATGTGACACCCCACCAACAGCTTGGGAAAGCAGCTCTTTTGTAGCCTACACACTGCTTCCCGCTCATGAAAGCCAGGGCCCAGTGCCTGAAAATGATAGGAAAAGCATTTAGTGGAGCTGTGGTATTGGATTTTAAAGCCTGGCACAGGAAGGCTCAAGACCTCTTGGAGCAGGGGTAAATGTCATGTCCTATGGAAGGTGTAGATCACTGCTATCCCTGGGGAAGCTGCACCTAGGAAGAACTACAGGTTCCAATGGTCCCCATCTATAGTGAAGGGTGTTTAGGAAGAGTAAACATAGATCTCACTTTGGGGAGGACACAACTAGTCAAGACTGACCCGTCGAGGGTAGCCCTAGCAGATGTCAGTAGGGAGTTCTGGCATGAAGCTGAACAGTAATTTTCAGAAGGAATACTGGGCACAATTAGGAACAATGTTTAGTACTCAAATAAACACTGTGCAATAAACATGGCCGTATAACTCTGCCAAGATAGTGACCCACTACACTCCAGGTTCTTTTGCTACAAGTTCTCCCTCTGCTGCACTGTGCAATGCAAGCCACAGAGGGGGTAGGAGGAGACCTAGACTGTATGTCAGCCTGTATGACTCTCTTCTCTCACATAGGCATTTAAAGTTGGCTTTCCTTGAGCTGGGCAAATGCACCATTACCACTGCCACCTTCTAGATCCGTGTCAGTATCCCTGAGCAGAGCTTTGAAACAAGAGAGGTAGAGAAACCCTTTTTACAAGATATGGGGGAGAGAGGGGAAAGGACCAGGCCATTCCATAAAGCAGATAGTTCTTCATAGCAAAGCAGAGCTTCAGTATGTTAAATTCCAGACTCCCCAAACCCTGGGACACAGCAGTAGTCCCCTTGCTCAAGTCATCCCATCCTTTCTCATGCTTGATAAAGACGGTCTCCTTGTTAGCAGCTATTTAAAACCTCTGAAGTGCTATGGCTGGCCAGAGCTTGGTTCCAGACTAGAAGAGATCCCCGCCATTTACTGGAGGGTGGAGTTGGCCTCTTTGCTCATGATAGAGTGAGCAATGACTTCCCTGCTAAATCTAGAGGAGGTGCAACCAGCCAGGACCGCAGAATGGCTCTTCCTTGAGAGCTCACTGTAGGACCCTCCCACCCAGGCTAGTCAGATATGCTGAAAGAGCAAGGGGAATTTTATCTCCAGGAATATGAACCAGATGACACCGTGAGGTTCCCACCTGAAGAGAGCTACAGGCAGAGTTTAGGATTCAAGCTCATCTCCCATAACTCAGACTATCAGTGCTGAGAAACAAAACAGTTAATAAAGACACTGCCAGTTTTCCCCAGTCCTGGCCCCATCTCTGCGTACTTCACTCATGTACTTTGGGTGGTCTAGTGGCAAGACCAGGATGCTGGAGAATCAGGACTCCTGAGTGTGACTCCCTGCTTGGCCAGTGACTTGTCAGGCAAATCATACCTAGGCCTCAGTTTCCCCATCTGCAAAGGGGAAAGCACTAAGCACCAGTAACACTTGAGCAGGATGTGGCTTTCCCTGGAAAGCTTTCTATGCAAAGTCTCATGTGTTATGGCATCTACTGTAGCAACTTGGGCAGGTGGGAGAGACTGCTGCAGCCTCTCATAAAGGGGCAAAACTGCTTAAAGTCTAACCTGGGAAATGGCTAACCCTCCCCATGCCTATTGGCTGTAGTTCCCCATTTCTAAGAGCGTGGTGGTGGGTAGCTGCACCCTGATGTGAATAGAAAGAACCAGCGCAGTGTTCATTTCAGATCTATACTAAAGCCCTTCCTTTGTCCCTAGGATGGTCTCAGGCTTATCTTGGCTGCAAGAAACCCATAAAGCCACTGGCAAAAGATTTCTTATGCTGAGTGATGTTCCGGTGGACTCCAAATGCCCATCTCCATCTCAAGAAATGACTGCTCATCTGTTACTGTCTTTATCTCTGCACCAGGAGTCTCCTTGGTTCTCCTTGAATGACGCTGTCAGTTCACAGCAAGGAGACAGGAAGGGAGACTGCCTTCAGATAGCTGGGCCCCCGGCTGTGCTCAGTGCCAGATGAGCAATGCTCGCTCAGGTGAGTGGGAATAGCCCGTAAGAGCAGGAATACGCTGACTGGGGAGAAAAGATGGGGCAGCTATTTCATAAAGATAACACAAGGCCTGAGAAGTAAACACTTGAGACGCTCTGATTTGTGACCAAAGTCAGTCCAGTCCTGCGAATGACTCCTAAGGATTCACTGAACAGTCTGGCTGAGACCTTCTCGTTACTGAGATTGTGAACAATTCTGATTAAAAATCTTGGCCAAAAGTGATGGGGAAGGGAACTTCAGTTGTCTTGAAAATAAACGCAATTGCAGGAAGTGCTGAGCACCCATTCTCTGAAAATCAGGCCTCTAAGGCATCTCAGGTTGGATACGAAGGCACCTATGTCCTTAAAACACTTTTGAAACTCTTGAAGAGAGTCTGACTATCTGCAAGTTATTAATCCTGGAATTGAATTGGTTGCTTAAATCACATGGTATAATTTATGCCTCCTGATTAGGCGATTGAGGAGAACAATGAATTGCAAACACCACATCCAGTTATTTGCCTGAAAATGCACATTCTTATGGAAACTCAGATGGAAGCACAAAGTTCCATCATTGTTACTGGATAGGGCCACATCTGATATCACCACATTGCGGTCCTTTTCCCTCTGGTACATGAAAGGAATATCTACAGAAGGTTGTTCCTGGTTAACTTCATGTGTAGACAGTCTTATTCCAGCAGAACAACGTGTTAAAATAAACAGGAGCAAGACAGTCTGGAATCAAGTGTGGACACTCCTAAGTTAATTAGAAGCATCCATTGTACCCTAAATTCACACCCTACCTTGATCTACATTAACTTCCAAGTGTAGAAAACATCCACTTGCCTGGGCCTAGAGATTCCCATCTGGAAGAAGGTTCCTTTATCCTTCCAGTGTGAGAAAACAGAGTTCCAGAGAGTGTCCTCAGTGGGAGTTTTAGACAACCCTCTAAATAAAACAAAAATTAAGCCAGGTCTTTCTGGGGTGAATACAAAAATCCCAGCAGCGCTTGCCAATATCTCACTTGCTTCCCAGAAGTAGCTGCCTTTCAGTGGCATTGCATAGAGTTGGGTGTTTTTTTTTTCCAATGAAAAACACTGATTTGGTGACACCAAAATATTTTGCAGATTCACGTTGGTTTTGCCAAAATAGTGGCATTAGCTACTCCTCCCCAAAATTTCAAAGTCAAAATGTTTTATTTCATCTAGAAACTACTTTTCCTTTAAAAAGTCCATCAATTTTGGTTTTGTTATTAGAAAGATATAATGTTGAAAGTTGAAATGAAACATTTTGTTCAAGCTGAAATGTTTTGTTGATTTTTTGGAATTGGGTAGTGAACCGAAAAAAAAGCAGACATTTGCCCAACTCTAATGCTGCTGCCTCAACTTGAGAAGGACATTGGAGTGAAGAGGTGCTCTATATAGTATTAAATATTACAGCAGCAGAACTTTGAATGGAGAGCTAAGTGGGAATCAACCATGGAACTTCCACCACTGCTCGGCCCCCATGGAATATAAGCGCCAGCTGAATGACTCTGACAATTAACTTAGTCTCTAACCCAGCCCTTTGAAGGTAAATTTGCCAGCCTTAATAGAAAAAGATATTTTGGTTTTTCATCACCTGCCAAGTTATTTAAAAAAATCGTTTCCCCCTTCTCCCCTTTGCATGCACGACTTAATTGCAACAGCTCTTTGACAGCAGATAGGTTCCAGCGAGCTGCCATTCCAGATGTCAGGAGCATGTTAACTGGAAAGGGCCCAGTAGGATATTTATGGTTTTAATTCCTCGGCAGAGGGTTTGTTCTGTCATGCGGTGACTTACGAATTGCTACTCATTTGATCCTGTATTTCCACATCAGCGACACTTTATGAAGGGCTTCTGACTTCCCTTTGCCATCACAGAAGTTACGACTCCCGTCTGCCAATGCAGCGATGGAAAGGGGGAAAGGCGTTCTAAGTGAGGGGTGGAGAAAACAGGGACTCCGACACTGACCCACTGTGTGATGGGAATAGTGTGGTAGACATACCCACACTAGCTCTGCTGAAGTGAGCATTTTTTAAAATAGTTCAGGCAGGGCATCTGTGGGGAGGGAAGAGGCAGCTCCCTATGTACCCAGAGGGTTGGGTGGGATTATACCCTAGCAGCTAGCCTGAGCAGCACCTCCCAAATGCAATGTAAACATGCCCCAAGAGGTTATACAGGAAACCGAAGTGTCTTACAAACTCTGGCAATGTTATGAATTCCAGTCATTACCCAGCTATCTCTGTCTGTGGAATAAAAATCCACAGGGCGTTTTATTTTTCCCCCAACAATAACAAATACATAAAATAAAAGACTTTATTTTATTTTGTCAATAAAATTGGCATTGGAAGCACCAATTTGAAGTGCAGGTTTTGTCTCCTCGCCCCACCCAGCCTGAAGGGAAATTGGCTCTTGTTTGATACCGGATTTTGTTTTGCCCTGTTTACATGTAAATGGCTCTCAGTCTGTGCCTCTCTCGCTCCTCCTGATGAAAGACACTCTCCAGATCTTTGTGATTTTCCCTCCAGGAGGCCTCTGATGGCGCTGCCTTTTTGAGAAACCATCTTGGCCTTCTTTATCTTTGCCACTGCAGTTTCCACCCCCACCCCACCCCCTGCCCCATACATACTCACCATCCAACTGCACAGGGGTTGGACGCTAATGTCCTCTGTTGCTGACAGGTATCTTGCCAGCAAGCCCCAAGCTGTGCATGCCCAGGAAGGCAGGATGAGTAGCCAGGGAGTGGGGGACTGAGGAGGAAGGCATTTGGTGTGAGAAACCATCTTCTCAGGAGTCCTGTGGTCTGCTCCCAGGAAAACTGACACAGGAGCTGAGACAAGCATGGAAGGCCCTGCCAAGGGAATAGATATGGAGGGGTTTGGGCTCAGCTCTGTATATATACACCCAGGTCAAAAGGCACCCGGGTTGGCGACTGGTATCTCTCACTGCAGAGCTTGCTCATTGATTCCGAAGCCCCAGGCATGCTGACTGACTTAGGCTCTCCGCTGTTTGATCGGGAGCTGCATCGAGCAGGTTGGGTCTGTACAGGGCAATGCTTCAATTAGATTCAGTTTAAGGAAAGAGGAGGCCGTCAGCTTGTCTACTTTGGCTCTTCAGTCGTACCAGCCACTGAGTCCAGTTCCAGAATCCAGCCAAAGCATTATGACTGTCATGAGGCTAAACAATTACATGCCACAGGCAGAGACCAGGAGCAACAGGGGTGCACTTCTGCAATGGCAGAGAATGCACAAAGTGAGAGAGAGCCCGATAATCCTAGCAAGTCACTTGCAACACACATCACAAAGACAGAAAACCTGTGGAGCACATCAACAAGAACCAACCAGCCAAGCACCCAAGAGAGAGAATTCTCTGTACCATTGGACAGTCTGGCATTCTGCCAACTGGCTGAAACTTTGGGGTGGGTCGGGGGGACCGGGAACTCTTTGCTACCACAGGGTATGTCCACACTGTAATGAAACCCCTCCCCTGCAGCTGGCCCATGTCAGCCGGCCTGGGCTCCTGGAACTGTAAAACCACAGGGTAGGCTTTGGGCATGGGTCATAGCCTGAGCTCCCGGACTCTGCCTGTGTGGCAATTTTACAGCCCTGTGAACCCAATGCAGATATACCCTCAGTGCCTAATTGATGGCCTTTTCCTAATCTTGTCCTACGTGCATTCTATGATTCTGCTGCCATTCCTCCGCCTTAGAAAGTGCAGTAGTCTTTCAGACCTGAGCTATTAATTAAAACCCAGGAATGCTAATTTTACTGCCAAGCTTGAAGATCCTTACTTCATTTTAGTCAGGTAATTGCCACTTGAAAGGGTTTAAATTGATGTCTTTATTAGACAACAACACAAAACAGGAGAGGAGTTCTAAGAACTGAAATCACATCCTTTAAATGTTCCCTAGGCTGCCAAGGCTTGCACTAAGTCAAGATTTCCCTTTGCCTCTAAAGAAGCCCATCCCATGGCAGAAAGATCTTGATCAGAACTATTCTAGCTAGATTCTTAAATTGCACTCCTCACCTTAGCATCTGAGTGCCCTCCAGCAACGTATCATGACCAACACCTGGTATGTGAAGGGGTGACTGGAAAGCAAGAACTGTGATTTGCAGAAGATAGAGGTTTGGGAATTTGTTTCTATTCTTCATTGAAATATGAAACATTTTGAATTTTTTGGAGCCAAAGTGAAAGAAAACCACTACTCTCTCTCTCTCTCTCTCTCTCTCTCTCTCTCTCTCTCTCCTCCTTCTTTCTCCCCTCGAGATTTCTTCCTGGCTAAATTTTTGTCAAAGCCAATCATTTCTGAGAAACATTTTAATTTTGACAAATCAGTCTTTTCAAACAAACAAAAGAAAAAATGTTTCCTTGCTCTAGTTATGGGTTTGTCCTCCCCCTGGGCAAGAGGTGTACACAGTGGAATATCCTATTTTTGTAGCATTCTTTAGCTTTGGTTTTGTTAAAGATCCATGTTGCTATTCTAGCCTATGGAAATACCAGGTTGTTTGTCACTGAGATGCTTCTCAAAGGCTGAGCCCACTTTGGGATAAGGAGGAGAGCTGGAATAACAGAGGAAGGCAACAGGCTGGGTTTGGGTTCTGAGCAGTCTCGTTGACTAGTTTGGGGGATTGCTGAGCCAGATCTTGTTTGGATGCAATTTCCCTCTTTCTTGAACACCAAAGAAGCTGAGTACTGCAGCAAGTCTGGATAAATAGCTCCAGTTTGAGGCTATGTTCATTGGATCAATGCAGCTTATATAAGGCTTTATAGCTGGAGTGACAGAAGCACCAACAGATCATCAGTCAAAGAAATAGCACAGTAACATCCAAGGCCTTCAGAGGAGTTCAGGGCCAGCTGTGCTGGGAGTTAGACAAATGTAACCCATATGCCTGAAAAGGCTATCTCTGAGAGACCTGCTGAGGGTGGGTTACTGTTGTTGGGCAGATTAGCGACCCACAACTGGAAACTTCCAGTAGCAGGGAGTGGTAGCAATTTTAGCATGCTCCACAGTGTACCCTGCTGGTGTGATGGGATGTTGTCAGTCAGATGACTGGAGAGCAGCAGCCTGAGCAGACTGCAGGCAGGAGCTGCCTTGCGGGGAGACCATGTGCTCAGTGTTCTGGAGAGGAGCTGAGCCGGGAGTGAACAAGATGTTTTCTCCATGTAAAGGAGTCATCTGCGACAGACCTTGCAGACATGCATATGGGACTGAGGGCTGGTTGCAGAGGAGAAGAGAAAGCCTGCATGTAATGCTACAGAGGATCCCAGCAAAGAAAGAAGAGGACAGCTATTTCTTGCCACTCAAGCTTCTACACTGGAACAGAGACTGTAGCTGAGAGTTGGGTGAACACCACACAGACTTTGGGACTCTTGGGTATCTTTCATGCAAGGGATTGTTCTTGGTTAATTGTAGTTTGTTTTCTTAGGATAAGGTTCATTTAGTTAGTAGTTAATAAAGTTCATTGTTATGTTTGTTTTTAGTAGTATTTTAATGTGTGAGTGTAGCTCTGAGCAAGCTTCACCGTGAGTCCTGTACAGACTGGATCCTGGGTCTCCAGCTGCTTTCCCCATAGGGGTTGGGATTGATTTCTGTGGGGCACTGGAGAAGGGCAACTAAATGAATTTAGCCCACCCAAAGGCTACACAAACACAAAGCAAGAGACAGAGCTGTGCCCCAAAGAGCTTACAATCCAAATAGACAACACAGAGGGTGAGAGAAGGGACGCATTATTCTGTCCTTTCTACAGATGAGAACTGAGGCACAGGGACAAGTCATTTACTGAAGGTCAGCCAGCAAGTCTATGGCAGAGCAGGGAACAGAGCCCAGCTCTTTGAGTCCCAATGCAGAGCCCACCCCTTCCTCCAGCCAAGTGCCTTGCCCCACTTTGTGTCTGCTTGTGGGGAAATAGCACCTGACACCACCCACATGCCTGAGTGAGAGCAGCATCATGAGGTCATATTTTGTCACCCCATATGGAGTCAGGATTCCCGATGGGAAGCTGCAGCTGCCACCAAAACAGGGAGCCAGGCTGGGATGTCCCCACACCCAGGGCAAGTTCAAGATTCTCTCACATGCCCCATGAGTAGCTGTAGTTGACAGGATGCTCTCGGCATCTGACAGGCAGCCGCTCTGCTGGCATCACACATTGAGTCAGTGGCTTGAAGAGTCAGTGAGACAAAGAGATCCCAGCGGGCTCTCAGCTTAGAGCGCAATCCATTACCTGTGCTCAGCTAACCCATGCTCTGCCTTCTCTCATTCCTCTGTTGCTCATCCCCTCCCTCCGCTCCTTTCTTCTTTCACTCTCATTTGCTATTGCATGGTCGGACGGTCTCGTATTCTCTCGAGTCTCGTCTGCATTCCTACTTTCCCTCTCCCACATTGTCTCATTTATCTTTTTTTTTTTTTTTAAATGTCCCTCCCTTGTCCTCTGTCTCTTGCACGCTCCCTCTTGCCCCCCCCCCCCATCCTCCCACTTTCTCTGCAGAGATGAAAGCAAAATGATTTTTATACTATGAGTTCGTGGCAGACTGGAATGACTGGCCGGCACTGTTCCAGAGGAGAAGACCCATAGCAAAGGCATGCAAAATTACAAATCCCCATTACATGAATGCGGGGGAGGGAGAGGGCATGGTACGTTTACTGGAGAATAATCGTCGTCTCCCAGAGCTGTGACTAACATGCTCCAAACATGCCGCGGGTGCGAAGGCCAGGAACTCTCCTCTTTGGTTTCTCTGCATGGGAAGAAGAGTGGCCCTTTCTTTGACCCCTTGTCAGGCACCACATAGCCTCTCTGCTCCAATTCATCAGCAAGGCCTGGTTAACACGTGGGTGTCTCCTGATTTCCCTTGGAGAGACAGATTGGGGAACTGGACTGGGCTTTCCAGAACATCTGGGGTTTGGAGCAACTCAGTTCTTATTTCCCCTAGCCCTTCAGCTCCCACACGCACACTCTCAGGAGCACCAGTGCAGACACCAGTGCTGAAATTTCAACAAGTGCCTCACAGACCCCACCAGTCAGAGAAAGGGGGAGCTCAAGGCCCTTCCTTGCAACAGGTGTCTCCTGTGATCTAAGACACCCCGTGCTGCTATCAAGAAAAGGCAATCAGGCGGCAGGCAGCCACTCGCTCAGACTGGATCATCCCCCCTCCCGTTATGAGCTGCCTTCAGAAGATGAACAATGCACACTATCAGCACGCCAGAAATACAGCGCCAAAGTAGCAGCCAGAGAGCTGACAGACCCCCGGTGGGAGTACTGAATGCACTGGACGGAGGGCTTTGCAATCTATAGAAAGGCAGAGAGGCTGCAGAGGGAGATGTCCACAGCAGCCTAGCATGGACCATTCTGTGTCAGGCAGAGAAATGAATGGAATTCTTCGCAGTGTGATTCTGGGAGCAATCACTCCTGTGCCACCCTGTCCCTGCCTCCATTGTTTCCTGGACTTTGTTATATACCAAGGGCTGCAGATGCTTGCTGGCCTGCTAGTCGGGCAGCCAAATGCTAAGTGCTAGTTAGTCTGTTGTCAGCTATGGCAGATTATTACAAAGGTTGCTTCACACAGAGAGGGTGATTGTGTCTAGTGGTTAGAGCACGAGGTCAGGTGACCTGAGTTCTAGTGCCAGTATTTATATTCACACGGTGCAGAGAGGCCTCAACAGTAACTAATCACAACATCAAGGCCCCATTGTGCCAAGTACTTTACAAAACACACAGGCAGGGCCAAGGGACATAAGTGAACAGGCCTTGCTGGTGAATCTGAGCAGAGTGACTAAGCGGGGGAATGAGCCATGCCAGTCACTGACAAGAGTCAACCCAGACCCCAGAGAGCTTACAATCTAATAGATAAAGAGGGAAAAAGGACTGCCCATTATCCTCATTTAATAGATGGGGAAATGAGGCACGGAGCTCAAGGCCCAGAATTTCAAGAGCTTGGCACTCACAGCTGGGTCCAGATTTTCTAAAGGGCTCAGCATTCAGCAGCCCCCATTGTGATACTAATGGCTAGATTTTCTAGACCCCATTTCCCATTATGCTGAACTCATTGGTAAATATCTTCTGAAATGACTTGCGGAATCAGGAATTAAATCCAGATTTCCCTAGTCCCAGCCCAGTTATTAAAATGGCCAATTCTGCCAGTGATTGTTGATAAGTTAGATGATCTCTCTCTGCCCTTTGCTTTCCCCATCTGTAAAATGGGGATAATGATACATTCTCCTTTGACATCCATAGATGAAAAGTGCTAGATGAAAGCACAGAGTATTATTGCTAAAGTGACCCATTCAGTTAAATATCATTTAGATTTTAATGTATGCTCTGCCTCCAAGCCAAAATCCTGGATCAGAACACCCTGAACCTTGTAGAAATTCAAATGAGGATCTAAATCCAAACTTTGCATCTCATCCTCCTCTTTGAACCTAAGTGTATAGACAGAAGGCAAACTTCAGAAGGCTCCGTGTTTGGCTTGGATTCAAACAGGTATTCAAAATTCAAGTACTTCTCCAAAGCACAAATGAATTATTTAAACCTCTCAAGTCTGTAACGCTGGAGTGGAAAGTCCAAGAATCTTGATAAGATCTCTGGGATGTCCAGCATCCAGATGTTCAGAAACAGGCATTCCACTTGACAAAGGATTTTGGGGTTTCAAAATTTGTTTTCATTCCATGTCGGAAAGAAAACAAGGCCTTTAAATTTTTTTTGGCAAAAACCACAGAACCACCACGCCTCCAGGGCACTCATCTTGAAAGTGGGAGACCCTGGCACAAATTCCTGTTCAGAATCCAGCACCCTGCCCTGAATGAACACCAGCTTCACTAAATTCCCTTGCAGTTTCAAACCAATACAGTATTCTTCTTCACATCCTTTCCTACACTTCCTGTATGCTTCAAAACAGCTAGCAATGTACTGCCCCAGAAGTGACTGCATTTTAGTGGAGCAAGAAGTGAGCCCTGCATCACATCTGGATTACAGTTTAAATCTGCAAAAAGCTCTAGGGCCCCTGGAGGTGCTCTGATATTCCATGTGCTGCATAGCAGAAAGAGGAGAGATTTCTAGGCTTATTACTCGTTATGTCTATTATTAGCTTTAAAAAAAAAAAAAAACACAAAGTGAAATCAACTCTTTATTAGAGAAGATTCAGACCCACATTCAAGTCCCTGCTTGGAATTAGGAAAATGGCATCCTGCCTATCCCAGTGAGTCCTCTAACCATCAAACTATAGTGTCAGAGACTTGCTTTCTCAGTAACTCCTGTTAGAGCTGCTCCACTTTGTATAAATAATTGCCCAGAGAGAAAGTTTTGGTTTCTGAAAGCTTGGAATTTTCCAACAAAAAGCGTTCAGTCTGAAGATTTCCAGACAACTCAACCCTAGTGGAAAGACTATGGTATGTTTCCTTGTACTGTATTATTCAGCCACTAGACGTCTGAGTACAGAATGTGTGGTCCCTAGTAAAGAAAAGAGGCAAAGTTGGAACACAAACAACTGTGTTGTTTTAAAGTAAGCTATTCGTAACTATTTAATAAACAGCTCCTGTTTAAGGAAGACTGATTCAACACATCCTGAGGATGGGAATGGTCAAATTTGCCATATTTTTGGCATTTCTGTTTCTGACAAGACCCTGGAAGGTCAAAGCACCAAAAAGGAAATACAGAGGTTTGGAACATTAACTAAACCTTCTCACATTTCAACACAGGTTTCACTTGTCTTGACTGAAGTTTTAGGCTGACGGCTCCAGGGAAGAGGGGTTTTTATTTTAACCACACTGGTTTGCTGATCCTTTTTCAGCGGTTCTGTTTCCTTGGCTTTAGGAAACCTTAATGGGACACGGGATAGCAAACAGCTCCCCATGGAAAACTGAACCTTTCTGAAGTATGAATTACAGAATTATTAGAAGAAACTTCTACCCACCCTGATCTAACAAAGGAACTCCCTTTAGTAGTAGTCAGTTGCTTATTAGCCTCACCCCCAGGCACTGGGGGACATAACTACCAGTCAGTACTTCCCACTATTTACACTGAAAAGGAAAGGGGAATGCAGACCTCTAGGAAAACCCACTTGCTGCAAGGAGTAGTGTTGGAAATTCAGCAATTCTCTCTGGCCATGTTGAACCAGTGTAGCGACACCTCCTGGATTGGAACATTAAGCAGGGGACTGAACCACTAAAAACTTTCCACGGTTGCTAAACCCAGTGACCTAACCAAATTCCAGCCTTCTGCCTATCTAAATGGTTACCCCCTTTGTGTCAGTATGTGTTTCCCCTCCCATGACACCACTCTGCAGTGTTACTGACATATAATGGCTGTGTGCTCCACCCCAGAGGTAGCTGCAAGTCAATGTGACAAAGCGATTCCTATGGTTGCAGTCTATAAAGCACATTGGGATCCATCGTGATGAAAGCAGCTATATAAATGGAAGTTACTATTATTGTTATGGCTCCAGTTATGAAAGCAAAGAGAACCGGTTCTGGGAAAGGGTCAAAATAAATCACCCTTTTACCGCTGTCAGTTGAGGAGGCATTGCCAGAAACTAAAGGTAGTTCTTGAATGGGAAACTGCCAAGACCCACAATACTTCAGGAGATGGGGCTGGCAATTCAGGAGATGGCACTCCTCCTTCACATAATTTATAAGCCAAAGCACCAGTGTTTTACTGGCTGCTGCCTCTTGCATGCAACATTGACCATTTGTGGGCGATAAAAATCTCACAGCGCTTTCTGCAAGAGCAAGGGTGTTAACTCAGGCCCTCATTAAATGCCAGCTTTCCTAAATCCCCCTGTGGTTTCAATATGGTACACCATTCTTCACTTCCTTTCCTTAACTTCCTTTGGACTGTTAAATAGCAATTGTGTTCTACCCCAGAAGTGGCTGCATTTTAGTGGCACAAGCACACAGATCATCTGGATTTCAGTTTAAGTTTCTAACAAGCTGTGGGACTTATGGCAGCACTCTGATACCCCATGCAGAGCATGGGAGAGAGAGGAAAAAAGCTGTCTAAAGTTAGTCCTTAGTGTTATGTCTATTATAAGTTTTAAATAACCCAAACCAAAATGAAATGAGCAACAATTTATTAAAGAAGATTTGTGATCTGGGAAAACACATGCTCTCCAAACTAAAGAGAGTCCTTGACCTCTCATTCCACAGCAGTTTGCTAGCTTCTTTCAGCACAGTCTACCCTGACTGATGTAAATTTACAAGGGAGAAAACCACACTGGTGATATAAGAGGATTCTCCTTCTTAAGTGTTTAAAGCCTATTACCAAAATAGGTGTGTAATGTTGCCATTACAAATATTATTCTAACACCTTCTGATTCTTCCCTTCCCACTTTACTCTGAAGTGTCTAAGCTATTATGGAACAAAAAGAGGACACCTTTTAAATTTCATTCACTCCAGTTCCTATCTTGATGGATGTTTTCCCTTCTGAAGATCAGTTTCACATAAGAGCATCTTAGTGTGGTGCTGTAAATCTCGTTAGCATCAGCTTTTATAGGAGGCTGGGCTGAATCTTGGTTTAAATTACTAGTCTATTGCTCAAAGTGGTTAGTTGGTAAATATTTCTATCTAAATGGCATTTGAAAAAAGGACGAAGTTGTAGGGAGCTGTATAGAATTAGCATGGCTTCTTCAAAGATTCTAATAGAATACTGTCTGTTGACAGAAGAGTTAAAACTAGAAGGGAGAAAATCTAACAGATATTTTTGGTTTGTTAACAGTTCTGGGGAAAAAAAAAAAAGATATTTCTGGATGAACCAAAAACATTTTTTCAAAGTTTTCAGGGAATCTAAAAGTAAATAAAATTTTGTGTTTAACATTTTGTTTGATGCAAAAAGAAAAATCAAACATTTTGGTGTGGATTTTAAAATATTTTAACTTTTAAAATAAAATTAAAGAGACTTTTGAAACAGCTTTTCACTTCAAATATAAAAAACAATACCATTGTTTCAAAAATGTGGAAATGAAACATTTTGATTTTTTTTTAAAAATCAACCCAGTGGAATTGACGTCAAAACTTCCTTTTTTTTTTTTTTTTTTTTTTTTTTTTTTGGAGCCAAAAAATAATAAGGTTAAAAAAAAAAAAAAAAAAAAAAGTGTCACCCAGTCCAGACACAATACTTATCATGCAACTCTAAGAACATCTTGTCCCAATGTAGGATTCCTCATAGCAAAAAAGTAAGACTCTGTTGTAATGAACAGAGAGAAACTTGGCTGCCAGACACAGACCAACCCAAGTTCTCTCTGGCTTTCCAGTTCACAAACTGATTAACACAACCAATGCTATTGACTGTCAAATTGTCTCCATCAGAAGCTCTCAAAAACAGGCAGGCAAATACTCCCTTGTGCATAGGAAACGGAGTCAGCACAGCAACTGGGAAGTGACCCAGCTGAGGTCACAGCATAAGGTGTGCAAAACAGGACATGATCCAGTAGTCGTGTCTCCCTGCTGTAACCACTAGCACACAATGAAACAAACATACACAAGATGCAATGCCTACCATAATGGGGCCACAATCCTAAACTGAGGTATTAGCAATGACATATGATTATATCTCCAGGAGGTGCAATGGTGACTGTTGTGTCAAAATACAGAGAGCTGGCATGGGATTGTATCTTTCCCACAGTGCTCAAGAGTAGAAACAACATAGATCTATCAATAGCACCCATCTCTTCAGCACAGATCTGTACCACTATAGCTAAGGGAGCAACTCCATTAGCTAGCAGCAGCAGTAGGTAGTTGCACTCTATGGACCACTCATTAGAGGATGTTGTGAGACACATTGCAAGGACAACCAGTAAGTACTATTACTACTTAGAGAGCAGGGTAAATATCCACCCCAACTACCTAGTACAAGTGCCAAAAATGCTACAATCTGCTTAGCTAGAGAATGGAGTAAATTACCAGAATAGAGGGATAAACACCCTACCTCTCCTATGGGGAATAGAGTAAATACCAACCTGGAAGTATTCAGATCCAGCGGTAAATAGCAGCTGTTAGAAGTTTCTTGCACCTTACTAAGAGTAGCTGGCACTGGCTAGTGTCAGGACAGGACACCGAGCTAAATCAATCTCATTGGGCTATGTTTTATCCAGCAAGAGGATAAGTATCCACCTACACACACACACACACACACACTATGGTAGGTAAATTCTCATGCTCAGAGCAAGGAACAAGAGCACCTTACCTCCCTACTCTCAGCCTGAGCTTCAGGCACCTTCAGCCCTCCTGCTCTAGCAGGCCTGAGTAGGTCATCATCCCCTGATCCCATCCATCACACACCAGACTGCCCTGCTGTCAGACACACAGAAATGCTGCTTTGCTTTGCAGACAGAGATGAGCTGCTGCAGACAGCTCAATGCCTGCAGGCTGGACCTGAATCAGCAACTACTGTCTGCAGACACCTGCATCTTTTCAATAAGTCAGACTCTCACCAGTTAGCCCCCTCTTTCCTCTTCCTCCCTCCCCGTTTAAATCCCCACAGAGCCTTTTCAATGCAAGGTTCCCCCAGCCGCCTGTAGCAAACAGTTCCCTTCGTCTTCCCCCTCCTCCCTGCATGTGCAAAGTCAGCTATTCCAGAGGCAGCACTTCCTCTCAAAGACTGACAAGTGCTACTGCCTCCAGCAGTGGTGGCTGGTAAGTACAGTAAAGAAATTAACAAACCTCTGCTAAACTGGAGCCTATCACGGTGCTCTCAGGCCTGCACAGTGCTGCATTTTACCTTTCCGGTATAGGCTCAGATACTCTACTCCACATGCCATTATAACAGGGCTTTGGCTGTCCACTGCACCTTGTCACGTCCCTCACCACAGAGAGAAGATAAGGAAGGCTCAGTGGTCTGGATACAGGTAGCCCTTGTGGTTCTCTTGAGCTTTCCAAGGTGTCTGGCTAACACTGATTGTCACCTTATAGCCTCTCCAAATCCTGTACAGATGATTGCATTATACCCACAGCAGGTTGTAAGATACTGATTATTCCTGACAAGGGGAAATCGAGGCACAGCACTGGACAGTGACTTGCCTGATGTCATAGGAGTAGCTGGCCAAAACTGACGTCCTACTTCTCTGCTCTAACATTGAGCTCATAATGAAAAACAAAAGCGGAGTGTCCTTACCTAGAAGAATCGGCTCAATGCCCTATTCACACAACACACTTAGCACTAAAATGGCAACCATTTGGTATAATCTCGCCTTTGGCTCTCAAAATTGGACTGTCTTCTTGTCCCCTGTCCTAATAATCAATATTGATTTTACTGCCTGGATTATTACCCTGGTTTGCAGATTTATTTTCCTGTTATGCACGGGAGATAGTGGTTTATAACACAAGCCCTTGTTTTAGCCCATCACAGAAGAATTATCTTGCCCTAATGACAAATCATGGTGCTTTTATTAAACTGAGAAATAATCATGGGGCTCTCCACCACCCCAACCACTCCACAGGCAAGCGGTTTGTTTGATTACAGAGCACAGCAGAGCAACTGCAGGTTACTGAGCCACAGGAGAAAGCTAACATTCAAAACTCCTCTGTGGGCACCAGGAGTGTGAAGTACCCAGCGTCCCCACTCCCTCAGGTCAGGTACACATGCTATGTGCCTCTTCACCTTTGTTCTGGAATGGGTAATCCCAAAGGTTTCTGGTGCCCGAGGCGAACTATGCCTTTGGCACCCCCATCAGAGGGCGATGCTTCCTTTTATAAGAGATAATATATTTTTCCTCTTTTTAAAAAAAATATAACTTCCATCTAATTTGGTGCCCCTTAAAGCCTGGCACCATAGGCAACTGCCTAGTTCACCTATATGGTCGGACCGGCCTTGGGTAATCCTGAGCAGAATTCTTCTTCTCTTAGCCTTTTAAGCTTTTGTGATGGTGAGAAACAGTGCTCAGGGAATTTTTTTATAGAGTTAGGAGAGGAGATTCCCACTCCCTTTCTATCCACAGGTCCTGAGGCCTGAGAGGGGAATTCCCACAGAAGGCAGGTGGGGACTACAGGAACTGGAGGAGGAGAGAAAGGGACTGCTCCCCTTTTATTCCCATCCCTGCTGCCCTGTACCCCCAAATAATAGTGAAATATGGGGTGATGATGTGTTACCAGTACTCACCTCTCCTTCCTGGTTTTCCCACTTTGGCACAGCAAAGATTGGCCCTCAGCTTCCCCTGTTATTGCCCACCCGAGGTCTCAAGAGGGCATAGCCTGGCCTGCATCTGGGAGATGTCCTCCTGCCTCCTTGCAAAAAGGCACGTATCTGGGGTAGGCTGGTCACACAGCCCTTAGAGATGGCAGCAGCTTCCTCCTTCCCACACAGAATTCACAGGCAGTCTGAGGTGGTGAAGCAAATGGCCACTTCCTGAGCAGAGGCAAAGCCCAGCTAGGACAGATTGGAAAGGCCACAGGTGGCTAATCAGCAGCAACTGCCAGGGAGCTGGGATCGCTCAGCTAAAACAGGGCTGTTCCCTTTTCATAGAAAGATGTAGAGGTTTAGGGTTTCTACTCTGCCTTTCCCTCACCCCAAATTTCCCTACATCTAAGCAAGAGGTCCCTTCCCTGAAGTCTAGAGTATTTGTGTAACACACTTACCCACTGGATGCTATATCCTCCATATGGTGGGCCATATAGAAAATACCAGACTCCTACTGTTACCATGTAGTGGAGTTATCCCTTTCACTCAAGTAGCAGAAGTCTGAAGTACATTCACGTTCTACTCACGACCCATGTAGAGGATTGTTGAATTTAGCTCCATCTCAAATGCAAGCTTCTAGATTCTTTTTAGCTCTGCCCCTTATGCTAGCTATCATCCTTGCCCCAGAAGGTGAAAAGGTACCATTGTTAGAAAACAATCCCTCCACTGCAGATACCCCACTAGCCAGCATAAAGCCAGCTCCAACTGACCTGCTGTGATGGGGGGGAGCTTCCTGACCCCTGCACCCAATTAGCAGAACAGACGATGGGGAACGTGCGCTTGACACTGATGTGATTTAAAGATAATAATCGGGTTTCAAATATTTATTACAATGGCTGTTTTTAATAAATATTTCATGAATGCCAATTTTTCTCTCCCACCCTTGGTTGCCAGCTTTGTGGGTTTAATTTGCCTTAATGAGGATAAAAATTGCTCTGATGAATTGCTTTCTTGCAAATGCACAGGAGGTGAGAGAGGCGCTCTCCTGAAATGTTAGTCAGGAGCAGCTGCATGCCTAGTGAGGCTTTGGCAAGTGGGCTCTGAGCTTCACAGGGCAGTGGAAAATGATGGACAGACAAGTGGCAGGAGACAAAGGAAATGGCACAAGTTGGGAGGCAGTGTGAGGTAGGTTAGTGATTAGGGTCCTGGGTTGTGACTTGTGAGATCTGATGTCATGTTATCTGTTTCTGTCATTGACAGCCTGCATGACCATGGGCAAATCACATCTCTGTGCCGTGCCTCAGTTTCCTCTCCCAATCATTGTCTCTCCCACCTGTTTGCATTATAAGCCCTATTGGCCAGGCACTGTCTCTTACCCTGTGTTTGTACAGGTCTACCATGCTGGGGTACAAATCGCTGATGGGCCTTCTAGGAGCTCCCATAATATTACCAATAATTTAAATAATAATAATAATAATAATTTAATTTGTTTGCCCTTCTCTCAAGGGATCTCACAGTGCTTCACAAACATTAATTCCGCTCTATGACAAACCCAGGAGGTGGCTAAAATTTGGAATGGCATTCTTTTCTCCATCATCATTGGTCTGCAGCCAGTTCAGGGGTGGAGCTCAGCTGCTGTTTAACATTGCACAGGACCACTGCACGATGTCTTATTTTTTGTTAGTATTTGTGGCTGGTTTAAGGGTTGCCCCCAATGTTCAGCTCATGCAATCTTTTAAGCAGGCAGAGTATAATTACCCATCTAGGAATTTGCCAAGGTACCAGGGTTAACACACAAGGTTAACCCATAAAGCATTATGAAATGTTTAAGGCCTATCAGCAGTTAGGGCCTTGTTCTATATAGGCCCACTGAATGCCAGCACAGCTCCCCCTACTAGCATGCTGAGAAATTGATTTAGAGTCAATTCAGTGGGGAAATATGCTTACTCAGAACCAGATCCTCCTAAAACACATCTAATTTTTTGCACACTGTGAATGTGTCTTTGCAGGATCAGAACCTGAGGTACCTAACTCCCAGTGATTTTAATGGCACTTAAGTACCCAGATACCTTTGAGGCTCCAGGTCTAACTCACAAACACCACTTAAATCTTACAACCCTGCTGTAGAGGAGGACATTTCCCAACAGAATACACTGAGGCATCGAGAGCTTTCCTTGCACAGTGTCACACAGGGACTTATAAAACCAGAAGCCCTGAATCCAAAACCAGTGCCAGAAAAGGCCAAAACTCCATTTCCTTCTGGGGAGCAGAATTGACACAGCTACATCTTAGAACACAGAGACTCTTAAGAACTCCTTCAATTGGCTATATTCTCCCTTCACTGGCACCCCCACTAGTAGCTCCCACGTGGCATTGTTGCTGGTTGGCTGTTTTTTCAGGCTGCATCAGGACCTCTTCATAGTGCAGGTCAGCCTGGCACTGAATTTTCTAACAAAGCCAAGTTGAAGGCATCAGTACATATAATAGGGGCAGCTCAGCCTCACACTAACAACTACAGAGGAGGGAAGGTGAGGACAAGGCAAAAGAAGGAAGCATATTTCCCCACACTCCACCCCAAGTGGGGGAAGCTGATATTTCCATTGGCCCTAGGCTGGGAGCCTTGAATCAATACATGGAGGCTCAGTATTAAAAAGGTGCTGATGTGGCAGCTTTGTGGAATGCTTCACCTTTACACAGAATGAAACTAAACACACCTCAATTTTCCAGCCTCAGCATAGCTGCTAGAAAACCTGTGGTGATCGGCAGTGGGATCTGGCTCCGTTTTGGTTGCTCCAAAGTCCTTGCTAAGATGATGAGCCCACCAATCCTTCCTCCCTAGCAGATCCTGGCTGCCTCCGGAGAAAATAGGAGGTACTGTTGCATGTTATTTCTTCTTCCTAAGTGGAACTTTTGCTCATTACAAAAAACTTGTCTGGCTTGGCCTAACTCAGCAAACAGTAACTGGGTTTCTCCCTTCCTTGGTATTTATGTTTTGTGCAGACATGGGAGACAATTAGAGACTGTAGAATCAGCAATGCCAGGGGCAGGGCTTTCATGTGCGCTCTGCTTGGGGACTCTCAGGAGAGGTTATTACCATATTACGCATCCTGTGCTCAGCTAAAAAAGCACAGTGGTGTCCCTCCCACTTCCGCAAATAGGAAAACCAAGTGGGATATGCAGCAAGAGTCACAAAAGAGACAGAATTTCACTTTGTCCTTCACTGCATTTTAATTCTACTGATGTTGACATTTCTCTCGCCTTGGTTTTATGTATCAATTTAAAACAAAACAAACAACAAACTTTGTACATTCACACACACACACTGCTGGAAGGGGATGTCTCAGAAGGTGCATACAGAGACCCCTGCACACACTACAGGGAGAAATCGTACTAGAAAGCACACACACACATGCAGCTTGGAGAAATGGACACACAGGGTACGTACATACACATTAAACACTCTTAGGTGGCTCGGGGCAGCTGATTCAGACCCATAGTACTGTAAAATTGCTGGTACTGTAGCTGCTCCAGGTGGAGCCTGTACTCTGAAATCCCTCCATTCTCTCCCCGGTTACCCTGCAAAATATTTGCTGTTTCATCACTATCTTAGGTTGCTCTCAAACTATGTTGTTCCCTGGTTCGGGAAAGGCCACTATTTTGTCCTCTGATTTCTCTGTCCCACATTAATTTCACTGGGCTGGCAAAATCCAAAAGGAACAACCAACAAAAGGACTTCATCTCCATCTGATCTGCGCAGCTGCTTCTGGCAAGAACAGCCACCATGCTGCTTATGCTCCAATCCGTATTGTGTGGAACCTAGCATGTTTATTAAACTCTCTGAGAGAAACCCCAGCTCACACAGCCAGGAGGAGTCAATATGATTATGCAGACTCAAACACTAAATTGCATCTAAGTAGCAAGTAATTCTTCTTTGTGCATGAGTGTCAATGAACATGAAAGTTTGATGAAAAGCAGAGAGAAAATTTTCACAAATCCTTTTTTCCCTCTTTTCCAACCAGCTCTAATGTGGAGTCCAGATTTTGTGCAAAGTCATTAGATAAATGCATTCTGGGATTGTGACACTTTGTACTTCAAAACACCATTTGGGAACCCCCATATTCACCCCTGTCATATACTTATGATACATTTTGTACAATGTCTTACCTGTGAGGTATCATTTTAAGAGTCTTGATGTACTGAATGCTAATACCCTGTTGGATTGTATGTGAAGTTGTGAAGTGCTGCTATATGAGTCACTGAAATAAGTTACGAGGTTGGGAACACTAGCAATCAGCCTTTCAAGTAAACAATGGAGTAGTCATGGGTAGCTCGACAGCATTAATGGTTCATCAAGACCCTTCAAGAATGCCTGGAGATTTTTCAGGGAAGCCATGTGGTAGGCTAACACATGTCACACAGCACTGATTTTTCCAGCAAGCTGGATGAAAATATAAAAATGTGGAAGTGACATCATCATTTGGCCTCTCTCCGCTCCCAACTCAAAACCTGTAGAAACATTTGGAGGACAAAGACTTTGAACAAGGGAAGGGTTTCCAGGCGGGCAATGAGTCTAAGTCTAATGAGGATCTGTAACCTGCTTGTAGCATGTGTCAGGGTGAGACCCTGCTTGATTCAGATCCTGTTTAGAACTTAGACTGCTAATTTATTTTTATTTCTTAGATAATCAACTTTGATCTCTATGCTTGCTACTTATAATCACTTCAAATCTATCTTCCTGTATTTAATAAATGTGTTTTATATTTTTGTACAGTATTATACAGTGTTGTATATTTTATACAGTATGTTTTAGTTGAAGTGCTTGGCAAATCTCAGCTCAGTTTACGGAAACTGGTGTGTGTTCTCTCCACATTGAGGGAGAGGCGAAGTGGGTATTGAGCTTCCACTGGTCAGGCTTCTGAGCAGTGCAAGATGGTGCTGTTCTGGGGTGCAAGGTTAGGAGGACTTGACTGGAGCTTCCCTATTGATGGTTCATGAACGCCGTGGAGATCATTCACATAACTCAGTTGGGGGTGTACCCCTGCTGCTAAGAGCATTGCCTGCCAGAGGGTTGTGGCTTAACAACAACATCACAGTGTGAGAGACAACACAGATTGCAAGGTAAGGAGGGCTCAGTGGACCCACAGTCCAGGTTGCACCCCAAGGATCCCATCACAGGGGCACACCCCTTCTTCTCCAAGTTTTACCTCATTCTCAGCCCTGCCCCTTCTTCCAGAATCCTCCTCCAACAACAGCTCCAGGTCTGTGACAGTTGTGTTAACTGGTGTGCAGGTGCATGCCTGGTCCAAATGACAACTTGCATGCCCTTCTTCAGGAACTTGCCTTGTGCTAACCCACACGTCCATCATTACTGAGCATGACAGGCCTGACCTGCAATGTTCAGATCAAAGCCCTTGGTCCAGATTGTGAACATCCCCAAAGTTTGAGGGTGTTTAGATTTTGGGTTTCAGTAGTAGTGCTAAAAAACCCCTAATTTGTGTCACTGGGAGTTTCCAGTGGGAGATTTGCCATTGCTTTCAATAGAAATAAGATCAGGCTGTGATGTTGTATGCTTGAAATATCACCATGTATAATGTCACTACCACTGTTATGCAATTACGACAAAACCCATGCAAAGTAGATCATGAAAAGTGTCAATGGAAAAGTTATGATTTATTAAAATAAGCAAGGAGTCCTGTAGCACTTTTAAAGACTAACACATTTTTCACATGAACTTTCGTGGCTGATTTGTTGAGTGTGATTATCCTGGTTATAGGCATGTATCATTTTGTATCTGAAATATAGATTTGGTATTTGAAGTCACAGATATTGACTGTGTACTGGCTTCCTGCATATATGCTACATTCTTCTTTGAGCGCTGCTCCCATCCATTCTGATGTAGGTGTGTACGTGCCACGGTGCACGGTCATTCAGAAAGCTTTTTGCTCTTAGCCTGTTCCTGTAGGGTCAGTGGCCAATGCCCTCTTGAGTCCCGCACTCAGGACACCCTATAATAGGTGGTGCTGATCCTGTCCCCCTTCAGTTCCTTCTTTCCACCCAAGTGATGATCTTGGAACTGTGTTTCTCCTTGTGAATCGCAAGTGCCTGTTGCTGTTATTCTCTACTGTTGTTCTTTAGTTTAGTTTAGTAGTTTATAGTCAGTGCCAGTTTAGTGTAGTTCATCATTCCTGACATTGACTTCTCAGTTTGAATGTCTTGCCAGGTTCCAACCATGCCGGGCTACAAGCCATGCGCTGCGTGCAGGAAGGCTTTCCCCATCAGCAAGCCTCACGACTGGTGCCTCACAATTGACCAGACGAGAAGCCTGTCCCCACATGATGGGCCTCTTCCTGAACATTTTAGACAGAGTATGGTCAATGGCCACTCGTATGATTCAACAAAGCATGCAAGGACATGTGACTTGCTCGTGTGACTCTGGACTCCATTTTGGTCTTGTAAATTTCCCACAAGCTGAGACTGAAAGCATCAACCTATTGGGAGAAGATATATAACTTCATCTTCTGCTTTGTTTCTCTGGGACTGGATTTCTAACAAACAAACTTTAAAGAAGGGCTGATGGCCCCCAAACTGTCTGGGTAATTTCCAGAGGCTCTGCAAATCAACAGTTTATTTCAGCACTGCTAAAACCTGACTCAAGAACTCTGCAATAATTGTATGTATATGATTCTTTGACCATTTTAACTCTCAGTCCTTTTTCCCTAAGAATAAACCCTTAGCTATTTGATACTAAAGGACTGGCAGCAAAATGGCTATTGGGTAAGACTTGAGATTTATATATTGGCCTGTCCGTGTGGCTGATCTCTTGGGATTGGAAGGACCCTTTGTTTGATGAAATTGGTTTTAAAAAGCCACTCATCATAATGTCTAGAGTCTGAGTGATGAAACAAGGGCTGGCTATTATGGAGTCTGCTTTTCTGATTTCTTGTAAACCAGAGTGGTGAGAAAGAAGTTTACTTTTATTGGTGGCATAGTATATTTCATAGAAGACCACCCATCTGGAGTGGGTCTGCCCCATTTCTCAGAAGCTTGTCCAGAACCTGTTATCCTCAACTATGACCACTGAGGCCCATAGATACTTGGGAATACCCTTAATTGTTATTATAGGGAGGTAAAACACTTGGAGTGAGGAACTTGAAACAAGAACTCCTAGGCTATGTCTATACTTGCTAAAATTAGTTCGAATTAGTTAGTTCGGACTAACTAATTCAAACTAATTTTAGTTAGTTCGAATTAGCTTAATTCGAACTAGAAACAGTTAGTTCGAACTAAGCAAGTGCCATGAATGGCACTTGCTTAGTTCGAATTAGCGATCCCCATTCATTTCAATGGCCGGTTAGTTCGAACTAAGAAATTAGTTCGAATTAACATGGCCACATTGGTTAATTCAAATTAGTTAGTTCGAATTAACCCTTTAGTTCGAATACCCTATTCAAACTGATTAGTTCGAATTAAGGAAGCCCTTAACTCGAACTAACTAAAGCCTAGTGTAGCCATGGCTTTAGTTAGTTCAAATTAAGCCTCCTTAACTCAAACTAACTTGCCAGTGTAGACATAGCGCTAGATTTTAATTAGAGCTATTTAGACAATGCAATTTCCATCCCTCAGGAAATTCACTTTTTGTTGTTGTTGCTCTATATCAGTAGTAAAAAAAATCAGACTATTGACAATTTTGGCAAGAATCAAAAGTTAAAAAAAAAAAATCAATTTGGAAGAGTCAAAATGAAAATCCCTCAACAATTTCAATCAAGTCAAAGCATTTTGTTTAGAATTTTTCTGTCAAAAATGGGAAAATTTGGTTGAAATCAACATTGTGAATTTCAGCCAGCTCTAATGGTTAACACTAACAAACAAACAATGAAGGCCTCTGCCTGTCATGTGACTGGGGCAGGGACAGTTGAATCTAGCCGTTGAAGCAGGAATCAGGCCAGCCTTTTTGTTCAGGACCCCATAACCAGGAATCAGTGCCCAGGCTCAGAACCAGACTTAGTGGCCAGAGCTAAAGCTAGAGGTCAGGAATTGGAGCTGAGAGTCCAAACCACATTTCCTGGTATTGGCCACTGTCAGAAGACAGGATATTGGACTTGATGGACAGTCTGGCTGCTCTTATGTTCTAATACAAGGCTGGAAACGAGCAGGCAAAGGATCTATTGCAAACATGGGTAAATCCTTGGGGCAGCCGCTAAACTTCTGTTGGGTTTAAGAGGTGATCTGTGGATCCTTCCAACCAGGTTGTGTGGTCCAGTAGCTCTCAGCCTTTCCAGACTACTGCACCCCTTCAAGGAGTCTGGTTTTTCTTGCATACCCCAAGATTTACCTCACTTAAAAATTGCTTGCTTACAAAATCATACAAAAGTGTCACAGCACAGTACTACTGAAAATTCCTTACTTTCCCATTTTTACCTTATAATTAGTTGGATTATAAATATTGTGCTTACATTTCAGTGTATATTAGATAGAGCAGTATAAACTAGTCACTGTCTGTATGAAATTTTATTTTGTACTGACTTTGCTGGTGCTTTTTATGTAGTCTGTCGTAAAACTAGGCAAATATCTAGTCGAGTTGATGTACCCTCTGAAGAACTCTAGGTACCACCAGGAGCATCCATACTGCTGGTTGAGAACCACTGAAATAGCTCATCAGGCAGCCAGCCTGCTATAGGCCAGCTGAGCTTGCTAGCAGGACCACCCTTAGGGCAGGGCAAGTGGGGTGTCCGCCCTGGGCCCTGCAGTTCAACAGGCCCTGGGCTGCCTTTGCTGGCATTTTGGCAGCAGGGGTCTGCAAAGGGTGATTCACCCTGGGCCCCACCCACCCCTAAGAATGGCCATGCTTGCTAGGTTGCCCAGAAAGTGACTCTGCTGCAGGTCCCGATACCTGACATTGCCTGGAAGGATTTACAGTCTAAGAAGCAAATCCCTGCTCTCTCCTCCTATGTACTGCCTTCGGGAAAATGCAGAGCACGTTGCAGTCCAGTCAGCTTCAATAGGAGTAGAGAGCACTTGGTATCCAGCACCATCCAGGACAGGTATCTGCTCAGAAAAATATCATGGACACAGGAAAACCAGTAAGGCTACAAACTGGTGAGACTATAGGAAGGCAATAGGCATCCAAGATAAAACCTGCTTTCCTGAACATTCTTTCACCCGTAAGCAGGGCTGTGGTGTTTCTGTCTCACAGGGTTAATGACAGGTCACCTTGAAGCAATGGGAAGAGGTCGGTGCTGATATTTTTTTGCAGTTGAAGAACATGATTGAAATTTTCTGCCAGTGAAGCAAGATAATTATCTTAACAAGATACTTTTTTGTGCGTGTGCATTGGAGGATTGGGCTTTATTTTATAAATGGCATCTAGAGCCTAATCTTACTGCAAACAAGCCACGACATCTAAAAATAAGGTATTATGGGGAAATCAATATTGATTATTAGGAGCAAAATGCTCCGTATGAGGTGGCAGAAGCCCTTTTAAGAGCCAGGGAAAAATATGATGCATAAACACTAATAAAATAGGATAATATTGAAGATAAAATACAATAGTTAATCACTGAGTCAATAGAACGTTAGGGTGAAATTTATAGCATTACCTATAAACAAACACATACCACTGAGACAACATTTCCATGGCCTTAGCAGGGAACAGGGATTCAGCTTTCGGAGTCTGTGGCATTTTCTTGCACATGAATCATCAGGAGTTCGGACCCCAGACTCTGAGCTCCATAGTACAGCTCTCTGTCCCATGACTGAAAGGAGCAATGCTGTCAGCTGGTAACAACAGTAGACTGCTATGCCCCCTGATATGGACCAAGCACTAATGGGGAGAAATCACATCACACACACACACACACACACTTCAGATGTGTTACATCTGTTGAGCTAGATGCAAAAGCGATGAGCTAAACCCAGCCCTGGTGTCATGTGACTGTATTATCTTGTAAGAGATGCGGGTTGGTTTAAATTTGGCCCAGAGTGCCCAGGAAGAGCCGAGAAAAGTCAGTCCTGCTCTCCAGTGCCTATCCCTGGAGTGTGTTGGAGGACATAGCAAATGGAGTCACCTTTCCATGTACCATTACTTTAGTGGGGCCTTCCTCTGGGTCTAGAGAGCAGGGAGCTGAGAAGTGGGTGTTCCAAGTACCTTCCCAGCGATCACCTTCGTAACAAGAGGCTGAAAACTGGAGCTCCCTGACCTTTGTTCCTGGTCATAGGTTTTCGAAATGTCCTGGTTCCACGTCCACCCTTGTGTGTGGATCTGGGCTCTCCATGTATGCTGACCTGTGCTTGTAACTGGGTAGCAATAATTGTATCTTCCAATCGCCCATGTCTCTGAGAGGACATTCGCTCTACAATCAGACAGTTCCATGAAGGTCTGCAGTGGCTGGGGCAGCCGTTGTGGTCCCAGGATATCAGAGAGACAAGGTGGATGAGGTAATAGCTTTCATTAGACTAACTTCTGTTGCTTTCTCACCAGCAGAAGTTGGTCCAATAAAAGATGTTACCTCACCCCCCCCTCCCCATGTCTTGCTAGGTTCCATATAACAGCACCCTAAATGAGACACAGTCAAATTCTAACCTCCCTCTTCTCCCCCTCAGACACAGAGGAATGGAGTCCTCTGCTTGCTCCTGCATTTGTTGTATTTGCATCAATGCCCTTCCACCTCCCCATTATGCTGCGAAGATTCAAAGGCGCAGACCTTTGCCATGCGAGCGAATGGGTTTTGTCACTGTTCAGTGTGTTACAGGAGAAAGCATAATACATTCTGGCAGTCAATCGAATATGACATGATAATGAATGTTAACATCATGTGCGCCCCTGTGCCAACAGAGAGGAAAGTCATGTTAGATTACAGCTAAACACGGCGGCGGTGTGAATTCCATTTGCCTGCCTCTCTCTTTCACCCCCTCTGCTGCTCTCCACCCACAGCATTTACTCACGCCTCATCTTGAGATACGGTCCCTGCTGTAAAGGAATCATAAACCCAGCGTCCTATTGCAGGGAACCAGTAGCATTTGCTGATCTTCTCTTTGTTGGGCCAGTCAGTGCTCCAGGGAAACAAGAGATAGGCCAAAACCAAAATCTGGAAGCAGAGTCCCTCTGAATTTTGGGGAAAGTAGGAAGAGTCAAATCCCTGTTTTGGGGTCTGATTGCTGCCAAACCCAAGAAAAGTCTCTTTTCTGGTTCTGATAGGGCTGAAATCAGAGAAAGGTTTTCCTTGACTCAGCTTGCTACTTCCCGGATAAAATAATGCTACAAGACTCTATAGGAATGGTCCTAAAGTACCAGTGCACATCATACTCCATCCACAGTACAAGAGGCTGTTATTGTAGAAAGCTGTGAAGTAGTGTTCATTGAAAGGTTGGCCACCTCCCCTCCTGGACCTGACCATGCCTGACCCTGCCTAGTTTAGGAGCTGTGAAGAGAGCATGGGAAGGTGATCTTATCTTTCTTATTGAAGAAAAAGAATGCCTATTAACTGAAATGAGCACTTTACCTGAAAAAAAAATGGGGAAGAGAACCTAGTCAGCTAAATGGAGCTGCATAAGTTATGGAACATGGACGCTTCATTGGGTGATCTGCATAACATGCTCTCATGCTAAGGAGATGGGAGGACTCTGGTGAAATACCTGCACTCTGTATTTCAGACTTGTTTCTCTTCAAGCAATAAAAGAAAAAAAAATGCAAAAAAGTCCTCCAATTGGGCTAGGGCCGGGCACATAAAAGTGTTTTATGTTATGTTCCGGTTTACAGAGCAGCTGCAGAGATGCCCCCAGTCCTGCTTCAAAGACCCACCAAACCACCCAGTCTCACTGCAGAGAGACACTTCTCCCATAGCAAAGTCCCTGTCACAGAGATCACAGATCCTCAACACCTCCCAAAGGTAGGATAGTCCCAAAACCCAGTTCTGAACATTCCTACTGAGGCAGGGAAATTGAAATCCAAACCAGATCCAAAGTTTGCAACCCACCCCAACTCCATAATGAACAAAGTCAACCTGTCCCCATCCTCTGGTCCCTCTGAGCCCCACACTTGGGGATGTTTGAAATCCAGTCCCACATTTGGCAGCTGAAGCCCATCTCTCTAAAAGCAGAAGCATGTACTCAAAAGGCATTTAATGTGATTAGCTTTCTCCAGCCCCATACCAGCCTCTACCTGCCACTCAGAGCTGATTCACTGTAACAACTGAGTGCTCCAGACGTGTCCCTTTGCACCTGTGCAGTGCTGGGCATGGAGGGTGGAGTACAAGCAGGGCTGAGTGTGAGCAGAGCCTGGAGTCTCTTTGCATGGCCTGCCAGCCACACCTGTGTTTGCTTTATTTATCACTGTCTTGTTCTGGCCTCCTGCAGTTATATTTAGGGCACGTTAAAGAAGCAGCAGAGATGATAAAACAAACAGCAGCAATCAAGTGGCAGTAACACAAGTGCTGTTCCAGGCTCTGAGCTGATGAGGCTGAGCACTTAATCACCAATTGGGATGGTTGCTTGAAAGGATTACAGCCAACAAGCACAATCAGTCGCTCCAGAGCAGAAGCTGCAGGCCTGCTTCGGATTGTGCTCACCAAGGTGGACAGCAGGAGGTGTTCTGCCGATAGCCGGCATGCCAGGCCAGTTTCAAAGCAAGGATAGCTAAAGCAGCAGTGGGCCCCGTAACTCACGGCTAGTGGCTGCAGAGCTACTCATGGGTTGGCTCAGAGCTCATAATGACATTCGCGGCCTGATCCACTGCCCATTGAAGGGAAGAGGAGGATGCTGTCTGACTTCATTAAGCTGTGAATCAGCCCATAGGAGAAGGCAGAATCCAACTGTGTTGCCATCTGAGAGAGAGAGAGAGAGAGAGAGACCTTTGGAAGCCATGATTGAGTTAGAACCCTCAATCTAAGCAGCACTGTACAGGATCAATATGTGATGAAAAGGCTGGCAGCTACCCAGGAAAGAGACGGTGTAGACAGCAGAAACTCCCATATTCTAAACCCTCCCTTAGTTCATATCTGCTCAGTGCATCATCTCCTGCTTGCTTCCTGGGCCTTGGCCTCCCCATCTCTTATTCATTAGGCGTTAGTCAGGTAGCCAGTCACAGACCAGGTCCCCATTGTGCTAGCTGCTTGTTCAGATGCAGGACTAAAAGGTGGGCCCTACCTCAAAGAATTACCAGTCTTAAGTGTGAGAAAGGGGAGGAGACAGTCAGTTTGTCTTTACTGATGGTGGCACATCAGATTGACTTTCCCGATTGACTGATTGGATCTGTGAAGACCCACTAAAACCGATCAGGAAGTCCATCCCTGAAGACCACTCTGGCAACTGGAGTAGCGCTAAGTCAAAGAGAGGCCCCTCCGTTCGACTCAGCGCAGTGGACATGCCGAGCGTAAGGCTGTTGAACTGAGATACATAAGTTATTTTAAGTAACTTGCGTATATCCCTTCAACTGCCACTGAAAACGGCAGGCAGTGTAGACCTGCCCAGCCAGAGGAGCACAAGGAAGCAACATAACCCACAGTCCAGCTCAATCCTATTTGTAACAGTCCTATCCCCCAGGAATGCAAGCTCTTGTCTACATAGGGAAATCTACCATCATAATGAAACCACTAGTTATATCAGCATAACTCCCTTTGTGGACACTCTTACTCCAGAGTAAAACATCTGCACAAAGAATTATAGCAGTGTAATTAGACTGGCATCATTATGCTGATAAGTTTCCCCATGCAGAAAAGCCCAGAGTTTGGCTGGTGAGGAATAAGGCTTCTTGCTCGGGTCTCCTCCTGCTTCCCCATGGCTAGCATTAGCTCTGTGTACTAATTGCCCACCCCCAACTGGGTTATTTGCTAGGTGCTCTCCCACTACCTCTGCCTAGGGTAGGGTCTGGGCAGCCCAGAGAGAGCAGCAAACCATGGGTATAGCAATAAGTCCACCACCTATCACTTCTAATTCCCTTTTCACTAGCAGATCTCAAAGTGCATCACACCTTTTAGAGTATTTGTCCTCAACAGCCCTCTAACTCCCAGACCCCCAAGGGTGCCAGCTCTGACAGACATCATTCGTGCCCCCTCCCCTTCTCTGAGGAGCACATCTGCTGGGCTGCTGATGCCTCCCAGAGAACTGTCAGACATTTGTGTTCTGGGATGGCCCAAGCCAGCTGCGTTGCTAGCTGTTCCTGCCTCTTGTTTTTATGGGTAGGTAAATTTGCAAGGTAAATGGATATGGGCCTGAAGTGAAGCCCCAGCCATGAGCAGTCTGAATTTAGGTAGCGGGAACACCGATCTCATCGGTCCTCCTCCACACCAACTGCAAGGACCCATGCCAAGCCAACATGCAAACACATCGATTGCGCTGTAGACCCCCTACAGAGCCAGGCTGCTCATGTGGCAGGTACATCGATCGCACTGATCCCTTTGCAGAGATGTCCCAATACAGTCCCAGGCCTCAGGAAAGTTGGCTCAACTTGTGAGGGCACTCTGTCCCAAAAGCACTCCATAGGGTCCATACTGGTGATACCTCAGGCTTTCTCCAGCATTTTTTGGCAGGGGGTGGGTCTGCTCAGCTCCAGACCTCCATCATCTCCGGGTTGGGACCATGTCTTCAAAGAGCTACCTCAGTCAGGAGCAGCGACTCTGCTTGGAAGCAGGAGACTCTGGGCTCATTCTAGGCTCTTCTCCTGCTATCCACAGGACATGGCATGTCCCCGTCCCCACCCCTGTGTCAGAAACCGAGACATGGATGCTCAGGTCTATGGTCAGAGGTTCCAGCTGTGGAAGTGAGACCAAGTAGTGAGGTGGCAGTTGGGTCAGGAACCAGAGCCAAAGGTCAGAGCCATCCTCAAGAGTCAAGAATGGGGTTAGAGTGAGGCAAGCATAGGGGTGGGAGCTAGGCTGGAGCTGCAGCAGGCTGAAGCCTGTGGAGTCTCTCACTACTATTGGACAGGGAAGATTTCCCTGCCTTGAAGTGATCCTGGGGACAATGAGCTGTTGTGTCTCCTGTGAGGCTTAGGTACCTGCCCTGAGAGTCACCAGCCCAGATCCTGGCAGGGGATTGTCTGGAGCTGAGCATGGGAATGACTCATCCCTGCCTGTGGCTTCTAGTTCAGGGGTGACTCAGCACCGCCCATCCAGCAAAATACAAGAAGTGGTGGCTACTGCAGCCCATGGGCCATATTCTGCATCAGAGTGACTGTGCCTGAGTCAGTGCCTGCCTGCATGCCGTGGTGGGAGACGCCAGCCCAAAGTCCTGATCATTTATCACAGCGTAAAAGACGGATTAGCTAGTCCCATAAATTCATTCACTTCTGTGCTGATGGAGAGACAACAGTGGGAAGCAGCATCCCGTAGTCTGTTGAATTAGACTGAGGATGAGACTCGTATGAATTTTTAAGAAGCAAAGCTCACTGTGACTTGGACTCAGTCTGGGTTTGTGTTGTGACTTATGCTAGGTAGAACCGTACAATCTCCAGACTGCCCCCAGACACATAAATGCTCCCACAGGAGCTGACAGGAGATCTCAGACTGGCTTGACTGGCTCGGAGCACTCATACTCCAGAGGTGGACAATGATTGCCTTGGTCTTGACCTGCAGCCTCTTCTGCTGTCCCAGCCCTACACCCACCACCTCCTCAATCGTGACCTGCAGCAAACTCTTTTATTGCACTCCTAGCCCTACCGTTGCCCAGCCAACAGATTTCAGTCCTCTCCAGTGGTATCCACTGCTGTTCTAGGCCCTAACCCTGTCCCCACACCCTCACTCAGCTCTGCCAGTAGACTTAGTTCTGCCCTGCTGGACCACTACTGTTCCATTCCTGACACTCCCATGGCTCTGTCAGTGCATCTCAATCCTGTCACCTGGTTCTCTTCCCTCCCTGTTTGTTTTTCAGTGAGCCATGATCCTCCCTGCATTCATAAAACCTTCCCACACTGCCTCTGACCAATATCCACTTTTCTCAACCCTATCTGGCAGCATCTCCTCTCCTGTTATCCCAGTCCCAGGCAGTACATGCAGCATTGCTGATGCCTCTTAGTCCTGTCCAGCAGGATCTCCTAGGCTGGTCTAGCTTTTTGCCCAAAGCCCACTGGCTAGATCCTGACCTGCTGCTATTATTCTCCACAGATCATCCCCTTCCCTAACACACTCAGCCTCCCCCGTTACACCCAACCACATACACATGTACCCTGGTCTCCTCCTGTACAAAGAGACATAGGCCCACTGCTCCCCTTCAAACACACACTTCGCTTTGAGACTCCTGGCACATCATGTTACACCAAGGGAGTGGAAGATTAAGTCTGACTCAAGTTGCCACCAGGACGCACATGACAGCCTGCCCTGCCAGGCCAGCAACAGAATCCACCTGCGCTTGCCGGCTCAGCAGGCGCGAAGGGGCTGCATGGAATATAAATGGACTCGTTCACTTAGCAGGAGGCAGGTAATTTCTTTTGTCCCCACTGATGCATTATTGATTGTGATGAATGTCAGAGCAGGAGCCTGTTCCAAAAGCCATTAAACAATAATTTCATCTCCGGAGGGTAATTGATTGTCAGAGGGAGCAGGGTTGCCAGTCGCAGGGTGGCAGTGACGGGGAATGTTTGTGTTTGGGTGTGGATGGGGGGAGTGCTGGGGAAACGTCATGATTTATTAATCTGCTGAAAATGGAAGGTTGACCCCTGCAGAGCCACTGGACAAGGCCAGGGCAGCCCTGAAAGGAATCCTTGTCTAGGCTTGGGCTGGGCAAAACACCTCGTCCCTGATACACCAGTCTTGGGCACCACTCAGCTTTACTGAGGCACATCAATCCTGACCTGCAGCTGCCCTTGTTATTCCAGTCTGTGGTCAACACACTAAATTGTTTTTCAGATGCATCTTACATCCTGGGCCTCTGCTCCCACAGCTCTGTTAATGCACCTTCTCTCCTGACCAGCAGGAACATTGCTCTGCTGTTCCATTCTCTATCTCCCCACGCAAGTCTGTGAGTGCACTTTATTCCTGATCTACAGTACCACTACTTTCCAGGCCTGTCCTATATGCTAATAGATCTCACACCTGATCTATCGCCCTTCTAATTCTTGGCCACCCCTTAGGAGAGATTGCCAATTAATGCCAAAGAGTGTGGTAGTTATTTTCATCACCATGTATTATTTGCATTGCAGAGGCAGCTAGCAGCCTCAGTCATTGATCAGGACTCCACTGTGCTAGGGGCTGTACAAACACAGGACAAAAAGAGGATCTCTACCCCAAGCTGCTTACAATCTTATCAAAGAACTGAGATGAAGTTTAAGCATTAAGACCCACATTTTCAATACTGGCCTGTTTTTGGGTCCCCAAGGTCCTGCTGATTTCAGTTCAAGTTGTTGGCACTTAGTACCTCTGCAAAGGAGGCCCAAGGTGCCAAAAATGGAGGCCCCCAAATTAGAGACCATGTGGATGCCATAAGTTAGATTTGAGCCCAGGCTCAGGAACCTCCAGCTAGTCAATGAGCCCCAAAGCAGCCTCTTTTCAAAGAGACGATCTAACACAGACTGACCAATACAGTGTTTAAAGACTAATGTAGCCACATTAACTTATCCAAATATTTCTCCATAACCACTGCCGTTACCTGGTGTGGAACGAAGAGCTAGAGTCATGGTCAGAGCACTCTCATGTCATGTTTATTGCAGTACCACCCATACTGGACTAGAGGCTGGATAGATCTATAGGAGGGCAAAAGGAACTTATAATCTAATGTCCTGGTGCATGTGCTGGATAAACCCAGCTGGAAAGGGTTTGGGCCCATCTCTAATAATTCATAAAAAATAATCATCTAGGAGTCCTTCCTTTCTTTTGCTACAGACTGAGTTCCCACTGAGGTCAAAGGGGCCATTGCCTAGTTGGGAAATGCAGCAACAGAGAGCATCAACTACATGAGCAACCTGGAGCTGATTCCCCTGGGAGAAACCTCACCTCCCAATGCAAAGTAGTGGTTCAGAGCATCACATCATCAGAAAAAAATGCCTATGGCTGATCAAGAAGGCTTGACATGGTTACTTAACAACAGTGGAGAGATTATTAACTCTTTCATGGGACTCAGTGCTGCAGCTTTCACTTTCCTATTCATTACTCTGCTACGGAGTATGTAGGGCAGCGAGTATGCTGTGCAGTGTAAGGGTATGTGAGTGTGTGTGCAAACTCACAAGTGCCTGAAAAGGAGCAGTAAAGACTGAACTGGGGAATATAGGCAGAACCATGTCTTTTTCAATGAACTTGGAGAAAAAACCCCTCTTCCTGAGAGAGCAAGTTTATCTGTCCCTCTCCACAGTGCATGAAAGGTGGATTTATCATGGGTTTCTCTCTTTCTCCCTTTCTTTATTTGGCAGTTCATTATCTTGTCAGCTGGCTCCTCCAGAACTCTCCATCATTTCCCTCCTGTCATCTCCAGCACATACTGATGGACTCCAGACCCATCAGGAAGATCTGTGACTTCCCGTCTATGGTATTTTACACACTGCCTCTGTCTGAAAGACACATCTGATAAGGATTATGATGGGTCCCAGCTGCAGCCTCTTTCACTGGGGTCTATATTTTCCAGTGCCAGGGGTCCCCTAGTATAAAGGATTTAACAGTTTAACCATTGGGACTTTGTCTTCTTGGGGCTATTCTTTTAAATCTGTAAGGAGTCTGCTGTCTGTAGAGACAGTTGGCCATTTTGTGCATAGTTCAGTGCAGATTGTTAGAGAAGGTGTGAACGCACGCACGCACGCGCACACAATGTTCTTCAATAGAGACCTTACTTTTGTTCTTTTTGAGTTGCTTGCTCTTTTAATCTAGCAATCGGGTTGTTCTTGGTGAAAAATTTTGCTCATTTTTGTGCATGGAAAAAAATCCAATACTGCCAACACTGAGTTTTAAAGAATCATGTATTTGGCCCCCAAAATCATTAAATTGGCCTAAAAATCATGAGACTTTTAAAAATAATATTTGCATTATTTTTATTTGCTTTCTTACATGATTGCTTGAGATGTCACACTTTCAACCATTTCTCTGCAATGATGAGGCCTGGAAACTTACTTCTTTTTTTAAAAGGAAGCTGAGATTTTCTCCTACCCCTATGACTCTGGGGATGGTGCTTTAAGAGATGATCAGCTATCATGAGTCTCTCAGTTACACCAAGGGAGTTGGTAACTACAGTGCTGGCAGACCAGGTGCCAACTCACGCCAAGCCCCCAGGCCTCACTGAACACTTACAAATGCAGAGCAGGAAACCAGTCTTGCTTACCTGATTGTTGGCTTTATCAAAATAAATGTTCATTTAAAAGTTGAAAGGAATGTGCTCAGTGTTTTATAAAATGCTTGTACAATGCTGAATATATTGCTTCATTCAACTATATCCCATGTTATAATATAACAGCAAACATTTGCATTGCATATACCCCGTATCTAAGTAACCCATCAAAGAAGAAAGAAGCCTTGTGTAATGCAAAAGGTGATCTCTTACAAGACTGTGTTAAATCCTATTCAGTAAACACAAATGAAGCACTGTGCAAGATCAAAGACTTTAAGTTCATTCCTTCCATTGTCCCCCTTCCCTCTCCCAAGAAGAGGAGACCAATTTAGAGACTGTTGCTGTTAGTCTGGGGACACCAGATAAAAACTTCAACTCTAGACTGTTTGGATTCTAACAGGGCAAATTAATTGAACAAAAAGACAGAGATCCCCAGAGTTACTCTGTGTAGCCCTAAAAGACTTTTAGGAAACTGGCAATTTACTACATTTCTGATACCTTTTGAAATTATAGACTGTGACTCACATGTACATACATTTTATTAACTTTTAACCTTTCAGTACTGCTCACTCCCTTTTCTTAGCTAATATGCCTTTAGTTATGTTGCTCTAGAATTGGTTACCATCATCATCTATGGTATAAGATCTGGGCTGCAAACCGATATGGGTAAGTGACTCATTTTTGGTATCATGAATTTTTTTTAAAGATTTTTGGTGTAAGTGACCATTTATTGTATAGTGGGTAACAAGTTAGACTGGAATGTCTAAGACAACTGTCTATGACCTCATACTAACACTATGGTAGTATTTGGGGGGTTTCACATTTATTACTAGGTAGGTGAAATCTAAATTGAACTTACCACCAGCTGGGGTGTCTGCCCTGCTTTTTGACAGTCTGACTGGAGGTTGGAAGTCACAATCAGCAGCCATCCCAGACTGTGCGAAAACAACATTACATTTAAAAAAAAAAAAAAAAAACCCTATGATCCTTTGTTGTAGTAGCTCAACAGTAAGTGGTAGTGGTTTGGCTCACTGAACATGTGGTCCAGGAAAGTTGGTGCAGATGTTTTAAAAGGACTATTGTGTTGTTTGCACTACAACCAAGATCAGGGCCTCATCGTGCCAGGCTCTGCATAAACACATATTAAGAGACAGTTCCCACGTGAAAGCCAGAAGAAAAGGAAGTACTATTCTCTCCATTTTGCACATAGGGAACTGAGACACAGGTGGTGAAATCTTAACCCCACTGGGGTCAATGGTAGCACTCAAATTGAGTTATTAAGGTCAGTGGCAGAGCCAGGAATTGCACCCAGGTATCATGAGCTGTAGGCCAGCTCCTGAACAACAAAATGCTCTTGCTTATCTCCAGCTAATCTTCTTAAACCCCAAGAAAGTGATGATCAGACATTATGAAATGCCTTGGCTGCAGATGGATGGGTACTGGTTTTTAATTTAATTTTGCATTATGTTTCTTAGAATCATCACAGTCATGTGAATAAATGATGCAATATGTAAAACAAAGGATGCCGTACAAAGAGAACCAATGGGCAATAGCATGAAGTACAGTTCCTTGAAGCTACACTATCCATACAGAAATTAGTAACACTCAGGGAGCAAGAGGCCATCAAAATCAGGACACAGATGCACTGCTAAGCCATACTTCTTAAGGGCAATTGAAAGCAATAGAGGAATAAAGAAAGGAAAAGAAAAAAAAAAACAATCCCAACTTCTAAGACCTTTCTGTTTTCAAAGCATGGTATGAACAACAACTGATTCACTCTGCAACACCCCATTTCTGAGCCCTATTGTGATTTGTATTACAGTCACAACAGTATTACATGGCAACTGGAAGATTGGGTCCTGTTGTGCTAGCGCTGTACAGACACATGGGGCACATCTACACTGCAGTGATGGAGTGTGGTTACAGCTCCAGCAAACACACACAACCCGACTTTAATGTCCCTAGTTCGGGACCAGAGCAGTAAAGCTCTGGCAGCATATGTTTCAGCATAAGCTAGCCCCGTAAGTCATTACCCCGAGTTCCAGGCAGGCTTGTGCTTCACAGGCTCCTGAGCTAGCTCGATTATCTCAACCCAGGCTGCAATCACACTCTGTGATTACAGGAGAAAAGTGCTCAGAGAGCAAAACCTGTTTTTGACCCAAAGCACTTACAATCTCATTAGACAAGAAAAAGAGTGAGAGAAAGAAAAAGTTATTACCCAGATAGGGAAACTGAGGCACAGAGAGATGAAGGACAGAGTTTTAGACAGACTCAGCACCCTAAACTGGGGATTGATTTCCAGAAGAGTTCACCAGAGCCAGCAGTGTTACAATGGAGCTGCTGAGTACCTGAAATGCTAGCTGTAAGTGACTTGCCTATGGTCTCACCAGCACTTTGTGGTGGAGTAAGGCATCTAACCCAGATCTCCTGAGTTACAATCTGGTGCACTAACCATAAGACCATGCATCCATCCTCATTTTACAAAGTGTGAAATGGAGGCACAGGCAATACCACAAACCAAAGCCACAATTCCCCACTACCTTGCATCATTTATTGCTGTGCAAGCGAATACCTGGCAGTAAGTGAAGACTTCTGATCTGGTAGCAACAGGGGGCAGAGTTTATAAGAGGCAAGGGGAGGCATTGCCTCCCCTGATTGGCTGCTCTCTCTGCTTCCCCGTTGAGACAGGAGCAGACCCCAACTGGGAATCATGGTCACCGCTGCGGTGGTCCTGGGTCCTGGCCAGTGCCTGCCTGCTTCTGCCTCAGCGGGGAGGCAGAGAGCAGCAACCGCCGGTGGTGGTGTCTGGCCCCGGCTGGGGACCCGGAGCTGCGGGTGGTGGCAGGATCTGGGTCCTCAGCTCAGGCTTGCTTCTGACACCCCAGATCGGCCAAGGCCGGGGACCCAGAGCCAGGAACCAGCCCCAGCCAGGCACCTAGGGCTGCTGCTGCCAGCGGCAGTATCTGGCCCCAGCCCCAGCAGCAGGAGCCAGATCGGGCCCTGGTGAAGGAGACTGGGGGGGCTGAATCTTTTGAGCTGCTTTCCTCAGGGCATGCTCCAAAATCCACCCATGGGTAGCACTTTTACATCCACTTTGCACAAGGCTAAATGCTCATACAAAGGAGTGGAAAATAAAGACGTGATGCAAAGGCAACGATGGGAATACAGCTCTGCAGTGACTGGCTGCCAGGCCTGTGCTCAGGCTATATTTCCTATGTAATTGCCGTTCCAAGAACGGACACAGCCTGCAGCCTTGTCTAAGAAATCAAAGCTTGAGGTACTGCTAGAGCATAGACTTCACGGCTGTTTCTAACAAACTGTTTGATGTTCTTCCTCTCTGCTCCCTTCTGTGCCATCAGAGAGATGTTTCTGAAATGAGCAGAGATCAAGTGAAGCACCGGCTCCTTTCTAAAAGATGAGGCGATACATTTCCACCGACATTTGGCCCCATCAACATTTTATGAGCTTTGGAATCCAGTTAGTTACTCAATATTTTACTTAGCTCCATTTTAGATTTAAAAACTTGACCTTCTTGGGTCATGTATCTGTGTTACATTTTATTTAGATCTATTTGGCAGAGTGCGCAAAGAGTCAGGTTATTTATCTCCCTGTTTTATTGTTAAACTGTTCTTTCTCATCTGTGCAATTCAGAATCAATGGAAAGATGGGGCTCCTTTCAAAAGAAGCTCATAGGCATAGTTCAGTGACTGAGAAACAGCCACGCATGTATGATGCTGGGTAAAACTCAATGAAACAGCTGGCTAAAACTCAATGAAACAGCATGCTTACCTGGGAGAACAACTTCAGATCAGGACAGGAAAATAGACCTAATCCTGCCCCTATTTAAATTTAATGGCAAAACTCCCGTTAGAATAATAAGCTACTTTTCGTTTGATTTATCATATAATTATCATTATCTATGAACACCAGTCATGGACCAGGGCCCAGTTGTGCAAGGAGATGTACTCAAAACACTATAGGAAGCAAGATCAGAATCACAGCATTCATTTTACAGAGAGGGAAACTGAGGCACATGGGGGTCAAGTGACTTACCCAAGGTCATTGCTGGGACTTGAACTGAGGTCTTCTGGTTGCTATTCCAAAAATCCTAGCTAGTAGCCCACACTGCAGGCCAATGTGTTTAAGTACTGTAAATAGAAAGAGGTTCTGAAAGGAGAGAGTGCTGTCACATGAACCAGTTGAAAGAGATATTTGGGGAAAGAAGGGACGCCACCAGATGGGATGGTCCCATTTTCCTAGCATCTGGCTCACAACTGGCAGGCTAACTGAGTGGTCTCACTACATCGTATAGATTTTAAGGCCAAAAGGGACCATGGTGATCATCTAGTAGTCTGACCTCCTATATAACGCAGGGCACAGACCTTCCCCAAAATAATTCCCAGAGCAGATATTTTAGAAAAAACATCCAATGTTGATTTTTAAAACGTTAATGGAGAACGCACCACCATCCTTGACTCACTATTCCAAGAGTTAATTACTTTCACTCTCACTGTTAAAAATTTGTATGTTCTTTTCAAGTCTGAATTTGTCTAGCTTCAACTTTCAGCCATTGAATTGTGTTACACCTTTCTGTGCTAGATTTAAGAGCCCATTATTAAATATTTGTTCCTCTTTTAGGTACTTACAGAGTATGATCAAGTCACTCCTTAACCTCCTTTGTCAAACAGAATAGACTGAGCTTTTGATTCTATCACTGTAAGGCATGCCGGAACGGGACACAGTATTCCAGCACCTGAAACATAAGTATCAAAGACAGAGGTAAAATCACCTTTCTACTCTGATTCCACGTTCTCTTGTTTACTCATCCAAGGATGGTATTAGCCCTTTTGACCACAGCATCACACTGAGAGCTCATGTTCTGCTGATTGCCCACCATGATCCCCAAATCTTTTTCAGTCACACCTTCCCAAGATAAAGTCCCCCATCCCATAAGCATGGCCTCCATTCTTTGCCCCCAAAGCATTCTCAGATGTCAGGACACTGCATTAGTGCACAATGACAAGACAGTGACAAAGCAACATGAAGACACAGGGAGATGATTCTTTTACCTTCTCCATGCAAATACAAAAATGACAGTAGACAATAATTGACACAGACAGCTGGCTGGGTGTGTGGTTTCCAAAAAGAGTGAGTTCCCCTCCCTTTTGTTTGCACTTACCTACCATCACACTCACACACACATACACACACACCATATAGTAAACACATCATTCACACACACACACCAACACACTCACAGTATGCAGCCTTCACACACAAATGGAAGAACAGGACTCTATTTCAAGGACTTATATTCAGTTTCACACCACATTCTACCCAAATACAAGGCCTTTATTGCACCTACACATAATTGCATAGAAGTGCAAGTACTCCTATGCACGGAGCTAGTAAACACCGCCATGAATGCTCATTCACAAAAACACACACACAACCAAAGCCGGGTGAAATTTTTCACCTGAAACATTTTTCAGCTAAAAATGTAGCTGTCATTGAAACCAAAATATTTGCAAATTCTTGTTAGTTTTGCCATTTTTTTCCAGTTAAAAAAAATCCCAATAATACATAAAATACATTCCCCCAAACCCTGCAAAAAATCAAAACATTTCATTTTGGCATTTTAAAACATAAATTGTAAAGATTTTATTCAAAATGCCTTTTTTTTTTACAAATTGTCATTTTTAAAAAATAAAAACCCTAAAAATGGTCAAAAATTGAAACTAAATGTTTTGATTTTGTTGAAATAAAATGTTTCATTCATTCCATTCACACATGCTATATGTGTATGTATGTAATTTCAATTGGTTGAAAATTTTTTTTTAATTGCTTTTGGTTTGACCCAAAGTGAGTTTTTCATGCTTTTTCAGAATTTCCAGTGAACCAAAAAAACTATTATATGCGTAGCTCTGCACACAAACATGCACTAGTAGAACAGGCAAACCCGGGGTGATGCAAGAAATGCTCATCTAATCCCTGAGTTGCTCTCTCCCCCTCCTCTGGCTTAAAGTAGTAATAGCTAGAGTGATTGAGTTCTAATAAAGAAAATTGATTTCCTTCTTTTTGTCCTTTAACAAACACACATGCACACCTATCGCAAATGATTTATGCCCACAATTTGCAAAATTATTTCTCTATTGATTGCCGTGAGTTTGTTTTCCTGGAGGTTCAGGCAATTAGAAAGACTACAATTCAGGTGGACGAATTAATCAGTCTTGTAAGATTAGCTCCCCTACAAAGGAATGTTGGCTAATGCACGAGAACACACACGGATCCTGCATTGGATTAAACCTATCCCTCTACCCACATCTATGAACATTGAGAAACCTTCCCGAAGCATGCAATTCACCTCTGAGCAGAAGGGCCAGCACTGCTTCTGTCTCACATAAGCCCTAGAGGTTTGATTTTCAGAGGTTCTAAGCATGCACCAATCTGTCTGACATCAATGCATTTGTGAGCAAATTTCTGCAAGATTTTGGCACTATAAATTCCAAACCCATTCATCTTCTCAAACCCACCCTTGAACTCCAGCCTGGAACAAATCTAGGCTCAACCAGCACATCATCGGCTATTGCAAAGTCAGGATTTGTTTTTCTGTGTCTCATCTGAAAGATGGAACATCCAGCAAGGGTGACCAGCTGCACTTCAATGAAACAAAGGACCAGGTGTAAGAAAGTACGCCGCACTCCCCTTCCTCCCCCCCCCCCCATCCCTCCAGCCCACCTTTTTCTGAGACTTGAAAACATTTTCCCATTCTGAGTAATAATGAAAATATCAAAATCTCAGAACATTTGGAGAACCGAAAAGCCTATTTGTTTTAAATTTGGATCAATCAGAACTTTTTGTTTAGATAGTTTTGACATATTCCATTTCAATTTCAACCATTTTTAGACACTAATTAGCTCAAATTTGGAAATGAAAAGTCATTTTGAATGCGAAAAATATGGAACTTTTTTGTTGAGCAAATGGCAAAATGGGACATTTCAACACATTCACCTTTTTTTTGTGAAAAATTCTCAAGTCCAGAGGTTCAATTAAAAGGCCCCTTTCCAGTGAAAATTTTCAGTTTTGACAAATCAGCATTTTTCAGCTAAAAATATTTTGTCCAAAAATTTCCCAGTCAGCTCTATTTAAACCCAGAGGACAGCATCCTACCCTATGTTACTTGTGCCGCAAAATCACACGCAGGACAGCAAGAGTGTGGATCTCTTAACAGAGGGCTGTGATCCTCTGTACAGTTATTGCTGCCATATGGGGCAAAGAGAGCCCTGTATGGCTTGGATACAGGTTGTGGGACATTTGGTACCAAATAAGGGATATTCCTCCAAATAAAGGATGACTCATTAATATAAGCAGTAGATTGTTACCCTCCCACTAAGGAGGAAGAAAGGAAATTGTCTTTGCTGCTATACCTGCAGCAGGCCAATGGACATTTCAGTTTCTGTAGCCACAGCACAACCCCTCATTTAAGCACCAGACTTTCCCAGCCACCCTCTTGTACCATGCTTGCATCCTTTCCAGAACCAATTGTGTGCTATTCTGAATTCCCCTCCAGTAAACAAAGGGGAAATTCTCACAGCAACACAAGCCAATCATCTATCATCAAAACAGGAGCATCAAAGGCAGAATCTAGATTCCATGGACTCATGCCATTCCCCAAACACCTCCCTTCTGTCCAAACCTTCTAAGTGCCACCAGGGTCAGAGCCAGCGCGGTGGGAGGAAAGGGTAAGGGTTCTAGTCTTTGAATAAAATTCAGCCTTGGGCAAAAGGACTTACACAAAGCCCAGTCCCACCCAATTTTGAGGACAGAGGACACAGGTGGCGTATAGGAATTACGTTAGCCCCTTTGCACAGGGCAAATTTCACCTCCTATACAGGACAGAAACTCAATGGTAGCCTTCAAATGTTCCCAGCATTTTCCTTAAGTCTTATATGGCCAGTCTGAGATGCCCTGTATGTTTGTCCCAGATCTCTGGGAGCCTGAAATGAATACTCTAAGCCAGTGATTCTCAACCTTTTCCATGAGGGATCACTCTCCTGTCCAGTCAGAACTCCCCACCTCCCTTCTCTTTAACAATATGGGAAAGATAGGGATGCCATAGCCCCTGAGACCTGCTCCTCTGGAAGGCATACAACTTGGATGAGAACCTATGCCCTAAGTCACATTATCAGTACAAGTCACTAGTAGCTTCGCTGAGTGCATGGTCTCTGGCGTGGCATCTATGACTGAAGGAAGCATTCATAGTCCTGTTCCAGGATGAACCTTATGTAAAACCTGAGGCAGATTATTCATGAGTGGTCTGTGCTCACAGTGGTTGTTGTGAGGTCCTGGGAGGGCATGCAGTGGGAGCAGGTTCCTTATCTATAAAGGACACTTTGGTTTGGCAGCAATCTACTTTATGAAACTCCTGCAGGTGTCTGTAGGTCCCCACCCTCCCGGCACCCTCCCAGGAGCCCACACTATTCAGAGATCACACTCCTAACACAACAGACACCCTTGCCTCATTGGCTTGCCTGCCACCAGAACAGGGCCATTTGCTAAGACGTGCCTCCAGGCCTTGTAGCATGGGCTGTTGAACTGCACTGCAGATATCAGCTGCACATCTGCTTCTCTGCAAATCGGGCTCATTCTTGCAGCAGCCTGGTCCCTGCTGTTCCCGTGGAGTGCAGGAGACAGATTGCCTTGGCTAATCCTGCTTGGGATAATAGCCGCTGGCAATGTTGCATAAGCAGTTCTGCTGCAAGCCACCCTCAGCATGCTGTGCAACAGGCAGGCTCCAAGGCTCATAAAGGAGTTCCGCAAAGGCTTTAAGGCACCCACCCATCAGTGGCGTCGTCTGCTCTTGATCTCTCTCCCCCACCCTTAGGTGCCTAGGCATGGAGTGCTCTCATAGGACTGGGATGCTAGGAGACACAGGGTGCAGCCTACCCCTCTATCCTGCACACATGCAATAGACTCCCCTCCGTCCCTGAGGCCTTTTCTTTCCTGAATGAGTTATGCACACAGCAATGTGATTGGCAATTACAAATCAAATAACGGGGTGGCTTTTGTTTGAGCGCCAAACATTGGCTGCTGTCGGCGAGGAGACATCAGGCTCAGTGGACCATCGGGCTGTTCCGCTTCGGCAATTCCTATCTCACCTGTAAAAATCCAGGAAATTGGATTGGTAATGAGATCAGGAGCCTTTCACCTCTAGACCAGCCGCTCAAATCCAGCCTGGGCTGGCGAGGGAAGTCATTACCAGTCGGATGGCTGTTTGGCAGCCTGTGTGAAATGAGTTGGTGGGTTCATGATGGCTGAGTATGTGGGCAGCCGATATATAGGGACTCTAGGCAGCATAGCTGAGAGCTAGGGAGCCAGAGGGATTCTCAGGGTGACTGAGTCTGGCATCCTCACTACAGCACCCCCTTTAAATTCAATACCAGCAAGTCCTGCCTGTCCACATTAGGGATCTGATTCTGATCTCACAGTCAGGGCTAGCTGCACCTCTGCATCTCTAAGAGTGCACCGCCTTGTGCATTTAACTCTCCAGGCATGGTTTTCTATAATTCTCTCACTCCTGGACCAGGCCCTGGCCTATAGCACACTAAGTATCGAGCATGTCAACTCAGCAGGTCCAACAAGGTTCCTATGTCATGACTGTGGCTCCCAACTGCTACGATAATATAAATATCCAGCCAGTGCTCTTTTACTCTCATCTGTTCCTGGGCCCTGCTTGTCAAACTGTCTGACAAGCTCCCCAAGAGATCAAACTAGATTTCTTCGAGCCAATGGTGTTGCTGCTGTCCCACAACACACCTCAAGTGTTTGCAAAGGCCTGGCTTACCTTGAGCTATTTTCCTTTCTTATTGCTTCCTTTCCTTTCAGCCCCCTGTTTAACCAAAACAACATATTCATACAGTAAATGTCCTGAAAACCAGGTCAATATTCTGTATTTACAAGTTACTACAGAGCAGCTCCATGGCCATCACACCACCTGCACAAGTTTTCCATTCATGTTGCTCCATTGATTTCAGTGGAGTTAGCCCCAATTTACACCACCAGAGGTAAGAGCAGAATCAAACCTTAGGCCTCCATGCTGGAATGATAAGGGGAAAATGAGTTGGTTTGAGCAGCAATATCTCTGAGGGGGAATACAGAATATTCAAACACATGGAGAATGGTGCCCAGATTCATGGAAAATTCTGATGCTCTTTACATTTTCCCTTAGGGCTTGTGTACACGGGAACATTAAGGGAATTTAATCTGAATTAACTCAAGATATGAATTTGTCATACCTCTGTGGACACTGTTAGTCAGAATTTAATTGCCCTTAATTCAATTTATCGCAATTCACTTTGGAAGTGAATTCAGACAAATCAAATTAAGTGTATGTCTGTGCTGCAATAAAAGATCCACGGCACAATAGCAACTGGCCAGGGTGAGATGAATTGAGATCGTGGGGCTCTGCTGCAGGGCTAGAAAATTTCAGTGTAGATGTTTCAGCTTGGTCTGAAGCCTGGGCTCTGAACTCCCACAAAAGGAGAGGATCTCATAGCTGGGGCTCCAGCCTGAGCCTGAATGTCGACACTGCAGTTTTGTAGCCCCACAGCATGATCCCCAGAAACCTCAGTCAGCTGGCCTGGGTTCTGAGATGCAATGCCATAGGTTTTTTATTGCCATGCACCTACCCTAAGACAACTTTAATTCTCAAAGTGGGTGTTCACACAAGAGTTTAATGAGACTTCACTAATTCATTTTAAATTCACACTCAGCCCGATCCAGCCCTGACCCTGGCCGGGATGCGGGGTTGGGCTGTGGTGGTGGCAGCCTGATCTGGCCCGAGCCAGGGAGGCAGGAGCCAGGGCCACATAGCTGTGAAAAAATAGTGCTGGTACTGCATACCAGTGAGTACCGTCACAAATAAAGCACTCATTTCCATATAGACAAGTCTGCAGTATGCAAGCTTCAAGCATTCAGTGCATCAGATGCTCCCAGGGTGACATCTTTGTGCTGTGGGATTAAATATTCAGGGTAGTGATATGTTCCCTATCATCACAGGAAATTATAGACCAGTCAGTTTAACCTCTGTACCAGGGAAAATAATGGAGCAAATAATTAAGAAATCAATTAGCAAACATCTAGAAGAGAATAAGGTGTTAAGAGATAGTCAGCATGGATTTGTCAAGAACAAATCATGTCAAACCAACCTGACAGCTTTCTGTGATGGGGTAACAAGCCTTGTGGATAGAGGGGAAGTGGTAGATGTGATATAGCTAGACTTTTGTAAGGCTTTTGATACTGTCTCACATGACCTTCTTATTAACAAACTAGGGAAGTACAACCTGGATGGAGCTACTATAAGATGGGTGCAAAACTGGTTGAATAACCGCTCCCAGAGAGGAGTTATCAATGGTTCACAGTCATGTCAGAAGGGCATAACGAGTGGGGTACTGCAGGGATTGTTTCTGGGTCCGGTTCTGTTCAATATTTTCATCAGTGATCTAGACGATGACATAGAGAGTACACTTATAAAGTTTGCCAATGATACCAAGCTGGGAGGGGTTGCAAGTGCTTTGGAGGATAGGATCACAGTTCAAAATGAGTTGAACAAACTAGTGAAATGGTCTGAGGTAAATAGAATGAAATTCAATAAAGACAAGTGCAAAGTACTCCACTGAGGAAAGAAAAGTCCATTGCACACATACAAAATGGGCAAAGACTGCCTAGGAAAGAATACTGCAGAAAAGGATCTGGGTGTCATACTGGACCACAAGCTAAATATGAGTCAACAGTGTAACGCTATTGCAAAAGAAAGCAAACACCATTCTGGGATGTATTAACAGGAGTATTGTAAGTAAGACACAAGAAGTAATTCTTCAGCTCTACTATGCACTGATTAGGCCTCAACTGGAGTATTGTGTCCAGTTCTGGGTGCCTCATTTCAGGAAAGATATGTATAAACTGGAGAACGTCCGGAAAAGAGCAACATGAATGATTAAAGGTCTAGAACACTTAACTTATGAGGGAAGATTGAAAGAGCTGGGTTTGTTTAGTCTGGAAAAGAGGAGACTGAGAGGGGACATGATAACAGTTTTCAAGTACCTAAAAGGTTGTCACGAGGAGGAGGGAGAAAAATTGTTCTCCTTAATGGCCGATGATAGGACAAGAAATAGTGAGCTTAAATCAAGGCAAGGGAGGTTTAAGTTGGACATTAGGAAAAAATTCTTAACTGTCAGGGTAATTAACCACTGGACTAAGTTCCCTAGGCAGGTTGGAAGTTTTTAAGAACAGGTTAGAGAAACACCTGCCAGGGGTGGTTTAAGAGGGTACTTGGTCCTGCCATGAGTGCAGGGGACTGGACTCAATGACCTCTCATGGTCCCTTCCAGTTTCTCTGATTCTATGGTCACGGTATCTGAGTGACTCCCAAATATTCATGGGTTTATTCATACATTTCTGTGTCAACATTAGCACTTATTCCAGCCAAACTTTTGGCACTGAGAGGCGTGAAAAACACTCCTCTGAGCAACATAAACTTTGCCAGCATAAGCATTTGTGTGCACAGTGCTATGTCAGAGGGAGACACTCTCTTGCTGACATCACTACCACTGCTCATTTAGGTGGTTTTATTATGCTGGTGGGAGAGCTCTCTCCTGCTGACATAACCCAGCTACACAAGAACTCTTAACATGGGCACAAATGTACCAATACATGCATGCATGTTCTGATACAGCTGTGCTGCTGCAAATTTTAAGTGTAGACAAGCCCAAAGTGACTTAGAAGCCTATGTCTTACTTAGGCTCTTAGAAGCGTAAGTCTCATTGTCAAAGGGATTTCCATAGTAGAACAAGGAATTGAACCCAGAACTCCAGTCTGGGGCTTAAATCACAAATCCACCCACCTTCCTACAACTCCCCATGCACACAAAGGCCCGAGACTAACAATGACTCAGGTAATGGCGAAGAATGACAGCACTGCCCCGACAGTATTTCAGTGAAGATGTAAATTGGATGGAGCCAGCTCTTTGTCATTGTTCCTGTGCACATTACAGTAATCTGCACTACTCCTCTTCTGGCGCCCACAGCTGCACGCTCTCTCTACCTCCAATCTGCAAGGCTTATTTGTTAACAGCTTTGTTCTCCCTTGGGAATGGGGTCGTTGGTCACAGAACATTGATTAAGCTCTAGGTGAATCAACATTAATGAAAATCAACACTGCCTAATGAGTGCTTTTATGGCGGCCCCATAAAAAAGCAATAGGAAAGTCAAACAAACAAAAATTAGCAGGGAGCTCAGCATGTTTCCCCCCTCCCCACCCTACTCCATGGGAAGGTTGTTGGAGCAGCTGCTAGAGAGGGAGACCTTCTAAAGGTTCACTCTAAAACTCAGATGCTTCTCAAAGATAATCTGAATCTTTCCTGGGCTATGTCTACCCTTGTAAAGTTAAGTCGACTCTGTTAAGTCAACTAAACAAGGTTGACTTTAAGTCGACTTAAAGTCGACCTTGTTAAGTCGACTTAACAGAGTAGCTACACTTTAAGTCGACGTAAGTCGACCTTGTTAAGTCGACTTAACAGTAGACATAGCCATCCACACTGGCTTTAAGTTGACTTAATAAGGTCATTTAGCGCTATTCCCCGTGCACACTGGCTTTAAGTCAACTTTAAAAACGGACTTAAGGCTTAAGTCGACCTTCAGAGGTGGTGTTATTTATTTGGCTTAAGCTGTTATTAAATCGACTTAAGGAAGTGCTTAAGTCAACTTAATAAAAGCCCAGTGTGGACGTGGCTTTGTGTAGGTCAACTTAAGCGTCCTTAAGTCGACCTAAGTTGCCAGTGTAGACGCACCCCTGGAGTCTACAGAAGTGGGCTGAGATTCCCAGGGAAAGAGTCTGGTCCTGTGAAAACCCCAGCACTTGTCCTTCAAGACCCACAAAATAACTCCTTCCTACTGTATTCTGACACAGAGGCCACCAAAATTCAGTTTTAGACATTGATGAAACTTCTGGAGTGATGACCACAACCCTAGCTCTTTAAAATTCCTCCTGCCCTGCATTCTAGTGGATAAACAAACAAATAAATAATAACACATGACACTCCCTTCTTGCACAAGAGAAGAAACTTTAAAGGGACAGAACTTTATTTTCTTTCTGAACCTGTTCACTCAGTCCTGGAGCCATGTAACTCACTGCTTCTGGTGAATCTGGTGGGGAATGGTATCAGTGGTGAAGTCTACTAGCTTCAGGGCTGGAATTTCCCTGCCCCAGATATGCTCATTTGTTTCTTCCCAGGGTAGTTCAGCATTTTAATCCAGATATTCTGATCCAGCTTCAAGAGACTCCTGATCTAATTGGAATAGTTATGGGAGGTTTCTGACTTTCTGCTACAGGACATCATTAAAAATAATCTGTGTGCTTGAACTGCAATCAGCAGGTGGGTCCTCGTCAGGGCCTGGAAAGCTGGACTGTTCAGGGGAAAGAGGAGCTATCTGATCTTGGATAACAGGAACGTCCTATTAAAAATAATTCACCCTCTCCTACAGAGCCATCAAACTACAGGAAGCCTTGGCACCTGTCTGAGTTCCTTCTTCCTCCAAGGACACTTTATCTCTTAATCTGATGTTTGAATATTTAAGGATGAAAGTCAGCTCTTATGTCACTGTCTTATTTGATGAATGGATATACACAATCATTTCCAACTCTCACAATGCCATTGTTAATCTTAGGATAGGTTTTTTGTTAAAGCTCCAGCTTCATGATTCATGTTATTACAGAAGAATCTCAGCTTTTTTTTTTTTTAAGTAAGTTTCTGAGGAGAAAAACTTGAAAACATGATTTCCCCAAGGACTAAAACCAGATGTAAAGTCTCACAATTTGTAAGCTAATCTCATCATTTAGTGGGGGAGCTAACTCATAATGATTGAATGCTTGGAGCTGGCAATGCTCTCTATAGCTAGTTGTGTTCCATAGCCCACGTACACTTGTTCCAGTTTTTTTTGTTCATTCCGTAAAGGCCAAGGAGATTTTTCTCAGCCCATTAGAGTCCTTGGGTGGCTTTATCTGCAGTTTCATTGGTTACTGCAGAATGTTTTATCAGCATAGAGCTCTTTCCTACTCCATTTGCTCGTGTAGTTGTATTAATCTCTCAGTGAGACCACTTGTTGCTTTTATTTCCCAGTTCTGTTCTCAAATATGTTTAATGCAAACACTGCACTTGTCTCACTTGCTCCATTCTGCCTGTCTCTTTTCACACTTTATCATCATCATCATCATCCCCTAGCTGCCTGAAGTCTGAGCATGCAGCTCACCAAAAGCTGCTGTGTCCATTCTTTGCAATTTCAGATCTGCCTCAGGTCTGGTGTCCTGCCACATTTATTGCTGGAAAATCATTCCCTTCTGAAACAGCAAGTCACAGAAATGAGGGGCATAGGAATTGCTGTTTATGCTGAAAAAATTACCCCCATGCCTGTTTAAAGCAGGATTAGCATAACTAACATTTTCTGGTCTGAGAACCCTGCTGGAGGGGGACACAGGTCTTCTGATTCTTAGTCTCCTCTGTGCCACTAATTCACCACAGAACCTTAGACAACTCACTTTGTCTCTCTGTGACTCAGTTTCCTCATCTGCAGAAGGAAAGCTAGTACTACCTGCAGCACAGGTGTGCTGTTACTAATTAGTTAACTGAAGGTGCCGTGTGTTGTTATTTGAAGTTCTCTATCCTGTTGTTTTCTTGTATATCTGTTTTTGGAGGTTGTTCTCTTCCATCCTTGCTGGGAGAAGAGGATGGGAAGATTCTTATAGAGAGCCAAGTGGCATCAGCATGGAAAGAAGAATGTTAGCGGAAAAAAAGCAACACCTTGCAGACAATATAGAACAAAAAATATTATAATACCGCGGAATACAATAGAAGCAAAATCTCCTGGCAGCAAACATTCATGCACTTGACTGCCAAGAAAAAAGGACCTTACAGAAGACGAGACATGAAAGGAATTTCTGCACAAAACTAAAGTCGAAATACAATAGCATATATTTCAGGCATATGAAAAGCAAGTGCGGCAGTAATACTAAGGAGACAAGATATCTAACAGAATAAGGAGCGTGGGGTGGAGGGGGTGTGGGCAAAGAAGAGCAGAAATGGAACCAGCAGCTACTCAGGCTGCATGGAGAATGCAGCTTTTTGAACAGATCTAAGTCCTTTAAAAAAAATCCTATTTGTTAGAGAGAGAGAGAGAGAGAGAGAGAGAGAGAGAGAGAGAGAGAGCCCATGAATTACTCTTTATTTGGTTTACTTTGCTTATACAGAAACAAGGGAAGGCATGAATAATGCATCACCAAGACCAAAAGCTACAAGGGTCAGTCCTTACTGGGATCTGACAGCGCTGATAAAATATTACACCACGTAAATATCAGGCAGTTGGCTTCCAGTGGCAATAACGTTTGCATGGGATAGAGTTAGAGTTGATTTAACTTCTTAGCAGCACCCTATGAGATACCTAGTGCCTGTGAACTATTACAGGGGTGAGAGCATGATCAAACTAGGTGAAATACCCTTGTGCAGAAAGTGGGCCCAGGGCATTAACATCATGTACATCTCAGCCAAAGGGCCCTGGTGCCTTCTCTGTCCATACTAGCTCCCTTCCTGTTCAGCATCTATCTGTCTGTCTATCTAGTGTCTGACAGTCAATAACAGTACCCTTTAAGAATGTCCTGCTGGAAGTATCTCCCATGGGGATGTTGCAGGATGGGCCTTCCTACTTGGGCATCCTTTGTTGCTCCTGCTCTGTTAATTTAATGTGACTTTTGTCTTTCCTAAAGCCAGGACTGATTTCCCATTCTTACTCCAGGAAGAAGGAATGCAGCTGGTTCTGTCAAAGCACGAAAGTGTTAACTCACAGACTCATTATCTAGACCTGCGCAAATTATGAGTATTCTAGTTCATTGGCTATTCCCCCCCCAAAAAAAAATTGCTTCAGGTATAACTGTTTTTCCCCCCAATTGGTGAATCAAAAGGCCAAAAAAAAAATCATTTCAAATCAAACTAAATGCTTAGTTCAGCCAGAAACATTTTGGTTTGATTTTAGCATTTTTATTTTAATTTTTTTTTAAAAAAAAAATTATTTCCAACCAAAAAAAATCAAAATATTTTGTTTCAAAAACGTCAAAATTTGGGTTGTTTTTTTTTAAGATTTAAAAAAAATTGATACAAAGTTCCAGAGAGTTTTGGGTGTTACCAAAACTGCATTTTTGCAAAAAATAGCATTAGGTGAAAAATTTCACCAGCTTGCGTCTAAACTACATTGTGATCTTATAGAGCACTATGTTCTTCTCCTAGCGCCTCAAATTCTGCTAATGCCTTTCAGCTGGATCCTGTGCTTTCCCAGTCCTAGCTCACTCCCCTTCATGCCCCACACCCCATACATTGGCCACCTCAGTCCTGATCAGGCACTTCCCTGTTATTCCAATTCTGAGCCAATGAACAGCTCTGCCAGTGCACCTCAATCTTGTCTTGCATCACTCACTACCCATCCAGCCCTGCTCCCCAAATTTGATCACCAGATGCTTGGTGCTCTTCTTATGCATACACTTTCCAAGGATGGAGGCTGAGGTCCCCAAACTTGCAACATTGGGGGCAAAAAATATAATGAGGTCCCAAAAAGTTGAATGGGTTTCTTTTGAGGCATTTGAAATCATTCCCAGGTTCCCTGCTAAAGTGCTTCCTATCAGGCTTTCTGATCAGTATCAGTATTCATTCAAAAGTCTCTTTTTCCCCTTTCCCATTTGTTCCCTGGACCTTTTCTTTGCTCCTTGACTAATTACAGTTTATTAGTTGTTATGGCAACTATGGATTGCTCTCTGCATCCAACTCTCGTGATCTGGCTGCAAATTGAGACATCTGAAGAATACAGATGGGTGTTAATCCCTGCCGCCCAAATAAAAAGCCATACAATTCAGTAATTCACATCCTTATTGTGCAATGAACCCATTGGGTGCGTCTACACTTGTAAATTAAGTCGACTTAAGCAAGCTTAAGTCGACTTAATTTATTTCTGCGTCTACACTACACTTTCCTTAAATCGACTTAAGTGAGCTGCTTAAGTCGACTTAAGGAAAATTAAGTCTACTTTGTTAAATCTAGCTTAAAGTCGACTTTAGGCTTAAGTCGACTTTCTAAAGTCGACTTAAGCCAGTGTAGACATGGAGTAACCCTAAGTCGACTTAGGGCTCTCCAGGACTCCCCCACTGCCCTCCTTGCCAGGGGGGTGGGCTCTGCCCTGCCCACCCTGCCCCTGCCAGAGTCCCTGTCCCCCTTTGCCCCATTGTACCCAGGTACAACGGGGCAAAGGCTGAGCCCCCTGGCACTTGGCAAGGGGTGCCCCCCCTGCCACCGTGGACCTGTCCAAGGTCCCGCTAGCCCCTACAAGTCGACCTAGGCGTCCAGTATGGACGCTTTAGGTCGACTTTATAGGGTTCCCCCCTAAGTCGACTTAAAATTTAGGGGTGGACATGCTAAGTCAACTTAACAAAGTCAACTTAAAATCGACTTTGTTAAGTCGACTTAACTAAAGTCGACCTAAATTTACAAGTGTAGACATAGCCACTGAGGCAGGAGCAAAGAATCTTCTGACTTAGCCACACCAGTCTGCATCCTTTGAGGACATATGCATGAGAAGATCACCAAGTGTTTGGCTTGGGACTGGGTGGGCAGGACAGGATCGAAGTGCATAGGTTCAGAAATGGACTAGCAGGAGTCACTTCTGCTATTTGTTTGCTTGTCTCTAACCTGGGACATCTCATCCCTCTATGGGTAGCTGTTTTGTTACAAAATAATAATGGGGGAAAGACCAAAAAAGCCAAAATGTAGGTCTCTGGGCAATAAGGGAATGTTCTTCATTGGTTACTGCAGCTTTCTGTGCAGGACATTTTGCAGCCATCCACCAACTAAGTCTCACAGACTATGTCTACACTTGTAATTTTAAGTCGACTTTAACTAAGTCGACTTAACTAAGACAACTTTAAGTCGACTTAGTGTGTCTACACTTAAAATTAAAGTTGACTTAAAGGGGAACTTAGAAAGTCGACCTAGAGTGTCCACGCTGGACGCCAAGGTTGACTTCTAGGGGCTTAGGGGGACCTAGGGGAGGTCCATGGGGGCAGGGGGGGCACCCCTTGCCCAGTGCCAGGGGGTTCAGCATTTGCCACATCGTACCTAGGTACAATGGGGCAAAGGGGGACAGGGACCCTGGCAGGGCATAGGGGCAGGGTAGGCAGGGCTCTGCCCTGCCCTGTGCGGGGGCGTGCCAGGCTCCCCCTGTGCCCCCCCCCCCAGCAGGGAGGGCATTGGTGTAGCCCTGGGGTAGCGCTAAGTCAACTTAGGGCTACCCCGCATCTACACTGGCTTAAGTCGACTCTAGGGAGTCGACTTAAGCCTTAGGTCTAATAGGAAGGAGATGTTATAAAGTCGACTTAATTTTAATTAAGTCGACTTTATTTTCCTTAAGTCGACTTAAGCAAGTTGCTTAAGTCGACTTAAGAAAACGGTAGTGTAGATGCAGGGTAAATTAAGTCGACTTAAGCAAGCTTAAGTCGACTTAATTTACAAGTGTAGACGCAGCCTCTCTCTCCTGCTTCTACCTGAAGGAAAGTTACTATCCTTGTCAGAGCTCTGCCACTGGCCTGCTACAAGTTACTGCAAATCACAGAGCTGCAGGGCCCATTTACAGGAAAGGAATTCAAATTCAGTTCTAGCCCATTCACTCTCTGGATTCTGTCTTGATGCTGCCCATCAGGATGTAAATCCCTTGGAAGATAGACTGAGAAGTCACCGGCTCATTTCACACATGTACACCAAGCTACCCAATCAATTTTCACCTTCCTGAATCGGGGTTAATTTGAACTGCTGGTTTACCAGTGAAGGACCACTGTGTCTTGCCACCCTGAACTCTAGGCTGCTTTTGGCTAAGTCCACATAACTTCTTTAACTTTGATGGAACTGGAACAGCCCTAGGTTTGAGCACTCTAGCTCCTGGGGAAACCGAGGCCAATGAGGAGTTTTTGTCTGACCCTTCCAGGGAGGATATCATTAAAGACTCACACCTTCTAGAATCCAAAGCAGTTTGAGTTGGTGACTCTGATCAATAATAGGTTTCTTTTGAATGTTGTAATCTCTCTCAGTGTGTGTACTACTTCAGGTGGTATCTCTTTTTGACATGGTGTAACAAATCTGGAGTCACAGTCAGGAGCAAGCAGCTCTGAGAACACGCTCATGATTCACAGAAGGATGAAAACCTTGGTGGATCGTTGGTGTCCTGATTTTCAGGAGGTGCTGGTTCCCACTTTTCCCACCGAATTAAATAGTGGTGGGTGTCAGCACATCTAAAAATGAAGTGCTCTACTTCTTCTTTTCATTTTGCCCTTCTATAGCGGTTTTTGTCCTCGGCTCTGGTGCCGAGGTGCTACACTGATGGGCACAGTCAATAGGTCTGCTAGTCAGTCAGGCTGATTGAACAGCAGGAAAACAATAAATTGACAGTTACATTATTGGGCTCATTTACCACTAAATGCTGAACAGCGTCGTCCTCAAAGACCAGACAGAGTGCTCTTTACAAAAGGGACTGTCCTTTCATTCTGTGTATGTGTACAGCACCCAACACAACGTAGTTCTTGACTGGAGCCTCTACATGCTACTGTCTGCTTAAAGCAGAGCTAGGAAAAGTATCCATTTAATAAAAGATGGGACGAATGCAGGAGAGACCTATTGAATCGGCGACACACTTCTTATCATTCAGCCAGCTCTACATGACTGATAGAATTTCCAATAGTTCCACAAACTCTTCTCTGATCCATTCTGCCTGGGAGACAGGTATGCATTTTTATTCCCATTTTACAGCGTGCCCTGAGGTGAAGTGACTTGCCTGTAAGAGTAGCGCTTAGAATCAGTAGGTGTTGCCCCCTGTAATATAACTGGGTACTGCTCTTTTGCAGTCTTGGTCCATACCAGGTAGATGAGGCCAGGAAATAAAATTTAGTGTCTTGCTAGCAACCCATATCCCATTGCCCAAGATGGCATTCTGAATCAGGCACTGAACCCAGGAGTTCTGTCAAGGACTCTACAAACTTGAGGAGAAGTCTTGGGAGATTTACACACTTTTTGGACAGCCCCAGCGCTGAAGGTCAGCAATTTGCTTTGGGCCTTTAGAGGCAGAGATGCTGTGATATTCCAGCCTGATTCTGAACATCCCCACTGCTGGGGCACAACTGGCTTGGAGGTATGGTAAACCCCACTTATCACCAGTGAGCCTGCTAGCTGTGCCAAGGGCCAGATGGGAAGAAATGCTGTCTGCATCCCAGAGTACAGACCACCAGAAGGCAATGCCCAGGAAGATTAAATGCATTATCTTGTCAACAAAGCCACTATTGCCTCTCTTCATTCACCCGTTAGTAACTACCCATCCCTGCTATAGGCATATAATGCAGTGCATGTAGGGTGCCCACCTGGTCCCCTATTTAATTGATCTGTCCTTTAGAGTGACTACCCATCCCTTATTTTAAGGGACATCCCTTGACTCCCTTATTTAATTGATTTCTCAAATGAGCAAGAGAAAACTGAATTAAAGCTTTCCAGAGCAGCGCTAAGAAATGTAACTGTTGATTAAATCTTGAGTTCAATGTGAAATTCAGGCTGGAGAAACAAGTCTTTTCACAAAAACTAACTGCAAAGCTTTAAAAACAAGTCCTTTGTTTGTGTTGTCCTCTGACAGCACCAAAATGCACACCTGAAATGAAAACTGTGGATGTGGCTTCTTGTTTGAACCGTTGCCTGTTAACACCTGATATTAAATAGTCAGAAGTTTCTGCATGCCCAGGCTTGGTTTTTCACTGGTGAGGCAGGTAGGGAAAGGCTAGGAATAATTTAGAAAACAAAAAGTAAGGGAAGGGTTCATTAATGGCTAAATGAGCCTCAAATGCTTGATTTCAAAGAAGCTCAATGAGTACTGTGTGCAGGTGAAGGGCCAGGCTTTGAAACACAGTATCCAGCTCCTCCTACCAAGTTCTTAAAACTTGTGGCCTTTATTATGTCCACTCCTAACTCAAATTCAGTGGTAGTAGGATTATTTTTCTTACTTACACGGATTTTTAAAAAATGGGTGGAAATGTTTAAAAACCAGTAAGTACCATTTTAAACACGAACTTGAAGCTTCTGATAATTGCACTGCATCCTTGAAAGCAGTAGAAATGTACACGTGAAAGAAAAATACATGATATGCCAAGGGAAATGGTGTTTCCTGAAAATGCCCTTCAAAATACAGACAAACCGTTCAATTGCTCTGTTCCTCAGGAAAAGCATTGCTCGCAGTTGCCTGATAGTCTTACAAGTTATGTTGCCGTCTGTAGGACAGAATCAGAAATGCATGCTTTGGTCATTCATTTCCGCAAGTGCAGAAAAATTCTGATTTGTGTTTCTATCTCACTCTGAGACAGCAGAAATGAGAGATCCCAGGGAGAATGACATTGATTTCACTGGGGCTCATTCACTTAGGTCCTGTCTGCAGTCTGATGAAGGGGAGCTGCTTCTTAATCTCTCCAGCTGGATGGGCTTGGAGTATCCTGTGCAGAGGTTGCAAATTCTCGTCTCTGTACTGCCATTCTAAGTGCAGCTAATGGATCGTTTGGCTAGACTGTACTACAGCCCAGCGCCTGGCTATGGGTTGCTATTATGACAGAGTGCCCGCTATTACACAGACCCTGCCCAGTGGCTAAGTCACAGAGGGGTTCATGGGACTTACTCAGTGACATTAGAAATTACCTTTAAATTCCTCCTGCAGAAGCCAATTTGTGCATCTGACTCACAAAGGTTCTATTTCTTAGCTCCCTGTGTCTACAGCTGATACAGTAATTGGGCTGGGTCGTAGCACATAAGCTCTTTATGCTGGTGTGGGGAGGACAGATGGGTAATGCGCTGCCTGGAGTGGTACAGGACTGCTATCTGCTGGACAGAAGAAATTAGATCCGATCACATGATGATGAGCTGGGCTTGGTTATGGAGCTGCTGGGACAGCACTGGGCACACAGGTACATGGGTCTCTGAGTGGCAATATATGGCGGGGGAGTGATTTAATTGCATTTCCCCATCCTAAAACACGCACACTCTCAGGCAGGAGTGTACGTCCACTAACCAGGACTTCCATTGCAACGTGACCCCGATCATTTGTAATGGGCTTTGATCTAGTGCACTGATCTGCATGAAGATCTTCAGAGGGACCAGAACCACCTACAGCCACAGGTGTCAAGAAGCCATTTGAACTCACGCTCTGCTCATTTGCAGAAAGTATGCTGACCCTAGGAAAAGGGTGTGCCGGGGCAGGCCTGTCATCGCCATACCTGCACGCTGCTCTTCTCTGCCATGGCCAAGGCCCAAATCTCTGCTGGATGGCTTTCACATGTCAGGCTGCTTTGTATATATTATGCCGGGTGGTGCAATCAGACTTTGCCTGCCTCTGTTTTGTCCCTGTTGGCTGTGTGGGTGGTTCTTTCCTTGCTGTGTTTTGAACCTCAGTACAAATTTAACTCAAAGGAAATGACAAACTTTCAAAGCAGTTTTTCTTGGGAAAAGGGAAATCAAATCTGACTTTCAGCTGTTAGATTTGTAGGAAATATAAAAACAAAGCGTTCCCATGGATGCTGTAATCAATAAATCATTGGGACTCACCCACATACCTACTTCTGCCCAGTATGAGCATGCAATTAGACAGTGAGTAATGGTGGAAACACCCTTGTGTGCAGCTGGAAGCTTCTGCTCTACAGGCTCATTTATAATTATGCTAAGAAATCACGTAATGATTTTCATAGGCAACTCCTCACATCACTGTGCAAAAGTGGGCAAACATTACTAGCTTCTTGTCCAACATAGGAACTATAGGCCAGCAGTCACCATGGTTTTAGAAGTGCCCGTGTTTCGGATGGGTCAGTCTCTAGGGGTATGTCTACACTAGAAAAAATTAAGTCAACTTTGTTAAGTCAGCTTAATAAGGTCAACTTTAAGTCGACCTTATTAAGTCAACTTAAAGTGGACTAAGTCATCTTAAAGGTAAGTCGACTTAGTCCACTTTGTTAAGTCGACTTAACTGGCCTTAATAAAGTCAACTTAAGAGTTACTCCCCATCCACACCATCCTTAAGTCAACTTAAAAAGTTGGCTTAAGGCTTAAGTCGACCTAATGGGCGGTTGTTATTAAGTCGACTTAAGCTTTTCATTAAGTTGACTTAATGAAAGTCAGGTGTAGACAGAGTAATTTAGGTCATCTTAAGGGTCCTTAAGTCGACCTAAATTGCTAGCATAGACATACCGTAGGGGTTTCCTTTGGGATGCTAGAGCCAGATCAGACCCTTGGGAGCTCCAGTAGGGTAGCCAAAGTCTATCTGCACTTTAAAAAAAATAGGCATAAGTGACTTGACCAAGGTTCTGGTGTGAATGAATAGAGTTCAAAGCAGAATTCAGTGCAGCTGCCTTCCCCCTACCCCACTGCCTTATTCACTTGTCTGTTTGTTCAGAACATGCTTAAGAACAGTGAGGCTCAGTCATAAGCAAAATTACTCCCTGTCCATGTAGCTGTGTGAGTGCTGTTTCGTAAGTACCTGGCTGGAGCATTGGGAAAGCACAGCCCCAAACACAGAGATCAGCCTGAACAGAATCTGGCGAGTTAGGATCACATTGGACCCATAGTTGAACGGCCTCTGTTTTTGAAACACCAGTGATTCAAATCACTCAGAGATGCCCTGCCTTCCATGTAGTGTCTCCATAGGCATTTGAAGAAATGAGCAAACCCAGAGACACATCAACACTATCCTGTGGCTGTGAAAGTGAGCAAGGAATGGCACAACTTGGGTCTTAGTCCACAAGATTTTGGAGAAACACGCTCACCCTGTTTTTGCCATCTCCGCTCAGGCATACAGGGCAGCATTTGCCGCACTACCAATGCTTTTAGACTGCCATCTTCAGCCCATTTGGCCTGATTTTCACTGCCGACCAGCTACAGCTCAAGCAGTAGCAAAGCAAAGAGCATTTTCGGCACCACTGAGAGCTCAAACTAGGTTCCCCATCACTTAAACCAGTAGCTAAAATCCTTTGCAGTACCTGGCAGAGGGATGTACTGCTGCCTAGATTTGTGTGTGGGAAGAGTTCCATCTTGTGGCTAGTGGGAAGAATTACAAGCCTGTCAAGCACCCCCTTTCCTTGGCGCATTTATCCCAGATCAGCACCCTATGATCACCACACCACATAGCTTTTTACCACTGGGCTGTATATTTAAATGCATTATTTATCAAGTATCAAATATTAAACAGCAGAGTCAGACACATTCTTTGTAGACGCCAGAATATTTTCCCCTGGTAAATTGCCTCTCCCCCCAATTTTTTTTTTTTAATTCAGTTTCCAATACATCCACAGGGCCTGACTATGCATCCCACTGTTTAATGGGGCATCTTCACACATCTGCGCTCTCTCTTCTGAGGAGTAGGGAGAGACTCCTTTTCTGCCCACAGGTTCCAAAACGTTATGCCAGGCAAGTAGGTTTAGGGCTCCTCTAGGGGGGAAAAGCTCCCATAATTTCTATTCCAGATCAGTTACCACCTTTTTGCTAACACTCCCTTCCTGCACTGCTTGGCCTAGCCTCAGACACTGGAAGACTCTAGGGGTGCATCTACACTTACAAATTAAGTTGACTTAAGGAGGCCAAAGTCAACTTAAACTACTCCGCGTCCATCCTGCGCTTTCCTGAAGTTGACTTAAGCAGTTCCTTAGGCCGACCTAAGGAAAAGTTAAGGCGATGTAATAACACCTCCTTTTAGGTCAACCTAACACTTAAATCGAGCTCATTAAGTCGACCTAAGCCAGTGTAGATGCAGAGTAGCCCCAAGTCGACCTCCATGGCCTCCAGACCTCCCTCCGTGACCTCCCTCCCAGAGTTCCTGGCACAGGAAGAGCCTGCCCTGGCCAACCACGGGACAGGACTCACCTCTGAACACCCTGCTGCTTGGGAGCAGGGCATAGCAGAGCAGAGCCAGCGCTGCAGGTGGCCCCATCCTGAAGCCACCAGGACATCCTCGACCTGCTGGCCATGTGGGGAGATGAGACAGTCGACTCTCAATTGCAAGGCAGCCATCGCAATCGGGAGGTGTATGTCTCCATCTCCCAGGCCCTGGCTGCCAAAGGCCACACCCAGGACACCCAGCAGGTCCTGGTCAAGATGAAGGACCTCCGCCAGGGCTACTAAAAGGCCTGGGAGGAGATGCTCCAGACAGGGGCAGCCTCCTTCAGCTGCCGGTATTACGAGCAGCTGGATGCCTGTCTGAGCCAGGAGATTGGCAGTCTGCCAGCCCACACCATCAACTTGGCCGAGCCCTCATCCCTCGATACCGACCAGGAGGAGGGCTCGGGGGATGAGACTATGGTGCTGGAGCAGGGGGAGGCCAGCACCCAGCAGGAGCAGGATGATGCCCACCGGAGGTTAGAGCTGGAGCTGTGGAGGGGTGAGTAGAGGCTGCTTGAGCGCATGCTTGGCCCCATAGAGCGGCAGACCCAGTCCCTGGAGCGCCTGGAGGAGTGCCTGTTCTCTCAGGGCCCCACCCTGCACCCCAGAGGCAGCCCTCCTCGCTGGTGGGCCAGGACCCAGGCCTGGTGTCTGCAAGCCAGGGACCCACCTTCCGGAGGCCACTAGCACCAGCCCCTCCCACCCTCTCTCCCCCCAACCCTCTTCACTTCCCCCAAACCTCCCAACCCCTGCAGCTCCCAACCGCCATTTCCCCCTCTGAATAAACTCCCTGAACACTGTTATACAGGGTCGTGCTTTTTATTGGTGAGGGGACAGGGGGGAGATGGTGGGGGCAGGCATGGACGGGTGGTGGAGGTGACGGGGCCTGGTAACAGGCCCACCCCTCAGTGCTCCTTGCTGTCGAAGTGGGCCCTCAGCACATCCCGGATGAGCTGTGCTTGCTGCTGGACCCGCTGAGTCTGGGGCAAGGTGTCATCGGGCTGCTCGTACTGCACAGCGAGCCACTCGGCCTCGGCTTCCCAGATGTGGGGGAACCTTTCCCCCCGCAGCTTGCCGAGGTTGTGCAGGCAACAGCGTGCGCTGACGACCTCCGGGAGGTTGCTCTGGCCGTCCTGCAGGATGGACAGGAGGGCCTTCCAGCGGGCCTTGAGATGGCCGAAGGCACGCTCGACAACGCTGCGGCACCAGTTGAACCTCCGGTTGAAGAAGTCCCTGCTGGCCTCCATGCAGCCCATGTATGGCTTCATCAGCCAGGGGAGCAAGGGGTAGGCGGCATCCCTGAGGATCAGGAGTGGCACCTGCACATCCCCGATGGTGATGGTGTGGTCGGGGAAGAAGGTGCTCGCCTGCATGTGCCTGTATAGGGTGGAGTTGTGCAGGATCCGTGCATCATGTGCCTTCCCCGGGCAGCCCACATAGATGTTCTGAAAGATTCCGTGGTGGTCCACGAGGGCCTGCAGGACCATGGAGTAGTACCCCTGGCGGTTCACATAGTCCCTGGCACAGTGTTCTGGGGCTTGGATGCGGATGTGGGTGATGTCCACGATGCCCCCACTGTTGGGGAAGCTGAGTCGGGCGAGGCTGTCGAGGAGTTTGTGCAGGTTGCCCAGGGTGATGAGGCGGGCTAGCAGGACCCGGTTGATTGCCCTGCAGACCTGCATGATGGCGGTCCCCACGGTGGCCTTCCCGATCCCAAACTGCTGGGCCACGGAGCGGTCGGAGTCCAGGGTTGCCACCTTCCCCCGGTGATGGCCACTTGCTTATCAACAGGCAGGGCGGGTCGGAGTCGGGTGCCCATGCGCTGCAGAACCGGGGTGAGCTCACGCAAGAGCTTGAGGAAGGTCCACTTGCTCATCCTAAAGCTCTGCAGCCACAGGTTGTCATCCCACGTGGTGAGGACGATCTGCTCCCACCAGGCGCTGCGGGCATCCCATGCCCAGAGGCAATGAGGCATGGAGCACAGTGCAGTGCCCATGGTAGCTTGCTGGGGCAGCTGGGTGGGAGCCAGGCTGCCGTCTTCCTCCACATTGGCATGTCACCGGACAGGCCTGCTGCAGAGCTGAAGAAGCCTTACCACTAGCTAGCAGGTGTTGCTCAGCTGGCCGACAAAGCGCAGGAACAGAGGCAGATCCATGACCTGCTCAGGCTCCAAGTTGCCAGACCCAAAGGGGCTGAGCCCACTTCCTGTTTTGAAAGTGTGGCCGGCGGAGGGGAGACCTTCTCTGCTGCTACGCTGCCACACTTCCCACGATGCACCCCTCCAAACTCCCCAAGTCGACTTAGGAGTCTAGTGTAGACTCTGTACATCGACTTGGTAAGGTCGACTTAATAAAGGTGACTTATTACAGTTGACTTAGCTTTCTAAGTGTAGACATAGCTTAGGGCCCCCTAGGCTGCATGGGTGGTCTGCAAGTCTGGATGCTAACAAGCCAGAGTGATCCACATGGGGGTCCAGTAGTCTCTAGATAATTTCGTTTATGCTCCTTATAATTGATTCCAGCCTCTTTTCTACACGAGGGACACAGCACTTTCTGGCTACAGCTGGGTCCCCAGCCCCCACCTTCACCCCACTGGGGTGATCTGACACTGGAAAGGAACTAAGTGCAGCCCAGACTCCTCCAGCTTCTGCCAGATGTAGACCACTGGTCAGTGAATGTTATTCATCCTTCCCCCACTACTCCTGTGCCCAGGGCACCAGGGATCTGAGGGTTACATCTCCCACGATGGTGCCTGGCTCTTTAGCTCAAGCACCCAGCTCCCGAGGTCCCCACTTCAACCCCTGCTACCAACTCAGACCGTTTAGGGCATCCTGTGTTTCCGCAGATTGGCACTTACCTTCTGCTTCTCCAGCCCCCTGCTTAAGTCCCCAGATATGAGGAAAAAGAAAGGGAATATATGAATATGCCATGCATCATTTCCATGGCAATCTGCAATGCAGATGGGCTCTGGGAAGCTGAGTCTGCAGAAATATCCCCTGCTCTAGGCTCCAAGGCTGTGGATCCAGATGGCAGAGTCCCTATTCCCACCAGGGCAGCCCGGGAGGAGTTGCCGAGGCTGGGAAGAAAGAGGCTGGGTGGATGGATGCCAGAGGCACACGCTGCTGCACAGGTTTCTCCTGCACTGGAACAAAGGAAGGGTGGCTTCTCTGAGCCAAGAAAGAGGGAAGACCCAAGTCTTCCAAACTCACCCTTGGCTCACCTCTCTGCAGTGACTTCCCTGCCATGATCAGCGTGAGGTCTTTAATGGTGGCAGCAGCAGAGAGGAGACTTAGCTGTAAGTAATACAAAGGCCCTCGTTCTCTTTTCATCTAGGGCCCTTTACACTGCCAGAGCAGGATAAAGGGAGCTCTTGAGCAAAGGAAAATAAGGCCCAGAGAAGTTCCTTCGTGGCGGCTGGACTTGGCTGGAACCCTAGCTCCCTCACTGGGGTATGTCTCCACTGCCAAGCCACCCCTGAGTTACAGGGTACTCCCTGATGCAGCGCTCAACCGTGTACGTCGATAGAATGCCACACCGGGGACACACACATCCCATCCTTCTTTGCACTGTAGGAAGCTTTGCCACTCTAGCACACCTCCCTAGCAAATTCTGAAAGAAAGAGTCTGCCCTTCTGAGTACCCAGCGATGCGGGGATTGTGGGAAGGTGATGGAAGATTGGAAGCTGGGTGGATGGGTTCACCTGCATCTTCACCACCAAGTGGGCAAGTTCCAGCCAGTGTGAAAGCAGGACCCAAGCTTCCAGCCATGCCAGATGGCCCAAGTGTAAAGCACCAACCTTGGCGGAGAGGGTTGTGTGTTGGAATGGGAAGGATAGCTGGAGCCATGCCAAAACCAGAGCCCGAGTTAATTCTGCAGTGAAGACACTCCCTCCCTGCCTATGTGAAGTGTTTCTACAAGATCTGCACTAAGCCCTCACAATGGGGGTTACTGTCTCATGGCCAACAGGGCTATTCTTTGTGGTGCATGGCAGTTTGCAGAGCTACATAAAAAGAGGTCTTGTTTCTGTGTCATTAAAGTAGCTGGGGTGTGGTGCAACACTCTGATGAGGGCTGATCAGCACAGTAACAAGCTAGAGCTCCAGCTTGTCCTTGTTGTTGTGGGACTTTCCAAACAACATATCTGTTCCAGTTGGACTCCATTGGATAAGAGATTTCTTGACTATTTAGGCGCTGAATTTTTATACACAATTCTTGGTCCATAGTTAGTTAGTTTCAAAGCTCCACTAATTAAGCTATTTTGATTGGAGGCATTGGTCATGTGGCATTTCTGCTCTTTGATTGTATGGGAATAATTTAGAGTCACAGTTTCCTCTGTGACCCCTCTGTTCAAATCAAGGTTCACTTTCCAGCAAATAGGGCCCTGGACTGGGAATCAGGATTCTGTGTAGCCATTTCCAGCTTGACCTATGACTCACTGAATAAGCTTGAGCAAGCCACTTTACCTGTATGCCCGCTTCCACATTTGCAAAATGAGAACGAAGCATTCGCATTCCTGGGGAGGACTGAGAGCACTACACAAAAAAGTGTTAAGGCTGTAATGTTCAGGATGGTTGGCCAAGATTGTGAATGCTCCATATGGGATATTCAACCACACAGCTCCTATTAAATTTCAGTGGGAACTGGGTGCTTAAATCCCCAAGCTGTCTTTGAAAAACCTCAACCGTTCATTTGATGCAGTTAAAATTGACTGTATCTCAGAGCCTTCCTTACAGTGGCCTGGCATGCTACAGTGTCTGGGAGAGGCAGGTACAGGAAATGGCACCAGTTCAGCTACAGCTAGTTAGCATCAGCATTTCAGCTATCAGGAAATGTTTTGCTCAATTCCTCTAGCTCTGACATTAAACCTGCCTGATGCTCATCAGGCCATATGGGCCCGGAAAATGCTCCATTACAGTGAGGATAGAGCGGGTGGTGATGCAGCATTAAGCCACTTATCAGAACATTAAAGTTCTCCCAAACTCTGGAGTTAATCCCTCAAACGCCCTTTCAAAGCACAAGATAAACACAATCGAAGGCATCTCTGCTCCCCTGACTCACACATCTTTAGCCAGGCAAAGCGATAACATTTAATACAGATTGAGACAGTTTAAGCAAAGGTTGCAGACTAACCTTTCAGCAGCGGCACACAGCATCACAGTCCCACTTCATTACCTGCGCCTGTTGGAAGGAAAGAGGATGATAACAACGGGGAGATCTAGTGATGGGCAAACACATTTTCAACCCAGGAAACATACATATGCTCCCTGCAGATTATTACATGAAGATACACTAGAAAATCTATGTGCATGGAGGTGAAAGACATCTATTGTCATTTGCCCACCATTGTCAGCTGAAGCTGTTGGTCTGGGTTGAGAGCAAAACCTATAGGTTTTGTATTTACAGTACTGAGGGCTGTAGTCTGAAAGGATATTTATTAGCCCCACAAAGGAGCCAGGAAGAAACTAGTTCTGACACTTGTAACTCTTATTATCTTCATCATATGATCCCAGCAAGCTCCATGTGACACCAGGGCCCTAGTGTGCTACATCCTCTTAGTCAGAGCACCTCTTTCCTCTGGAGAGCCACCAGTCTGAGTGCACAGGACAGCCAGAGAGCAGGAGGAAGGTAGCATTGTTACCCCTCTTTTATAGTGGGGTAGCAAGGTGCAGAGAGATGAAGGGACTTGCCCAAGGTCATGCAAGGGGGATCTGTTCTCAGCAGAATCAGTGCCCCACTTTCTGCCTCTGGGCAAGACACTGCACCCCCGCAGTCTTAGTCTGGGCTATCTGTTAGGAGGAGGGACTATACAGCACCTAGCACTATTGGCCCTGATCTCCATGGAGCCCTCCAGGGGCTACTGTAATAGAAGTCACAAGGAAGCTGTCGCAGAGCCAAAGCTGAATCCAGCTCTGCAGTCACAGCCCCATCCCAGAACCACAAGACCAACCCTCCTCAGCTCCATTTTTAATTCACACACGCTGCTGTCACGATGGTGGCTCTCCGCCTCACTTCCTTCCCTCCAGCCACACCCCATTCCTGCCTCATCTCTCTCACCGGAGGGGCACATTTAGCCATACAGCCTTAGCTCTCCATGTCCTCTGCCACTGGCTGCAAAGCCAGACTGCCATCAGGTTTGCAGGCTAGCCCAGTCATAGGACACGCCCACAGCATGTCTCTCTTTCCTTTTGTGTTTTGCCTTAATCTACACAAAGTCTTTTTAGGCCTGAGGTGCCCAGGTGCCCTTTGGACCCAAGTGTTACATCTGCCCCTTGTACAAGGGACCTAGCCCAACTGGCTGCAGGCCCATCCGCTGCCTCAGTGTCCCCTCTCCCAAAGGGGTCTCCAGTTCAGTGCTGTCAGGTTGCCATGGGGACTTAGCCCTCCAGCCAAGACTAAGAACTCCACCCCTTTAGGAGTGAGGCAAAGACCAACAGAAAATACCCACCATCTTCCAGCCTTTTCCCCAAGGGCTTGTACCAGTTCCCAGCAGCCTCCAGGCTGCCAATTAGTTCCAACTTCCAGCTCTCCTAGGCACTAATCAGTTGCTTCTTCATCACCATAGCCACCTTGCTAGCTGGGAAGCAGGGGTTCGAGACATGGAAGCCTAGCAACTGAACTGAATGTGCACCCACCTCTTTAACAGAGCACTTGTTCCAGATCTCTTCTCCCTGGAGACTCTCCTCCAACTGATCAGAGCTGCCCTTTATCCCCCCCACAGGCTGGATGCAGTCACATTCTCCCCTCACCCCAGCACTCATCACTGCCACCTGGGGAGGTGAGCCACACTGGCTCACACCCACCCTCCGGAACCAGCTTCTACACACCAGTTCTGCCCTTTACCCCTGGGCGAGAAGCCCCTGTTCTTCTGACAGGAACCCACTCCTGTCCATCATCGGAAGCTCATGGGCTTTGTCTACACCAGAAAAGTTAAGTCAAATGTATTAAGTCAATGTAATAAGGATGACTTTAAGTCGACTTAAAGTCAACCTTATTAAGTTGACTTAAGAAAGTCGACTTAACTTTTCTAGTGTAGACAGCCCCTTTTCGACATTATTAAGTCAATTTAACACTTTAAATCAACTTAATAAGGTCGACTTAGGCGCTAATCCTCGTCCACACTGGCTTTAAATTGACTTAAGGAGTCAACTGAACGCTTAAGTCGATCTAAAACTAGGTGTTACTAAGTCGACTTAAGCTTTCCTTAAGTCGACTTAAGGAAATGCTTACGTCGACTTAATAAAAGCCCAGTGTGGACGTGGCTTTGTTTAGATCGACTTAAGCCTCCTAAAGTTGGCCTAAGTTGTCAGTGTAGACGCACCCATGGGGACTTATTGCCTGAGTTGCTTCCCACGTCCTGAACATCTCTGTCTCTGAACACACCTGCAGTGTCCTTCCCCCAAAGCCCACAATCAGCTGCTGGGAAGCTTGCTAACACCTCCCTACAGCCCAGGATGCAACGCCTCTTGTCGCAGTTAGTGCAGGACAGGATCTCCCCTCTGGCAGAGCAGCGCCTTGGAGAGGAAATGTTGTCCACAGGTTAAAGTCCAGGCCTCCATGCTCAGCCCAGCTGCTGACTCGCTGTCTAACCCTGAACAAGTCACTTTGCCTCAGTGCATGTAGCATCAAGATGTGTTGGGAAGCTCTGTCAGACCAGTACCTGGTGGGATATGAGAGATGGTATTTTCAAAAGGAACATGAGGGAAGAAGGGGCTCAGCTCCTACTGAAAAAAATCGGTGGGGTTTGGGAGCTAAACTTCCTTAGGCTTGGTCTTCAGGAGGTGAAAAGGGCATCTTTTATAACTGTATGGTAAAAAATGAGAAAGTAAGTCATTTTCTGTAACAGTGTGCATGAAACTTGTGTTTTTTTTTTTGTCTGATTTTGTAAGTAGTTTTTAAAATGAAGTGAAACTTGGAGTATGCAAGACAAATCAGACTCCTGAAAGAGGTACAGTAATCTGGAAAGATTGAGAGCCACTGTGTTAACTAATTTGGGGTATGGAGTGAGGGAAGACAAGACAGCTTGTACTGTTAACGTACTTACATGTGTGTAAGTAACAGGGGCTACTCAGGCAATATTCTCTATAAACTGTCCTCTCCCTGTCCTCTGGCACCTCAGCTTACCTGTTTGCTGAAGCACAGGCCAGAGTTCAGTCTTTTAAGAAAACAAATGCACAGAGTTAAACCTTAGGGCTATTGTGCCTAAAACCCTGATAAATAGAAGTTAATAGCCCTGAGTCAATTTCAGAGAGAGCACCATACACTTCCTTGGTGAAGCAAACATTTAGTGCACCCAAAGCACACTGTAAATAGTATAAAACATTGCAAACAGCATTTGGAGCACTAGGAAATACTTTTCAACAAAGCTATTAGACTGCAAATCTACTGGTGTTCCTCAGACAGACGTTCCTTCTCCCTTTTATTCCTGTTACAAACATTCAAATAAGGTTTCAGCATCACATTTTCATGCATCAGCGCACACATCAAAACACGCCCCCTGTGATCTTCTCTCAGAGGTGATTTCTCAGTCTTTAGGTGGGACCATAGTACCTAGCGCGTGTCACGGCAGCATCTCCCTCCTTTCAAACAGTCCAGAGTCCTGTCAGCAAACAAACAGGCTGGGGTTCCCCACAGCGAGCTGCATTCCAGAGCTGGGATCAAGAACTAAATTGATACTCCCAGTTGCTAGTCAAACAAAAATCCGGAGCCTGCATCTAAAGTGGTGCACGGATTGGGACCCAATCCTCATAGAAGACATAGAGTGGATCAGCTGCTGAGTCCACAGGGTTCATGTAATTAGGAATCCTCCCCTCCCCCCGGGTTTGGCTTCTTTGAGAGAACCTGCCAGGGCTTCCCATACAGCCTTAGAACAGCTACTGAGCAGATCAAAGCCTCCTGCTCTGCTAGTTCCTGGCTCTTTCCAAGTTACCATGCCCTGATCTCTGCAGACCTTTGCAAGTTGACCCAAATGCAACAGGATTCGACGACAAGTGTTGGGGTCGGAGATGTAACACACTCCATGCTGCCCCCTCTTCCCAGTGGAGATGAAGCTGGCCATGGATGGGCCTCTTGGTGCTGCAGGGACAGGCTGCTTCTCCATCATGGCTGGTTCTATCAGGAAGGTGGCCAGGAGAGCCTGGAAGCAGCATGGGCAGAGCAGAGAAAGCACCCAGGAGCAGGTCTGAGCCCACAGCGTCACCGAGTGCCTGTGCCATGGGAGCATGCTGCCTTTGGCAGGCCAGCAGCAGTTCACTAATCCCTGGGGTTCTGGTTCTGTGCACTGGGTAAGGGTGGCTTGCAATCCAACCCAAACCTGACAGGACACACTACAAATGTGTCCTGCTAAACTCCAAACCTTCTCACTACTGTTTTCCTCCTGCTGAAGTGAGGCCTTTGGGGATCTGGGCCTAATAGCCAACAGTGAAGTCTGGATCCTTTTCCGATCCTGGAGGGTTTGACTGTGGAGATTTGGCTCCATCCTCTCTCTGTTTAGTAATGAGCTTCTACTGTAGAATCCAATACCATTCCTGTATGGAAGGCTCATGCGTCATGTCGGTAACAAAATTAGATACAGCTCAGATCTGTGCAGCTCAGATTCAGATTTCAAGCTTTCCAAAGCTCAGACTGGTTTGGGACAATGGCAGACTGATTCCAAGTTGCTGGAGAAACAACAGAAATCTGCAGCCTGTATCCAAAGTAATGCAGGACTTGGGACCTACAGCAGACACATCTCTTGGTCTTCTGTGGATCAGTGGTTGAGTCCACAGTCCTGTTAGAGATGGGTGCCAGCTGAGAAATCCAGCTCTGGATGTCACTGAGCCCCCTTTTTTTTGCTGGGGATAGAAGAAAGAGCAGAATACCAATTTCCTGCAGAACATTGACCCAGCAAAGACCCTTCTTTCCTTGGCACCACAATCCTCAAATGCAGCAGCAACTCATCAATAAAGTGAGGAATGGTTCAGAACCCAGAGTTGCCAAAGGGACAGTAGAGGGGAGAAAATGCTGGCAAATGACAGGGTTCTTATCTTAATTACAGGCTTATTTGCATTTAAATTAAGGTTATTCTATAATTACCACTGAATGTTTTGTGTTGGAGCTGAAAAACCTCAACATGGGCTTGCAGCTCCTTTCCATTTTCATTTTCTCTTGCCATTCTTCTGCTTTGTAATCGGCAGACACACACAGAGAAAGGTATTTACATGCCATTCCTCCACCTCAGATGGAGCCAACTAATTGCCTTTCCGTCTGGTGGGAGAGCCCTGTGGTGTTGTCCCTGCTGTAGCATCTCTCTTGGTGAAGAACAGAAAGGACTTGGTTGTAACAAATATCAGTGGGATTCTTTCTTGAGGCTGCTGGCCTTCAGTCCCTTTTGGCTTTCCAGCTGGGGGCTAAGAGCCAGACGTGGCTGCCATGTGTTTCACCATCAAGTCCTTTCGTAGTGCATGCCTCTGTTGAGAATGCAGCTGAGCAGAAAGGGACGTCTGTGCTAAAGCCATGCCGACCGTGGTTCTTCCATTGAATGAAGCAGGGGTCCCATGGAGAAAAATAGTATGTAATTAAATTAAAGACCATCAAAACGCACAAGGGGAGGAGGAGGTGAACTGCTGTGATTCTTCACCCTCCTACCCCCAGAAACCATACAAACTATCAGTTTGCAACGTACCTTGATGATGTTTCATAGTCACCTAGCAGACTGATTATCTGAATAGCTTTGGATCAAGGCCAAGAGTGTCAGAACTTGGGATGTGTTTTCCCTTCATACAACAGAGTGAGAACAAATCCTTTGCTAAATATGGGTTGCAGGAAACTGGATTGGCAAGGCTGTGCTGGAGAGGCAAATCCTTCTGCTCCCCCGACCCACCTGGGCAATCCATTGATTCAGGGCAGGCCTCGGCCAAGCTAGTTTAGAGATAGCAGAAGGTACCCAGCCAGAATCCATTCCCCAAAGCACTGGTGCCAAATCCAGACCCAGCAGAAAATCAGCAGCCATCAAACAAATCCCAAGACACTTTCAGGTTCAGATGCTTATCCTAGCTTTGATCTAACTCTCCAGAGTGCTTTGGCCCACACAGATGCTTGGATAGCCTTTAATCCATGGTCACCATGTGACTGCACAAAGCCAGGTTATTGCAGCAGCCTCACAGTCCCTCACCACACACACCAGTGACAGACCATGTTATCGATAGAGAAGGAGCTGGTATCATCCACATACGGAGCCTACCTTGCCTTGGGCCCTGTTCCAAAGGACTCAGTATCTCACAGGAACAGGCTTCCTGGCATTGATCGCTGTGCTTCCACTCCTGGTGAAGAATCCAGAAAGACAAACCTTCTGGGTCATATTTGGGTGCCTCAGCTGGGACTCAGCACAGAGCCAGCAGAGGAAATGCTCTCACTCTTGCAGCCTCTTGCTCGTTCCTCCTGAGGGTTGCCATCTATCTCAGTTTTCCCAGGATCATCCTGTTTGAAGGTAACTGTCCCAGAGCACCTGTAAACCTTCCTGGGACATTAAAAATCCAGGGTTTTGTTAATCACAGTCATGCTGGCCCCCTCAGTCGCTAGTGGCTCCAGCGGGGGGTGGGGGGGACCTCAGCAGAGAGAACAGTACAGGGCAGCATTGTTCAGGCCTTAGCTGCAGAGGTCACTGTGGGTAGCATGGGTGGATGTGTCTGGTGCCATGTCCTGGCTTGGCAAGGTTGGTGGCTGGAGCACCTTGGAAGTCATAGGGTTGGTGTCCTCTCCCAGGGGTAGATGGGGAGACAGTGCCCTGGGGCAAGTCCTACCCAGGGTGTATGTGGTAGGACCTGAGGGTCAAGCAGATGTCTCCCTTTTTTGTACCTCAAAAGGTAGCAGCCCCACTCTTCCTCCTTCATTCTTGCTTTCCCTCACTGTTCTACATTTCTCTCTGCCTCCATTACACTCCTCTGCTGTCAGTCTCTCTGTCTTGCTCTCTCTGCATCTCCAGCCTTGTCATTCTCTTTCACATTGAACCCCTCCTTCAAGACGGCCTGTTGATCAAGAACAGGTCAGAAGCATTAGACTGGGGGAAGTAGCCAAGCTAGGGCCATGCAAAGCTTGAGAGAGATGATGTTTGTCTGAAGTTTGCAGCCCCTTGAAATGCTGCAAGTTTTATTTTATTTGTGCAAAATCTGATGCAAATGGAAACTGCAGCAAAATGGAGAATATCAGAGGGTTTGGAGCAGGTATATGTTGTAAGAGATCCATCATTCCCCCGCCCACCTACAACCTGGACATTGTTAGTCTATGTTGATTTCCTTTTCCTTGCTGTACTGGGAGAAGGCAGTCTCATGGACTTTCTTGTCCTCCTGTGAGCAGCGGCCCCCTTTCTCATTCCAGCGCTGGAGCGGGATTTCACACAGATGTTGGGGGTGTTTCATTTAATGACTGCCTTGGATGCAGCCACAGAGCCCAGGGATCAGAGCCTTAATTAAATAATAATATTCCCTTGGTGCGTGTAACCTTAGGAAGCTGGGACACCAGTGACCTGGAATTAAATTGAGAGCACTAATGGAGCAATTTGAAGGATATTAGGTGGTGGTGGAGCCTGCTTCAGAAGATATTACTGACATTGGAAAGCATAATGCAACTGAAGCAAGGTTTGTCCATAACCCCTCACTGTGCCAGGCTGAGTGCAGTCCCTGGGCCTGTGCTGAAGAGCAAGTCTGACAGCCCAGCATCCACTCCCTGTCTAATTACAGCTAATTGAAAAGCAACCACTGAAAGAGGAGCAGGACAACCAGAGAAAGTAGCAGTTTTCCAATCTCCCTCCCTTCCCATTCTCCTAATCCTCCATCTCCCCTTTCCCTAATCCTCTCTACTCCATACACATATTTCAGCAGTCCCTCACAGCATTTTCCTTACACATGTGCCTGAGATGCAGATTTCAAACCTCTGTGAGATCCAGGACTTGTTGGATACAAGAAAGGGCGCCCAGATGGGAAAGCTCCAATACCCAACCAGCCCCAAAGCCTAGAGATGAATATAGAAAGGTGAATTGTACATGACTAAAGTAGCAAGTGGTTTAATACTGGAGGGGGAGAACAGAAGAAAGAACCTCACCTTTTGCCACACCCTTCCCCTGGCTGGCTAACACCAAGAGAACAGCCCAAAACAAAAATCCGGATCCTAAGCTGGCTCTGAAAAAGTGTGTGTCACAGGTTTATTTTTCATTTGTAGGTGCTCTTTCAAGGTGTTCTTTGGCATGCTCTTGAAGTGCTTCCTGCACATTACTACCCTATCCATGCCATTGCAAATAAATGAGGAGCATAATTCCCATTTCACAGAAGGGGACCTGCAGCCAATTCACTCTCCGAGGAAGATCCATACCATTCATTTAAATGAAACTATGACAATTCACCCCAGCTGAGGGTCTGTCCCTACAGGGGTAAATCAGGAGCAAGCCATAGCATAAACAGAAGGAGAACTGATCATCAAGAGTCTATAGCACAGCTATGGGTACAGATTTGTAGTATACCCAAAAGTGCATGCTTGTTCCCTCCCTGAGTTAGATCTGGGTTTGCATTCAGTCCATGATGGAAATAAGGACCACTTACAGAACTCAGCTCTGAGTTCTGCCTCTGAGTTCTTTCCTTCCAACATGAAGAGATGTTCAGATTTAGGATTTTACTTTGGACTCCTTTCTACAATTTGCCCCCGCTAGAACAACTTCCTCTCCCATGGGATATCCTTGAGTTCTAATGCCTGGATCTAGCAATCCAGGACTTGTGTTTGTAGATTTTCACTGTTGTGTTCTCTTTGTTGACAATAGATTTAAACAAAAATGAAACTCCCCACTGAGTTTGTAATCTAGCTGAAATCTTTTCTGACTCTTCCTTGCAGCCCCTCTCCTACCAACTCCTTCAAGTGCTCCTTGGAGTTTCTCAGCAGAATAATGTTTCTCTGCATCTTTAGTTAATAATGTCAAGATCATTGAGCGTCCCTAATGAAAGAGACACAACATAAACTGCCACTTTAAGCAAACATGCAATCAGGGCACCAGCATCTCTGAGAATATCTTCCCAATTTTACGGGACTCATGCAGGAAATAGGCAGCTTTCATGGAGATTCTGCTGCAGAACTCGAATTCACAGGATTTAAAGTGATGGGAAATGGTGGGGGCTCACTAAAGCCCAGGAACTGGCAGGTCTGTGAAGAAGGAATTGTTTTCACAGCTGGAGCCAAGGAGGACAAAAGATGATGATGCTTATATCTTCGTTGCTCATCGTAACCAATGCACTAGGCAGGTTATAATTGTACTGTGAAGACTTTCCACATGGGATTAGACACAGTCTATTCACATTTGTGGCAAAGCTCTGGAGTGCTCTAGTCAATCCCGAGGCTTTCAAGTACAGAAAAGTAACTTCAGATCATTTCCATCCAAGCAGAGAGGCCAAAATTCCAGCCAATCCCTTCCAAACACAGACCTATGGCTTTCTATGGAGACCATGGGGAATCTGGTTTCTTTCCAGGCCAAAATCTTTTGAATTTCCAGGCCTGCAAACAACTTTCCCTCTAAGCTGATGATGCAGCTGAGCAAGTTATGGTAGTCACTGAGCAGCAATTTGTGAGGCATGGTGCTGCATGGGCAACAGTTTTTTGGTGCCAGAATGCCTAAGTATCTCAATTCAAAAGAAATGCACAGATGTTGTGTTTTCACTTGAACTTTAATTAAAATGTTAAAATGTTAAATGTTAAAATGTAAAAATGTTAAAATGTATTAAATAAAAATGTTAAACTGAAATACTGTCATTTTATTTATTTATTAAGCAAATGTGAGAGGATGAGATACTTGCTTCCGCTCGTCTAGCCTCTACCATCTACACCTCACAGTTTTTGTCACCTAAAGGGGCAGAGGGGGCTGGCGGTGCTTGGGGCTTGGTTTGGGGGACAGTTGGCGAGCTGGCTGAGGTAGGACTCTGGTGGGGGGGGGGGGGGTGGCTGACAGCGCGACCAAATGGGACCTGGCTGGGAGAGTGCGTGGGTCTTTGGGGTTCTTGCGCGGGTATGCGATGGCTGCTGCACAGCTGTGCACCTGCTCAGCTTACAGGGAACATTGTCTGCAAACCCATGTGAACTGCTCTCCTTCCTGAACTTGGAAGGGTTTGCTCTCTTCCAGCTGCAGGAGGGAGGTGTGTTATCTTAGACAGGTAGAAGCTTCAGAGTTGGAACACATATGTTATTGTTGCATGGCAGAAATGTGGTGCATCTGCAGAGCAGTCAACAACACACTAGGCTGTCCCAGAACCATCAGCTCCTTGCATTCCAAATTACTGTGAACCACAAAACCTGATCACCTCTTTCCAACACTCTTTTCCTCTGGCACTTCCTGCCATTACCATTGTTCTGTCTTCCTTCCCCTTAGTTAAATTCTTTCACGTCAGAACCCTTTCCTCTGTCAAACAGCCTCTCCACCGTCTTTCTTCTCCTTTCTGTCAGAACTTCAAAAACATCTGTCTTTACTAGCTGTGCTTTGGCCGAGAAGTCCTCATGGTCAAAATATCACTGCTAAACTTTGGTACAAGTCATCAGCTGGTGCAAATTGGCATCACCCCTTTGAATTCCTTTATATTCACCAGAAACTTAAGCAAACCTGTTGGCTTCCCTTGAGGAGACAGTCACCTATTCTTATACTGGGCCTATCACCACAGTACCTGAGCTCACCATACGGGAGCAGGCTACAATCACTATTAAGCAGGAAAACTGCCCAGGGGTTGCTAGTGAAATTCCCTCTCCCTGGCACAAAAATAGTCTACCACTGTCTATTTATATAACAGGAACCTGCATGAGTTTTCAGAGCCTATCTGAAAGGAAGTCTACATACAGACCTTGGAGAGAGAAAAGCCTGGATTGGATATCCATGCCCCATAGAATGGACTTTGCCTGGAGCCTTTGGGATAGCTAGACCCGCCTGGGGAGGATGTTAGCCTTATTGCAGTGCTTAGGGAGTGAAGAGTTGGTATTGTACTTCCATACCTTCCTGGAATGCAGGAGTGGCCCTACTCATTGTCCTCACCACAAACAACAAACAAACAAACAAACAAAAAACCAGAATGACAGAGCAACAGGAAGACCGCTTTGTTTACCAGTCCCTAGATCTGAATCTGCTGGAACAACCTCAGTTCCCAAAAAGAAGGGAAATCATGTCACCCACTTAGCTTTGACAGTGTGAATTCCTGCAAAGAAGCCCATGGAGAATGGGTGGAGATGGAACTCAGGCTGCTTCTACTTGCTCTCACTCTGCCCTTCTTTGGTGCATCATTAGTGATCCCTCATAAAAGCGCCACTTGCAAGATAAACCCACCTTCTGTTCCACACCATGCAGTCACAAGTATGGGAAATGGAGCAGGGTGCAGATGGAAAATGAAGGCAGTTAAATTAGATTATTGTTGTTTTCAAGGAGAGGGCCAGAGGATTAGAAGGGGAGGTGGTTTGCCTTATGGAATATTTTTTATTATAAGCCTTGAGTTGAAATGAGGCCCTCAGGACCTCGAACAAATCCAGAGTTGCTTGTACCATCTTGAACGCTGATATCCAACTGGTCAGGTCACCCAAGCATTCTAAACCATCTCAGTATGAACAGAGTTTGTACCATTGGAAGATTTCTGCCAGTGTCTCCTCTGCCTAGGGGACTAGGTGGCTTGGCACTGCTATGGAGCTGCTACTAGAACTCACTGTTAATAATACTAGTTGGGAGTTCAGGACACAGATTGGTCTTTCACTGTTCCTGGTCCTTGCACATACAGTAAGCTGAAGTTCTGCATAGAAATTTTGTCCTATGAGAGGTTTCTCTTCCATTTTTTGGCTATTTCGTAATGGCATGTGATTGGTCACATAAGTCACACAATATTAACCTCTAAAGTAGCCACCTGTCAGCTCTTGAGGAATGAATTAATGGATTCAGTCCATTGCATAGGGGCCCATGGTTCACATAACAAAACCCACCATCCTCAGGAGAGAACAGTCATGTAAGGACAACCATCCACTCGCGCTGTACCCACTCTCTGACCTTCATCAATGTCTGCTTCATCAAAAGCAAGAAACTCCTAGAATACATTTCATTTTGCAATATTAACCTGAGAGAAATTTCTTCCTGACTCCAGCTGGTGATTTATTCATACCCTCAACTGATTCAGGGGTATGGAAACCTCAGAGACAGAACAATTTCTGAATGGGTCATAGAAACAGAACTCTCCATTCGCTGTCAAAGCATTGGGCCCTGCAGGCTGAGTTTGAGCACATTGACAGGTCACTGGGGAGGTTTGTACTCCTACCTCTTACACTGTCCTTATCTTCTGTCTCTTCAGAACTTTTCATTGGCGTTAAGGAAGAAACCATCTCCCCAGAACCCAGTGCAAGTAGCCCAGCTAGCCACTGGGGAGAAAAGGGAAGAACTGGTAGAGGACACAGAACAGCAGCAAAGGGTTCTGTGTAGACCACACCAGCCATCCCCTAGAGGTATGTTCCACAGCTTCAACTCACTGAACATCCCTGATAAGTTCTGGTGATCCCTCTTGTGCAGCAAAACCCCAGTAGTCCCATGCAAGGTAGTCTGATGGATCTGCAGCAGTGAGGCCTGGATTTCCCTCTAAATGTTTATATTACATATAGAGACTCATTATTTGTGTTACAGTAGCAGCTAGAAACTCCAACCAACAGGTGGCCCATTGTGCTAGGCACTGTACATATATTTAGTGGGAGGCAGCCTCTGCCCCAAAGACTTTACAATCAAAATAGATACGACTAAGAAGGGAAACAGAGGCACAGAGTGGTGAAGTGACTCACTAAAGGTCATACAGCAGGTCAGTGGCAGAGCCAGGAATACAACATAGGTTTCCTAATCTCCAGCCCAGCTGTCTGTCCGCTGGACCATATCTCCTCTCCCATGTGTGTATTCAGGCATACAGATAGACACCCTCAGCCCCTTTTGACAACTCAAGCTTCTGAAAGAAAAAAAAATCACTAGTCTTACAGATTCCCCTTGTCACTAGTCCATTCAGATAACTGTGGCCATCATCGCCTTAAAGTAACACGTGGCAAAGACACATCCCATGCCAAACCCGAACAGACGCATCTAGTACAAGCGTTCTGTCTTGGGGAAGGGAAATCACAAAGACAAAAGCTCCCTTTTAAATAAAACATAAAACGGAAGGATGATTTCCCCACCCCCTGCCTCCTCCTTTTTAATAGACTAGTGAGTGTCAACAGCCTGGCAGACAGATATCACTGCAGAGTAGGGAGAGAGGTGACAGAGCTGCAAGGGGAGGACTGGCAGGAGAATTCAAATGAAATTTAAAAACTCGTTTGACATTTAAGAAAAATCAACAACATTTAAAGTGATGAGGGGCCCAGGAATATAACTGGCTGAATGTCACATTTAAGGCTAGACAGACAGCAGCTGCTTTATCTCCTGGAGCAGGTGGCTTTGAGCAGTAAATAAGGCACGGAGAGCCTGATTCTGATCTCATTTAAACTAGTGTCACTTCATTGACTTTAATAGGGTTACTCCTGTTTTACACCAGTGTGACAGAGAGCAGAGTCAAGCCTGCAGAGTCTATTAAACTTTAATACTTTGGAGAACAACAAAGAGAATGAGACCAGTGCCTCCCGGAGGAAGCTAAATGTGTATCTAGCAGATCCTTAGCTGGTGTAAAGTGGTGTAGCTTCATGGATTTCAATGGGGATGTCCCAGTTGGGGATCTTGCCCATACATAGATATAAGCAAACAGCATTTTAAATGCTTGTAATTTTTGTACTCCATTCTTTGTGTTCTGATTTTATTGCATTATCTCTCCCCATTATCTTGGCTCCTTAATGAAAGTGACTCACAGGAACAAGTGGAAGAACCTAAAGTAATGAAGGACCAGGAAACTATAACAATTATTTCTGCATATAGAAGGTCTTTCTCACCTTAGGAATACACTAGAAACAAGCAATTTATTTCAACTCATATAAGGACAGGACAAGTTTAACCTTGTGGGATTTTCCTTTGTGTTTTAATTTTGCAGAGCGGGGTTACAATAATAATTACAAGTGATTGGAGTGTGTTAATTAATGATTGAAAAATATCCTTCTTAAATTCTATGTGATGTAGGAAATGAAGAATCTTAATGAAAAGACCTCGAAGAGAATATTAAAAAATAAATATACAGCTTGAGTCAATTAGGAATCCTCAAATCTGCCTCCAGCATTTTATGACCATGTCCCCAATCCCCCAAACACTCAAGCACATGTGTAGCTTTACTCACGTGAGTAGCCCCTTTGACGTTATGCTGTGCTTAAGTGTCTGCTGGTTTGGGTTCAGACGTTGTAAATTAGAATGATCACAAATGGTTAAAGTGAACCCATTACACCAACTTCATTGGACTACTCCTGGGAGTAAGTGCTCTCTGGTGTAAGGGTTTCATAATGTCTCCTAAAATAATGCATAGCAACACTGACATCAAAGGATGTAAAAGCACTCTGCAAACAGCCTTTAATTAAGCCTCCGTGCGTAATTTCCACAGATGGCGAAATGGAGACTTGGGGGCTGCGTCTACACTGGTAAATTAAGTCAACACCTGTTATAAACTCAACTTTGAGGCTTAAGTCGACTATTTAAGGAAGCCCCACACTCCCTGTGGTCCCAACGAGGAAGGAGAGCCAGAGACCGGCTCCAGGTGCCTGCTGCATTGCCGGCGCTCCAGCTGATCAGGAAACCCCTGGGGTTTCTTAAAGGCCTGGAGCACCGGCAATTGCTGGCACTGCTGCACTCCAGGTTCTCGGAAGCCCGAAGGCTTCCCAGAACCTGGAGTGCAGTGCCAGCTAGGAGGGAGCCAGGGGGCTTAGCATTTGCCCCATTGTACCTGGGTACAATGGGGGCTGAGCAGGACAGGGACCCTGGCAGGGCATAGGAGTGGGGTGGGCAAGGCTCTGTCCTGCCCTGTGGGAGGGGCACACCAGTAAAGTCGACTTAAAACTAGGTTTTATAAAGTCGACTTTATTTTTCCTTAAATCGACTTAAGCTGCTGCTTAAGTCAACTTAAGGAAAATGTAGTGTGGACGTAGATTAAATTAAGTCGACTTAAGCAAGCTTAAATTGACCTAATTTGTAAGTGTAGATGCAGCCTTTGTCTCCACTCCTCAGCCAAGGTGAAGCTGTGCAGAACCTTCTATCAATGTGGCTCATATTCAAGTTCAGCTAAAGAGTGATTTACTGCCAAGAGGCTACCGGTAAATTGTTAGTTTTATGTTCACTGTGATAGTTTCATATTTGCTTTTATCGTTTGCAGTAAAACCTTTATTCTTTCCATTTTCTGAGTGCGTCTTGCCTGCTTTTCCAGTCCCAGCTCGCCTCTCGTTTGCCATTTCTCATTTGATCTGGCCCACTCTTCCCCTTCAGTATCTGTTAGCCCTCTAGCACAGCCACTAAAGGAATCAGTTTTAAGCTGAAGTGGAGTTCAGATTACTGGGGCTCCTTTTTCAAAGGCTTTGGAATACTTGGGGCAGGTCTGGAATGAGATCAAGTTGCTTTACTTTGGGTTAGATGTCACAAGGGTGCATTCACTTTATGTATGCCAGTGATAACCGGGTTTTGAAATGGCATGGCTTGTTTTGATACCTTTCCAAGAGCTTCTGCAATGCCCTAGTAAAATGAAGAGTGCTAAGGGAATGAAGGGATATACTGGCCAAGAAAGATAAAGCTGATCAGAAAAACTTTGAAGGCACCATTTTCCATTGGAAAATACAGATCCATTCAAACAAAAATGCTTTGCAAAATTTCAGTGATTTCATCAAAATTTCATGTGGGAGAAATACCTGGGGCGGGGGGAGTTCAGTCAATGTCAACATACCCTTTTTTTTATATTTCCAGAATGAAGCATTGATTTTTTTCCATTTTGAAATGACCTTTTACTTTGAAATTGTTTACATTTTGTGTTGTGTGATAGATAACATATAAGAAAATACAGATTTTTTTTTTAAGTTGAAATTAAAACAATGAAATCCTCTGCAAAAAGCAATTCCAAAAAGTAGTTCTGGATCAATCAAAACATTTTACTTAGACAAAACCAAAATGAAATGCTTTGATTTTGTTTAAATGAATCGTTGCTAGATCCAAAACTATTGTTTTATTTTCCTACAGAAAATTTCAAAGTTTACAGAGGTTACTCTGATTCTGAACATCAAATTTTGGAATACTTAGTGAAATGGAATTTTCAACCTCCATACTTAAATGATTTGACCAGTGCTGCACAATAAATCAGTGGCAGAACTGGGTCTAGAATTTGGAAGTTCCTAGTTCATCCTGGCTCTGTGTTTCATCTACGAAAGCATGAGGCCTTTATGTTTTACATCCAGCTAACATTTTTATTAAAATACAAATGTGTGCAGCCATAATAATTGCTTGTCTCTTTATCTTAATTGATAGATGACAAATGCATCTGTGGATTTGTAGTCCACCAGAAAAAGAAAAATCCAGCAGTAGTTCTTGTATTTGATCAGCTTTGCCTTCAGTCTCCCTTATATTTGTGATAGTCAGATGCATTAGACTGGGTTTGCAGAGGAGAACCAGAGAAACAGAAATCTTGTCTAAATTGAGTTATGAAATTCTTCATCATTGCTCTACCTTGCTGTCATTAGCAGCAGTGGTGACTGCCCATAGACCGGCCCTCATCTGTTGTCTAGCCTTGCTTATTGACACTGAAACTAGAGAGGTCAGATGGTGTGTTTGAGGTCACCCAGCCACTGTCACAGAGCAGAGGATTCAGTCCTGTAATTTAACTCACAAGACTAGTCACCGTGGGAAGAGTCTTTTACTTCAATAACAGTAAATTTACTTATCAGATGAGCTTTCATGGGAGAAAATCCCACGAAAAAAATCAAGGCATCTGATGAAGTGGATTTTCTCCCACTAAAGCTCATGTGATAAATAAATGTGTTAATCTTTAAAGGTGCCGCAGGACTCTTTGTTTGTTTTGCTGAACTAGACTCACACAGCTACCCCTTTGGAAGAAAATTTCTTCTTCCATTTATGTAGGTTACTTAAGGAAAGTGATATTTCCCCCATTTTATTATCCTCTTTTTACAGAAGGGAAACTGGAGGCACAGAAAGGCTAAGTGGCTCGCTCAAGGTCACACAGGAAGTCTGTGGCAGAGGAAAGAATTGTACCCAGGGGTCTACTTAGTACCCTAAGCATTTGATCATCCTTCCTCCAATCCATGTTGAATGTCACGCTGTGTAATGAATAGATTTGCACAGAAAGACCTCGTTCCTTGGGTCTGGCTAAGTTGTGCTTGTTACAGGACGTATAGGGAAAGCTAATGCTGCTCTTGCTGCACCTTCCCCTTCCAGACATGCAACAGATGCAACTCTGCCAGGCTGGGTCATCTGGGCCATTTCACAGAACATTCTTTTCCTAGAGGGTTGGCCTCCAGCTTGGTACACTCTGGAGAATCCCTCAGTTTCCTGCAGTCACATCAGCCTTTCCTGGGATCTCTTCTCATTTGGGCCAATTTTAAGGCTCACTGCTGGGGACTGAGACAAAAGTTGACTAGGGGCTAGACATGGCCCTTGTTTACTAGGCCGAGAGGGCAGCTCTGATACTCAGCAATGCCTTTGCCCTCCAATTGCTCTCTCACTAAGTGCCCTGCAGGCAGGTGAGGTGGGGAAGGAAGTAGCTGCACCCCCCAGTCACTAGGTCTATGTCTACACTACAGTGCTCTTCCAGCAAAAAGTGCAGTGTTAGAGCACTGAAACTGACAAGTATGACAGCTCCCCGTCCTATAAGGGAAGACCAGAGTGATCCTGATTTGCATCATGGGACATTTCCAGAGGCCGTATAACACAACAAAAAACTGCTTATGCGTACACACTCATTCTTTTGTGATAAAAGAGTTGCACAAAAGGCGCTATTCCTCTCGCACAGCTGGGGTTATTTTATCAGCAAAATAAGGCAGTTTTGCCAATAAAAGAGGCATTCTAGTTGACTTTCTAGTGTATACAAAACTTTCTAGTGTAGATAAGGCCTAAGTAGCCATCCAGGTGGGAAGGAAGCTGCCCCCTTTCAAAGGCTGCAGTAAATTTTGTCCTTCCCACCTGTCCCCACAGAGCAAGGAAGGAGCTGTGCTCTCCCTCCATGAGGGGTGTCCGAGTCATCACTCATTGGAGCTGCTCCACAGCAAGCGTAGCATGGCTATATCTAGAGGCACAAGCCACTCCTAAGGGTAGAGTCAAATGCAGCCCTGAAGGCCCTAAGTTACTCATTCCATTTTACTCATTCCAACATCCCTGTCTTCCCTCTTCCCAGCCCAGTGACAATTGCAGCCTCTGAATGTCCAATTCAAACCCACTCTGGAGTGGTCTGCTGGAGAGAGGCATGGTTTCCTGCAGCCCCTGCATTCAGTCTGACAACTGTGAACATCTGCAGGAGAGATTTGCCGGGTCAGGTGCTGCAGCAATAGCTAGCAGTGTGTTTGGGAAAGAATAGGGCTGTCTGCATTGGTGATAGAGGTACTGGGAGCCTGCGGACACATGGCACCATGTATTTCTTGATGTCCTCCAATAGCTGAACATGGTCATGGACATAGGTGCTGCCAGCTCATTTTATGAGCATCTAGGCTCCTGTATGACAGATGTGAAGACTGAAAGAACCACTAAAAGGCAGTGCATCATGTGGAAAGCAGGCACCGCTAAACCAGAACACACCATTAAGTGTGGCAGTAGCCAAGATCTTACCTGTCAGAGGAAGACAAAATAATCTGAGTGTCCATAGCGCTCCTGGATATTAGTGCAGTGCTATATATGGGACACTCTATCATTCCTGGCTGGAAACTGTGCCATATTCTGTCTGACTCCATTGTTCCGAATTGTTACCTAGTGCGCATTTCACTGGCATATGACTCCTTTATGCCTTAATCAGACCAGATGTCTGTTCAGTTTGGGAGGGGCTCTACTCTGTTCGCTCTAATATATTTTCACCGTCTATGTTTCAGCACCTTCTTATTATTATCTATTTGTATAGTGACAGTGCTTAGGAACCACAGTCATCGTGTTAGGTGCTGTACAAATACAGAACAAAAAGCCTGGTCCAGTATGTCTTGACACCAGCCTCATAAAGAACGTATAAGCAGGTCTGATACTACCTAACGCTCATGGGTAGATGGAAAATGAATATCCACCTTGTGGAAAACAACAGTTCAAGATCTGTTTTCTTCCTGAATCAGGACCACAAAAGCTTAGTGAATCAAAACATTTTGTTTCAGTGATGCCTGAACGTTCCATCATAATCTAAAACAGTTATAAAATACTATCTATAAATGTAATACACCACAGACCCTTGTTTTGTTCTGTGTTTGTACAGCAGCTGACACAATGGAGTCCTGTGGCAGGGGCTCCTGTACGCTATCAAGGTACAAACAAACAAGAACAGAAAAGTACTGAAGTGTTGTGTGACACTATGAAAATATATTAATGCAAACAAGATGTGACAGACAAAAGAGACTTGTGGCACTTCCTACAATAGACTAACACAGCTACCCCTTTGGAAGATGTGACAGGTATTGCAACCTCATGCGGTACCCTTGGGGAACATTCGTACATTCAGTTTGTGTATCGCTATGGGCCACGACTGCATTCTACACCATGGGTGAGGGTGATCACAGCTCCTCTGGGAACCAGAAACAGTGAGGGTGAGTAAGCTGAATCACTCAGGTTTTAAAACACCTCTGGAGAAGGTACTAGATAATACTTAGGTCCTGCCTTGAGTGAAGGGGATTGGATAAGACAACCTCTCGAGGTCCCTTCCAGTCTTACGATTCTATGTTATATATTGATTCAAACAGTTTCCAGAGACTTTGAGAACAAAGAAAAGTTGTTGACTTAAAGTGGCTGTGTTTAAAATTGATTCAGGACCTTCCTTCTGCTCCAGCAATGGGCCAGCGCCATCTGTCCAAGTGCCCCAACCCTGGGGGAAGGGTTGCACAGTGCTTGGCCTAACAGGATTCCCAGAAACTGAGGGATGATCTCTGGTAAGATTTTAGCATATGTGTAGGGACTTTTATTGTTTTCCTTTAATATATGTACCTAAAGAATAAAGGTACCTGCTTCAAATGAGCTATGTGTTAACTTGTATTTGATGGCAACACATTGTGTTTTTTCTCCCATGGCTAAGACAAGCACAGACAGTGGCCTTCAGGTAGGGATCTCGCAGTATAAGGCAAGGAGCTGTGCAACCTTAAAACCCCTGATCAGGAGGAAGTGGGATACAAGTCTCCACCCAGGAGAGGTGATGGCTAGGAACCAGAATCTTTTAAGTGGGTGACCTCGAGGGACTCTGGAAGAGGAAATACAGGTACAGAGGCCCTGAAACCATGACTCAAAGTGCTATGATAATACACAATGTATCAGGAATGTCTAGATGAAGCTAAGAAGTTGAAACAAAAGAATCCATTCTCAGTTTCAAATCATTTCAACCTTTGACTGTTGAAAATGTTGCCCCAAACCAAACACTTTCCCGTGAAACATTTCACTTTGGTTAAACAGCGTTTTCCGACAGAAGACAATCACAATTTTTTTGACTGGCTCTAGTATCCAACTTTCCAGTGACTCTCTGACCACCTCAGTAACTATTACCATTATGTCCCACATTAAAAATTAAGCCTGTGGCAATGGGGAAAGATTCAGCTCTTTGTTTTATAGCTTCTTGTCACAACTGCTATTTATGTCTCTTACTGCAGCACTATCCCTGGCACACAATAGATCTGAGCATGCATCATAAATAACACTTTCATTTAGCACAGTCCTTCTCCGAGGAATGGGCATAAATTAACGCTTGGCTGAGTAATTCTAAATAACACATTAGCTCTTTCCATGGAACAATTATGCAAAATATTATGCTCACAAAAATGGGCTCATGATGCCACGAAGTATCATCTAGTTTTGATAAAGTTGAAGTGAATAATACCTAGTTTCCATACTGGACCTTTTAGCCACAGATCTTAATGTGCTTTACAAAAGATTATTATCTCCATTTTACAGTTGGGTAAACTGAGGCACAGGAAAGGGACATGGCTTGTCCAAAATCACACAGTGGCAGAGCCAGGAATAAAGCTGAGGGCTCCTGACTCTCAGGCCAGGTGCTTAGCTGCTAGGCTAGAGGTTCTCGGACAGGGGGCAGGTGGGCAGTGGGGCACCCCCACCCCACGGGTGGAGCATAGAATGAATTCAGGGCTGGGGTAGGGAGTGGAGGGCCAGACGCCTTAGGACAAAAAAACCTTACTGTGCACATCTTACCCACAGCCCTGAATAACTTACAAAGCTGACTCTTCCCACATATCAAGTCCTCAGATGATGCAATGCATTTGACTTTAGATGGCGCTGTGCATTTTGATGGATTTCTGTTAAATTTATGCAAAGTTGTTGCCTTCTATAGATTAATCTGTTTGCTACAACATGGTGTGCACATTTAATTTTAGGCATCAAGCACAATCACAGTTTTGCTTGTGCTCTTATTGCAATGGACTGTTGGCTCCGTTGGAATCATTGCCTTACTATTTTTAATATCCAGTGAGAGTTGCATGTTGATTTTTGGTATAAGCACTTGTGTGGTGGGTGGGGCAAAAACTACTACAAACACAAAGAAAGGAGGGGCACAATCAAACAAGTTTGAGAAATACTGCACTAGGCCACATTGGTGTAGCAAGCAAAACTCGGAAGACTTGGGTTTGCCCAGGAGGTGCTCAGCGCCTTGCAGGATCAGACCCTCTAAAGCTATACCACTAGTACCACATGAAATAAGGTACCCAACTTTAAAGCACATTTATTGGTATTCTTGTTTGTAGCCACGAGGCCTTTTTGCTATGTGCTGCACGAGGTAAGAGATAGTCATTACCCTAAAGGATGTGCTATCTAAAGAGACAAGATAGACTATAGAATTTTATTAACCCCATCTGGGAACTGAGGCACAGGGAGATCAAGTGACTCAGCCACGGTCAGAAAGGAGTTGATAGCAGAGCGAGGAAATGAACTCAGAGCTTTAGTCCAGTGTCTTAACACCAGGCCACGAACATTAAGTGCACCAGTGCACTCCCAGGTAAAATAAGGTCTATAGCAAACAGCACTATACAGGGAGTCAGATTACACAGGATTCATTCCCAACTCTGCCATCAGCCCTCTCTGTGACCTTGGATTAAGGATACTGTGATACCGTTCGGGGTACCAGAGGTGTGCGCTGTGAATCACTAGCACCTCTTGGCAATACTCCAGAAGCTACAAGCCTTGCTCTTTCCCCGTGCAGGCTAGCAATTTCTGCACCCCACTTAGTTACACTCAAGTGCCCACAACATACAACAATTTGCTGCCTTCATGGAAGCAGGGTACCCCAGTTCACTCCTTACCAGAAGGCGCTTAGACTATGTCTACACTTGTTAATTTAAGTCAATTTAGCATGTCTACACTCAAAAATTAAGTCAACTTAAAGGGGATCCTGCCAAATCAACTTAGAGTGTCCACACTGGATGCTTAAGTGAACTTCTAGGGGCTAGGTGGACCTGGGACTGCTCCACGGTGGCAGGGGGGGCACCCCTTGCCAAGTGCCAGGGAGCTCAGCATTTGCCCCATTGTACCTGGGTACAATGGGGGCTGAGCAGGACAGGGACACTGGCAGGGCATAGGAGCAGGGTGGGCAGGGCTCTGTCCTGCCCTGTGGGTGGGCATGCCAGGCTCTGCCTGTGCCAGCCACCCTGGCAGGGAGGGCAGTGGGGGAGCCCTGGAGCCCTTTAAGTTGACTTAAAGTCGATTTAGGGCTAATCTGTGTCTATATTGGCTAAATCGACTTAATAAAGTCAACTTAGCCAGTAAAGTCGACTTTAATGTAGGTTTTATAAAGTCGACTTTAATTTTCCTTAAGTCGACTTAAGCTGCTGCTTAAATCGACTTAAGGAAAATGTAGTGTAGACGCAGATTAAATTAAGTCAATTTAAGCAAATTTAAGTCAATTTAATTTGTAAGTGTAGATGCACCCTTAGAGTGTCTATAGTCAAACCAATTGACGTGTATTTAACAGAGCTTGAGAGAGATAAAAGCAAAGGAAAGGATTTTGAAATCTATGGTTACAAGTAAAAGAAAAACCATCAAACACAATCCATAAAGTATGGATTTTCTTTTTATATGGAGTTTACTAACAGGTAACTTTCCTATCTAATAAGGTATTTCTTGCCCAATGGTCAGTCTTTGTCTATTTCAGAAAACTGGGACCCACCTTTCCGTGAGATACCGCCTCTGGCAAAATCTCTGCCCTGTAATGAATAACTATTTGTGTTCTTTCTTCATCTCCTGTCCAGTAACAGATCATTGCCTCTTACCCTATGGGGTCCCCTATCCACAGACTTGGATTATTTGGTCTTTGTAAATCCTCAAGCCTCTGTCTGGTCGAGACACAAAACTTAGGGTGAGCTCCAAGGATGTTCCCAGTTCTCAGTGTGGATTGAGTTAGCCCTGAAACCTGCCTCATCCTAGTTAACAAGCTTCGCTTCAGCATTTTTGAAGCCTGATACCCTACACATTACATCACTCTAATGTTACTTCCCTTTCAAACATCTCACAGTAGCCATGACAATCAGCTAGATCGTAGCCTTTGGCACAGACCCATACATCCCCCCTCAGTGTCAGACACCTGCCTAGATGTGTCTGTGTCACAGATACCCACCCTCCTTTGGGAAGTGCTTTGAAGCGTATTGATGAAAAGTCCCAGACAAGAGCTGAGGGTTACTTCTGGTATAGCATGCATCACAAACCAACCTTACAATTCCGACTGAGGCTGTTCAGGCCTGGTATTTTAATGACTGTCTGGCCTACAAACAATACGAGTGTTGCCTACTGTTTACAGAAATCTCACCCTTTGCCCCTAAAGCGTTAGCTACCCAAAGAGCTTTCAAGATCTGTAGGAGAATGGTTGACTGAGAGCTGCCTCTTACTCATGAAGAAGCTCATGGTGCCCTAAGCCCCCATGGATGTGCATCTGTTCCACACCATAGTCTTTCAGGATGCCATTGGAGCAATCGGGACAGAATTTAAAGGCATATACCTTGCCACTTGAGCTAAAGGACATTAAGCTTTAATTATTAGCAGTATTGGGCCTATGATACACAGTTAAGCAATCCTTGTTCTTTCTCAGGGACTTACATGGTCTCCATTACCATTGGACCTGAGCACCTCACAATTTTTAATGTATCTATCCTCCCAACAAACACCCATGGGAAGTGGGCAGTGCTGTTATCCAGGCCACCTCGCAGAGTTCCTGGCCACTCCTCAGTCAACCTAGCACCTGACAGTGTGGACGTAGGGCTGTGGACTTTCTAAGTCGACTTAACAAGGTCAACTTAAAGTCAACTTTGGTTAAATCGACTTAACAGAGCCTCCAGCGTAGACGTACCCCCCGATGTGCTTCCAGATTCCTGATGGGAGCTGAGGATTTAATACAGTGTAAGGCCAGAAGGGCATTATTATCATCACCTAGTCTGCCCCTCCTGCATAACACCAACCAAACATAGAGGCTGCTCAGCACCTTGCAGGACTGGGCCTGGAGTGAAGAGATGATCCTGCATTCCGTTGCTCATCAGGATCTTTGGGTTGCCAATATTCTGCTTGGTTTTATTAATGTGATGCAGGTAGGACTCATGGGAATGAAGAGCTGGCAAACTAATGACTTTACAGGGGTCAGGGAGAGGAAAGTAGTCCTGATAAAACTTTCACACAACATTTATAAAAAACTTTTTCTTTTCTGTAAAATATGTGGTCCCTACTGAGTACAGGATGTGATGGTATAAAGAATAGGCTAGCATTTCCTTAGATTGACCTGGGTAATTCATGGACAGCTGGCCACATGCATAATAATCAGCATTCCAAAACACATCCTAACGAAATATTTATACCACATCACATCTTCAACCTTTCATGCAAAACCATGCCCTGAAATGTCTCTACCTTCTGTTTGCCAGTAGCTGGGAATGGGCAACAGGATGGATCACTTTTGATGATTCCCTGTTCTGTTCATTCCCTCTGAAGCACTTGGCATTGGCCACTGTCAGAAGACAGGATACTGGACTAGAAGGACCATTGGTTTGATTCAGTGTGGCCGTTCTTATGTTCATTTATTCCATAGCCATCTATTGCAATACAAAATTACACACAAAGTTGAGATTTCCAAATCTACCTCTGGGATTTAGACACACTGTGGCAAAGCATTTTAAATAATGACTAGTGATTTTGGATACCTCCGCTTTGTATGCCTAATTTGAGACATATTAAATGAGCCTGATTTTCATAAAGGGATGAATACCTGTCCTAGCAGATTAGAAATCTAAAAATGGAATCCTCAAAATCAGTAGTCTCTTGTGAACATCTTGGCTATACGATCTATTAATTTTAAATGGGAGATGGATGTGCAAATCCCCTCGCTGCTTTGAAAAGCTCAGCCTAATTCTCCAGTTACTAAGACTTTTATGATTCCTAGGATTCAGACCATAAGAATTCAATAGCGTCAGTTGTTCTTTGTCTCTTGGGTAATATGTTCCTGCCTCACCTTGTAACATTTACTTTGAGAAAGACAATAAAATCCTAAAGGTTCCCCTTTGGACTTCAATCCTTGCAGGACGTTGCTTTGCATTTCCTGAGTTGGGGCAAGTCTATTTATTACTTTTGAACGTGCAAATGAAACATCCACATATTGTTTTATCCTTTTCATGCTAAGGACAGACAGAGAAGGAGATTTACTCCTTCAAGGCTCATTTGCAAGTACGTATGTCAAAACTACAGGATATAAGAGACAACCGCAGCTGTTCTGTAAGTACTTCCTTTAGCCAACCGATGTCATTTCCTTTTGTAGCCATCAGTTTCCCACAGTGCTTGTGCTTCATTTGACTTGCAAGAGTTTGTTGCAAGATTGAGAACAGATGTGATTTCCAGCTGTGTCTTTATGCCAACCACAGAGGATACATTAATAACAATTATTAAATGCTTTATGTTACAAATTAAGCCTGTAGCAACCGCAAAAACATCTAGCTGGTTTGTTTATGGTCTGTTGTCAAAGCAAACCATAAATTCCCATTATCACAACACTATCACCACTGCAAAACAGGTCTAAGCACTAATCATAAATAAAGCTTTAAAAGAGTCAAATCATCTTTGGACACAGGAGCATAAATTAGTGTTTGACTTTGTAATTCCATGTATGCCTTAACTCTTAAATAATAGTTTCAGCCCATCAACCTGCTATAGATTACAATTCTTCAAAGTTGCATTCAGAACTTCCTTCACTGCTTATTTCAGATACTTATGTTATAGTCTTGCCTAGAAGTCTCTCTCTGTGCCCCCTTGTGCAAGGCAACATACATGCACAGTATAAAAAAAAACAGTCCATGCCCCAAAGAACTTACAGGTTAAATAATCAGGTCAGACAAACAGCATTAGGAGTAACTAGCCCAAAGTAGGTTAGTAACCACACTGAGAACAGAACTCAGGTCTTCTAATCTTTAAAGCTGAAGCCTTGCTATTGTCCCACACTACCAAAGTTAAACTAGCTCACAGGAGAATAGTTGGCTGTCTATCAAGATGCACTTCTTGAGCATACATGGAATGGAGAGTACCAGGAAAAATGAGATTGTGGTCTACATTCCTGAACATATTTGAAAGAACAATGCAGCTTTCCTCGGTTTTTCATTTGTGCCTGCTAACCCTGCTGTGACATCTCAAGAGCATTCACACCCAAGTACTATGTGGAAACATCTTTGAGGACATGACAGCTTGAGAGGAGCAGAGGTGGACACACTTTTCACCTCTTCCTCTGCAAAGCAAACCAATGCCATTGGTTCTCCGGCACAGTACATGATATGTTGGCACAAAGGAAGTTGGAAGTCTGCAGAAACTCCATGCACCTCAGACCTGGTTTTGAAGATACTCGAGTGGGTACTTTTGCTGCTGATATTTTCCAGTTTGAGAGCTGTGGAATGAAATCTGCCATCCTTGACTGGATGAAGGCTGGTGAAGAAGGTAGGAAGTTCTTAATCCCATTGCTTGGCCCCCCTGCCCCCAACCCCCAAGAACATGTTAATAAAGATGATGAATTGACTTAAAAATTAGAGAGCTTTAAAATGGTTCATTTTCCTCTATTTGTTTCACAGTAACACTGATCCTCAGGGGACTACAGCTGCTTTTCAGACCGGCTGCAGACAAAGAGAACATTAATTGAGTATTCTATTGAAACCATCTTCAATTACTGCTTTGGATTTTTTTTCATGACATGTTCATCATTACAGCTGTCCCAATTCTGCATACAGTATGTTCAGGCCCTTGCTATGTGCACATCACATTAGCTTGCAGCATTACCCTGAAAATAAAATGTATTTGCTAATGAGATGCTAACTGGCTTAGAGGGACCCAGAGCTGCAGTGGCAGACTACCAACTTCCAGTCCAGAGATTGTAAAAGGGTTGATTCTGACCCCTTCCTCCTTTCTGTCCTCACTCTGAGGAGGGGGAAACGTTAAGCATGTCTTTGCATATTGCTATTTCTCTGGAGAATGAATCCCTACTTCAAACAACAGAGCATATGCAGGTTTCCCTCCTACCGGCATGATCCATGGTCAATGGCTGCGTCTACACTTGTAAATTAAGTCGACTTAAACAAGCTTAAGTTGACTTAATTTACCCTGCATCTACACTACAGTTTGCTTAAGTTGACTTCAGGAAAATAAAGTTGACTTAATGAAAATTAAGTCAACTTTATTAAACCTAGATTTAGTTTGACTTAAGGCTTAAGTCGACTCCCTAGAGTCAGTGTAGATGTGGGGTAGCCCTAAGTCGACTTTAGGGCTATCCCAGGACTGCACCAATGCCCTCCCTGCTGGAGAGGGACACAGAGGGAGACTGGCATGCCCCCCCATGCCCTGCCAGGGCCCCTGCCCCTATGCCCTGCCAGGGCCCCTGTCCCCCATGCCCTGCCAGGGCCCCTGTCCCCCTTTGCCCCATTGTACCTATGTACAATGGGGCAAAGGTTGAGCCCCCTGGCACTGGGCAAGGGGTACCCCCCCTACCCCCATGGACCTGCCCTAGGTCCCCCTAGCCCCTAGAAGTCGACCTAGGCATCCAGTGTGGACGCTCTAGGTCGACTTTGTAAGTTCCCCCCAAAGTCGACTTAAAATTTAAGTGTAGACTCACTAAGTTGACTTAACTAAGTCAACTTAGCTTAAGTCGACTTAAATTTCCGAGTGTAGACATAGCCTAAGTGTTCAGTCTCCATGCGCCATAGAGCCCTCAATCTTCCTAGTAAGAGGATCAGTAAGCATCGCCTATTGTTGTAGGTTTTACAACAGGGACTCCTGGCCCCAGAAGTGAGACTGAGAAAAACATCTTCCCCACAAAGGGCACCAAAGAGTCATGATATGGTAATGAAGTTTTACTCAATACTGACCTTAGCTGTAGTCAAACTGGCCTCAAAAAAGAGAAAATCTTATCCCACCACACACTGTTCTTTTATTATGTATCAGAAGAGGATAAAGATGGGGTTATGGGTGAGATCAGAATGAAATAAAAGCGACTCTTTTGAACTGCTGGTATCTGCTCTCCACTGGCCAAATTCTGTAGTTGAAGTCACTTGTGCAAGATCTCAATTTTGCTCAGTCTCTCATAGGGTGAAGGCATTTTGCCCTGTGTTTCCTGAGTCGCACACTAAGTTTAGTGTCCAACTCATGACAGCATCATTTTGAACAATGCAAGTGTAGCATAGCTGTAAGACCACAAGCAGATTTCTATTCTCCATCATGGACACAACAGACAACATGGCTCCCCAACCCACAGGGTGCTGAGCAGAGCAGAATATTCCCTGGGAAAGAAATTTCCAACATAATGGAAAAATTCTACTTTCATCTAAAATAATTTTGTTTTTGTTTTGTTTTGTTTGATTTTTTTTGTGTGTGGGGGGGTTAAACCTTTTGTTTCTTTGATTTTCAGGGAAATTTGTGTGTGTGACCAGTTCTGGGATTGAATGGCATCAATTGTTTTTAAGTGACAGAATCACAGGAAGGTCTGATGTGAAAGGCAGGAGAAAGCCAAGCTGATTTGCAGGTAGTAGAAAGAGCATGGTGTGTTCTAGGCTGTTAGTTTACAAGCCAAAACATTACTCAACAGATTTATAATGGAAGATACAGATGGAGAGTATGGAGCATCCAGATACCATTGAGTATACCTCATACGCTAGGATTTCTTGTCATGTATTATCCATTTTGCTGCAGCCATCACACGAATCTACAATCAACCTTTTAGGTCCAGACTTGGGGGAAGTTTGGAACCAGGTCTCTCAACATTTTAGCTTATGATTATAAATGATGGATGCCAGGCAACAGCTGAACAGAAGTTCAATGGGACTGAGACCACTACCATACCTAGATGGACACTTGATAAACGGCCAGAGGAGTGGAAAGGGGTTTTTAGTGTTACTAACAATCAGGTCTTTGCCAAGTGGATACAGCACCAGAGTGGGACTCAGGAGACCTGGACTCTATTTCTGGCTCAGCCACTGACCTGGTGCTGACCTTAGCAAGGCAAATCAGCCCTCTGTACCTTAGTTTCCCCATGTGTAAAATAGGCATAATGATGCTGATCTCTTTTGCAATGTACTTTGACATCTATTGATGGAGAGCTTCATCTAAGAGCTGGTTATTGTAACAACTGCCTTTCCCACTGATGTCAGACAAGGCACTTTACAGGTCCAATGTAAAAGAAGAAAAGATGACTATATACTTATGCACCTAATTTTCATGTGAAATCACCATGATTATGCCTGAAAACTGTACAATGACATGCACAAATTAAAACAACAAGTACTTTTACATGCACAGTTACCGAAGTTATATCCACAACTGCAGAAGTTGCTCATGCAAGTTAGGCACTCAGCTGTGTGAACATGGCATAAAATTCATTCCTGAACACTGAACTAACACCAAGCCAGTAATGTCCTGCTTAAATTTGGAGGGGTTTGTGAAGCAAAAGAATTGTGCTGGCCCATTGCAAAGGAATGAATTCCACTCACTGTGCATAACCAATTGTGGGCAAAGCTTTCAAAGGTGCTCAGAGTTGGTTTAACTACTCCCGCTGAAGTCAGTGGTAAAAATCTCATTGACTTCAATAGGAAAAGAGTTAGGGTAACTGTGAGAGTGCTTTTGAAAATCCCATACTCTAGGTCTCTCTTAGAATAATAATAAAAAAAATCTATTTTTAACTTGTATTGCACTCTAATATAATCAACTCCACTGCAAGTGTGATTAGTAGTGTGATATCCTGTAGATCCAGTCAGAAAAGTTTATCAAGCAGTCATTGCTGGTAAAACTTACATCCATTGGCTCTCCATGACCCATTCACTGAAGTGTTTTTTTATTATTTATTGCTTAGCTATTGATTTGTTTGGGGGGAAGATAGATGCATTTAAGCATCATAAAAGCAAGAGAAGAAAACAAATTGCTTCATTCCAAGATTAACACACTAGTCATAATAAAAGTATGGCTGTCACATTGAACCGGATTTACCTGATGGATTCCTAACAAATTCAAATGCAAAATGGCTGGGTTTTTTAAAAAAATCTTGTTAAATCAGTTTGAGGTAACTTTTGCCAAAGGTAGGAAAGTTCTCTCTCAGTCCCACTGTCCCAGATTTATGTGCTTAGAATATGTTAATAAACCATTGTGCAAAAATTCATCCAGGATTTTTTTTCCAGCTAGATATGGCATTCCTTAAGTTTAGGGAATGGATGACAGAATGACTGACTTGAGAAATGTGGATCAATGGTTGGAATAGGAGAACATAAACTAGGATTCCTGGGTTCTATTACATGCAGTACCTCTGCCTTACTTTGTGACCTTGGATAAATCCCTTACCTCTGAAGTGGGTCAGTTTACACATTTGTGAAATGGTAATAACATTTGCTCACTGCAGTTTTGTGAGTCTTCAGCAACAAATATGTGTAAAGCACTATGAATGCCCAAAGGAAACTTATGTCAATGGAGAGAATTATGACGGATGATGTCTTTCTTTAGGCCCCCACTCAGTCAAATTCTTAAGTACATGCTTACCTTTCCTTTAAGTATATGTAATCCCATTCCTCTTCAGCTACACACTTAACTATAAGCACATGCTTAAGAGCTTCATTGGAACTGGCCATGTGCTTAAAGTTAAGCATGCATAAGTGCTTGGCTGCATTGCAGCCTTATTACAAAGTGGGTAAAGAACTGTTTCAGCACCAAGGGGAGCACCTAGGCATCGCTCCGTTAACCACTTTTCTGGGTCAGCTGGATGTTCTTCATTAAATACACCAAATAACACACCTCCAAGCAGAGTGGAACTTGCAAGCCCCAAACCCATGCCTTGGGTTGCCTCTTAGGTAGTGGTAAAACCCCAGTGTGCTCCCTGCAAGGTTCAGGTGGGGCCTGGGCTGATCACCATCACTCTGGAGACTAGCTTACTTCATATTAATAATGTCGTTGTGGCCCCAAGAGGCTCCACCTGGATCAAGTTGGTGCTGTACAGCCAGAACCAGCCCCTGAATGGAAGAGTTTACCATCTAAAAAAACCCCAGGAAAAAGGCAGGTATTGCTATTACCTGCCCCTTTAAAAGAGAAGCAAGCATTAGTCCTGTTTCAGATGGGAAAGTGAGGCACAGAGAAACTAAGTGCTCTATCACACATGGGACCTCTGGCAGAGCAGGGAATTGAACCAAGTTCTCCTACAGCCCAGGTGAGTGCCCTGATCACTAGACCTTCCTTGCTCCCTGAGGGGAAAGACTGGGGCATATCATTTATGACCAAAATGAGGGGCCAAGAGGCAGAGTTTTACTGCTCTGGTGGTAGCTCCTACAGACGGTGTGTTGGAGTCAGTTCAGTCACCTAGGGGTGTATCTACACTGGCAACTTAGGTCGACTTAAGGACGCTTAAGTCGACCTACACAACGCTGCGTCCACACTGGGCTTTATTAAGTCGACTTAAGCACTTCCTTAAGTCAACTTAATAACACCATCTCTAAAGGTCGACTTAAGCCTTAAAATGACTTCTTAAATTGACTTAAAGCCAGTGTGGACGGGGAATAGCGCTAAGTCAATCTTATTAAGTCGACTTAAAGCCAGTGTGGACGGCTCTGTCTACTGTTAAGTCGACTTAACAAGGTCAACTTAAGTCGACTTAAAGTGTAGCCACTCTGTTAAGTTGACTTAATAACAGAGTCAACTTAACTTTTCAAGTGTAGACATAGCCCTAGATCCCACCACCACAAAGCTTTCAGCCCGCTGTAGCCTACAGAGTATCTTCCATAACCTTAGCAGAGATGACAACCTTTGTCAAGACAACCCTGCAGCCCCCCAAGCAAAGCGCCATGTGTGAGAGTTTAAGAACCCTGGAAATTCCCCTGCTAGAGGCAGATTGTTTGATCCCATTCACTATCCAGCAAACCAGGGGATTCATCAGTTTGCTTTTTATCTCATGCGGAGTTGATTTATCTTAACTCAGATTGCCACTAGCTGCTTTCAGTAGTCCCCACAATGTTACATCAAAGAGCTTGTGTTTTCATTCATAACGAAACTCGTTGCCTCATTTCAAAAGGGGGAAAATGGATAGTCTGTTCTGAGGAAAATTCTTTGTGCCCATGATCCAAGAACTTCAGGAAAGGCCCTGTCATCTCAATTTATAGAAGTTTTGGAAGTCAAATCAGCTCTAATTTGAAAGTGCCCAGAATTTAAGCAGCAATAAGTAGTTAGTTCATACACATCGTCCCGCCTGCTCGCATCAACAAGATGCTTTGCTTTTAACACGGCGTACACTCTTCCAAACAGTCTGCATTTATACAATAGTATTAAGCTGTCAGACTCATGTTTTGTCCTGGTTATAAATTAATCCCTTTTAATTGGCCTGCTTTCCAGGCCAACAATTGCAATGTAGGAATAATAGCTCCCTGTAGGTCTTTTACACCACTCTGTTATATAATACAGAAGAGTTACAGTCTGCTAAAACATGCCACTCCCTCCTCTTACACACCCCCTTCCCATCTAGTGATAAAAATTCCATTCTCCGCATGGGAATGAAGTCATTTGTCAGGTCTGGTGTCAAGATCAAAATGTATTTCCAGCTCTCCTGCCATTTACTTCAACTGTTCTCTATTCTCCAGCTGAAATAACATAAGAAATGGCTGCTCACTCAATGTAAAACTTGCAGGAACTCCAGTCTCTGCAAGATTTATTTTTTTAGAAAATAATGGATCCGGAGGGGTTGATGGCTCAGGCAGTCAATCCATCTCAAATCTCTGGTGGGATGCTAATCCACTTGAGCAGTTTCTGAAGCAATCAGAATCTCTCTGCGAGATGGATAACTCCAGCACCATAACCCCTTGTTCCCCCTCTTTCTATCCATTATCATTACTCTAATCACTGTGGTTTCTTTGTAAACAGCCTCGGATTCTTATCTCACTCACACCATCTTTCCACCATGGACAGCTCCATTGTATTCTATGGCGTTACTCCCGACTGACACGGGTGAAAGTAAGATCAGAATTGGGCTCCGAAGCTTCATCATCTTTCCACCTTAAATCTGAGGCTTTAGATGCAGCAATAGCCTTGAATTTAAATCCCTTTACAGGATGAGACATCAAGAGAAATTAAGACTAATGACAGGATTTCTATCCCAGAAGGATAGAATTGAGATTAGAGACAGCTGCAGCCTGCAAGTCTTGTTCTTAGCAGACAGGTGTCCACATCAAGACTCACTCCCCCTAATGACTTAGTGCTTTGGAGTCATTTCACTGGATCTTTTTTTTTCTTGGGGTGGGGGGCACATAGGGCGAGAAGAAATGTTCTTAGGTATGTTTACAAAGTGCCTGCTTGTTCAGGAGCCATTATAGCCCATGTCGTGCCACAAAGGATTAATGCTCCCAGCACCTCTGTGAGAGGCAGTGAAGGTTTATCATCCCCATATATACATACGGAAACTGAAGCATGGAGAGATTGTGGGACAGATTTGCAAAAATTGCTCGAACCCCAACAACTCCCATTCAGAACCTGGCCTTGCAGGAGAGCAGTGGGAATTGATGGGAACTGAATGCTTATGGTAACCTGGACATTCCTTTTAGATACAAAAATGGGAGCTGAACTGGCACTAACCTTGGCTTCTGAATGCTTAAGAAAGCCCAGGCTGACATAACTTGGCCAAGTTCACACAGACAGACTCTGGCAGCCAGGTACTGAACGTGCATCCCCAAGTCCTAGTCACAAGGGTGTCCTTCTTCTGACCTCCGGTCAGCCAATCAGACCACTGCAGAGACCACTCCTATTTCTCTAATAAAAATCTAAGATTTGGCTTATGTACAAGTGTCTGTGCTGGAGGCACTTAACCTGTGAGGTTCCAAAGTATAACTCACTGTTAAAATGGCTATGAAAAGAAAGTTGTCGCATGAGACCACTCAGTCATCTTGGCTGCATCACAGTAAAATGACAGAGAAACTGGCCATAAAACCATCTACTGAATAATTCAGTTGATGAGTTTCAGTCAGTTTATAGATATGTTATTCAACAATATTTTTGTAATGTCATTTGACCAGCACAGTGACCCCCACTGAAGTTATTTCAGGTTTTTGATAGCGCAGCCAAGAGCAGAATCTGACAGTAAACGCTACTAGAATCATATAGCAGCCAGGGCTGGGGTACAGCTTGATCACCATTTTGTGTTAATAAAAACCACAGATTATGGGCCCGATCATCCCCTCCCTTATGCTGATGTAGCGCTCTCTGCTGCAGTACAGCTTTACCTGATTTATACCAGTATAAAGCAGGAGCAAAATCAGGGCTACAGCGAGGCAAAATGTTTCATTAAAATCTTTGTTTCACTGAAAAACAGATTTGGGGTCATCCAAAGCAATTTGAGAATTCAAATGAATTTTAGCCAGTTATTTTTGGTTGAATAATTAATATTTCAGAAACATTGAAATGGTTCATTTCACCATTTCCAAACAACTTTTGACTTTTCATTTCAGAAAGATGTTTTGTTTCAGAATTTCCACTGGATTTTCCCCCCCAAATGTAAAAGCCTTTAGGGAAAAATACCACCCCAAAGCTAAATATTTTGAACATCTTCATTTCACTGGAAAAACAACAAAAAATAAATGTTTCGGGTCAGTCCGAACCAACTTTGCCCCCTCCTCCGATGGCTCAGTTTACTCATAGACTCTCAGACTCTAAGGTCAGAAGTGACCAACATGATCGTTTAGGCTGATCTCCTGCATAAAGCAGACCACAGAGCCTCACCCACCCAATCCTGTAATAAGCCTCTAACCCTCAACTGAGTTATTAAAGTTCCCAAATCATGGTTTAAAGACTTTAAGGTATAGAGAAACCACCAACAAGTGAGTTGTGCTCCATGCAACAGAGGAAGGCAAAAAAACCAAAAAACAAAAATACCCAGAGCCTTTGCCAATCTGCCCTGAAGGAAAATTCCTTCCTGATCCAAAATATGGCGAGCATATAAATCCTGAATATGTGGGCAAGACTCACTAGTCCAGACACCCAAGAAAGAATTCTTATAATAATTTAGAACTAACCCCATCCAACATCCCATCTCGGTCATTGGCATATCTTCCACTAATAGTCAAAAATCGGTCAATTGCCAGGTTAGGCTCTCCCATTATGCTATCCCCTCCATAAATTTAAATCAAGCTCAGTTTTGAAGCCAACTAGGTTTTTTGCCCCATAGCTCCCCTTGGAAGGCTATTCCAGAACTTCATTCCTCTGATGGTTAGAAACCTGAGTCTAATTTCAAGTCTAAATTTTCTGATGGCCAGTTTATATCCATTTGTTCTTGGCACTGAACTTAAAATAATTCTTCTCCCTCCCTGGCATTTATCCCTCAGATGTATTTATAGAGAACAATCAGATCTCCCCTCAACCTTCTTTTAGTTAGGCTAAACAAACCAAACTCTTTCGGTCTCCTGTAGTAAGTCAGGTTTTCCATTTCACAGATCATCCTAGTAGCCCTTCTCTGCACCTGTACCAGTTTGAATTCATCTTTGTTAAACATGGGGGACCAGAACTGCACACAGTATTCCAGATGAGGTCTCACCAGAACCTTTTATAACTAGTACTAGTGAGACCAGATATTATAGGGATAACTGAAACATGGTGAAATAGTAGTCATAACTGGTGTATTGAAGGCTATGTGCTCTTTAGGAAAGATAGATATAAAGGCAAAGGTGGGGGGAGTGGCATTGTATGTCAATGAGGAGAGAGGCTGCAGGGAAATTCAAAGTGATGGAATTAACAAGACAGAATCAATCTGGGTAAAAATCATGTTAGGGAAAAAAGCTGCTAAAGTTTCTCCTGGAATGGTGCTTGGAGTGTGTTACAGACTGCCAGGATCTGATCTAGACATGGATAGGGACCTCTTTAAGGCCTTTAAGGAAGTTAATACTACTGGGAACTGTGTGATTATGGGAGACTTTAACTTCCCAGATATAGACTGGAGGACGCGTGCTAATAGTAATAAGAGGGCCCAGTTTTTCCTGGATGTGATAGCTGATGAATTCCTTCTCCAAATGGTTACCGAACCAACGAGAGGGGATGCCATCTTAGATTTAGTACTGGTGAGTTGTGAGGACCTCATAGATGAACTGTTTGTAGGGGACAACTTAGGTTCAAGTGACCATGAGCTAATTCAGTTCAAACTAATTGGAAGGATAAACAAAAATAAATCAGCGACCAGGATCTTTGACTTTAAAAAGGCTAACTTTAGAAAATTAAGGGAATGAGTTGGGGAAGTGGACTGGATAGAAGAACTCAGGAATGTAAATGTAGAAGAGGCTTGGAATCACTTCAAATCAAAGTTGCAAAAACTATCTGAAGCCTACATTCCGAGGAAAGGGAAAAAATTCATAGGCAAGAGCTGTGGACCAAGCTGGATGTGTAAGCATCTCAGAAAGGCAATTAGGGGGAAGCACAGAGCCTACAAGGAGTGGAAAAGGGGAGGGATCAGCAAGGAAAGCTACCTTTTGGAGATCAGAACATGTAGAGAGAGAGTGAGAAAGGCAAAAAGTCAAGCTGAGCTGGACCTTGCAAAGGGAATTAAAACCAATAGTAAAAGGTTCTTTAGCCATATAAATAGGAAAAAAACAAAGAAAGAAGAAGTGGGACCGCTAAAAACTGAGGATGGGGTGGAGGTCAAGGATAATCTAGGTATGGCTCAATGTCTAAATAAGTACTTTGCATCTGTTGTCAATGAGAGTGAAGTTGAGCTGGAGGACAGAGGTAGGGAAGCTAATGGGAATGAGATCATGAATGTGGAAATTACCATACCTGAGGTAGAAGCCAAACTTGAGCTGCTGGATGTGACTAAATCGGGGGGCCCAGACAATCTCCATCTGAGGATACTAAAGGAAGTGGCTCATGAAATTGCCAGCCTTTTAACAAGGATTTTAAATGAATCTGTAAACTCGGGGGTTGTACCGTATGACTGGAGAATCGCTAATGTAGTTCCTATTTTCAAGAAAGGGAATAAAAATGATCCGGGTAACTACCGGCCTGTTAGTTTGACCTCGGTAGTATGCAAGGTCTTGGAGAAAATTTTGAAGGAGAAAGTACTTAAGGTTATAGAGGATAATGGTAACTGTGATAAAATACAACATGGCGCCAGACCAATTTGTCTTCTTTTTTGAAAGGATAACAGATTTTTTAGATAAAGGGAATGCGGTGGACCTAATTTACTTAGATTTCAGCAAGGCATTTGATACAGTTCCACATAGGGAGTTATTAGTTAAGTTACAGAAGATGGGTATTAATATGAATATAGTAAGGTGGATAAGGAACTGGTTAAAAGGGAGACTACAGAGGGTCATACTGAAGAGTGACCTATCAAGCTGGAGGGAGGTTACCAGTGCAGTCCCTCAGGGATCTGTCTTGGGATCGATCTTGTTCAACCTTTTTGTTACTGACCTTGGCACAAAAAGCGGGAATGTGCTAATAAAGTTTGTGGATGACACCAAGTTGGGAGGTATTGCCGATACGGAGAAGGATCGGGATACTATACAGAAAGATCTGGATGACCTTGTAAACTGGAGTATCAGGAATAGGATGAAATTTAATAATGGGAAGTGCAAGGTCATGCATTTAGGAACAAACAACAAGCATTTTTCCTATAAGTTGGGGACGCATCAGTTGGAACGGACTGAGGAGGAGAAGGAACTGGGAGTAATGGTTGACCATAGAATGACTATGAGCCGCCAATGTGATGTGGCCATGAAAAAAGCTAATGCGGTTCTAGGATGTATCAGGAGAGGTATTTCAAGTAGAGACGGGGAGGTGTTAGTGCTGCTGTACAAGGCACTGGTGAGACCCCATCTGGAATATTGTGTGCAGTTCTGGTCCCCCATGTTGAAAAAGGATGAATTCAAATTGGAACAGGTGCAGAGAAGGGCTACAAGGATGGTCTGTGGAGTGGAAAACTTGCCTTATGAGTGGAGCCTCAAGAAGCTTGGCTTGTTTAGCTTAACCAAAAGAAGGCTGAGGGGGGATATGATTGTTCTCTATAAATACATCAGAGGGATTAACATCACGGTGGGAGAGGAATTATTTGAGTACAGCACCAATGTGGACACCAGAACAAATGGTTATAAACTGTCCATCAAGAAATTTAGGCTTGAAATTAGACGCAGGTTTCTAACCATTAGAGGTGTAAGGTTCTGGAATAACCTTCCAAGGGGAGTTGTGGGGGCAAAAACCATAACTGCTCTCAAATCTGAGCTTGATAAATTTATGGAGCTAATGGTATGATTAGCCTATTTTGGAAATTGACTGATATTTGGCTACGTGTGGTGGATTTACAAGTGGCCTAAGAGGAGAGAGTACATGGGGTGGGTTCTGAGTTATTACAGAGAATTATTTCTTGGGTAACTGGCTGTTGAGACTTGCCCACATGCTCAGGGTTTAACTGATCACCATATTTGGGGTCGGGAAGGAATTTTCTCCTAGGGCTGATAGGCCTGGGCTCTGGGTTTTTTTTGCCTTCCTCTGTAGCACAGGGCATGGTTCACCTACGGGTGAATTCTCTGTATCTTAAAGTCCTTAAATCATGATTTAAGGAGGTAAATAACTCAGTCATAGGTTGGGGGCCTATTGCTGGAGTGGGTGGGTGAGGTCTTGAGGCGTGCATTTTGCAGGTCAGACTAGATGATCGTACTGGTCCCTTCTGACCTTAAAGTCTATGAGTACTAGCATCTCCCTATCTCTATTGGAAATACTTTGCTTGATGCATTCTAGGACCGGATTAGTTTTTTTCATGGCTACATCACATGGGCAGCTCATAGTCATTCTGGCTACATCTACACTGGCAAGTTACTTCGAATTAAGGAAGCTTAATTCGAACTAATTTAAACTTGGCCACACTAGGCTTTCATTAGTTCGAATTAAGGGCTTCCTTAATTCAAACTAATAAATTCGATTATACTTTTCAAACTAATGGTTAATTCAAACTAGTTAGTTCGAATTAACCCAATGTGGCCATGTTAGTTCAAACTAAGTGCTTAGTTCGAACTAACCGGCACATTGACCTTAATGCAATTGGCTAATTCGAACTAAGCAAGTGCCATGAATGGCACTTGCTTAGTTCGAACTAGCATTCTAGTGGGGCCATGCTAGTTCTAATTAAGTTAATTCAAACTAACTAAAATTAGTTTAATTAGTTAGTTCAAAATAACTAATT